>KZ627159.1:142009-528091 GCA_002917775.1 Glaciozyma antarctica PI12
CCTAGCCCACGCTGGAAGCGCCCTCGCCCGACCTCTTCGCTCGTCGTTCCTGCCTCATACCGCTTCGTGCGAAGGGCCTTCCTGATGGGACGAATTATGCTCCCGGGGTCGCCACCAGAAGGTTGAGCTTTCGTACGTCCTTTCTCGGTTCGCTCGCTCCTTCGCAAGCGATTCTGACGCATCTTTCGCAGCAGTCTAGTTCGCCTCGCCCCCAGCGGACCCTCAACCATCGACCCGGTCACCTCCAGTCTCGTAAACTGTGAGTCTCTCCTTTGCTGGCTCGCAAGCAACGACTGACCGCTTCGTTCCCTCAGATCAACCACATCGCATCTCCAAGGCCGCCTCTGCTTGTCCTCTCAGTCCTGAACCTCCTCGCACGTCCTTTCGAGCTGGCGGTATTTTGAACTCGCTGACGCCTCCTTCCTCACAGACCCTCTGAACACCCTCCGAACACACGCTTGTAGTTGCCCTCTCGCCTTCATTCTCTCTCTCCACCTATCTGTCGTAGTACTTTTATTTCTCGCTATCTGTCCACTTCCCCGCAGTAATCTGTGATTTGCAACGCGCGTTTTGCGCGTTTGATAGTATGAGTTACTCTCCCGTCGCTAGCGGGAGCGAGCTTCTTCAGAGCCTCCTTCCGCCCGCGTTTCGCTTTACAGCATCTCAAAAGCCATCTCTCCGACCCTCGCAGCAACGAGCAGCGCGAGCTCTCGTCCGAAGAGCGCGAGAGTTTACAGAAAAGCACGATCGTGTTCCAGCCCTCTCTCCCAGCTCCCTCAATCCTCCTCGAGCAACATCCTCCCCTTCAGCGCCACCAGTCCTTCCGCCATCTCCACCAGCCCCGCCAAGTCCTTCTCGCGCTCCAGACCCATCAACCTCGTCGTCCCAAACTCCAGCACCTCACTGATCGCCTTCCGCAAGCGACCAACGTCCCTCGTTCGCTCCTCGTCCAGGTCCGCTCCTTTGACGGGGGTCGGCTTCGACCAGAACGGGTCATAAAAGAGGTCGGGTTTGATATCGACGGGAACGTTGCGCGCGCGGCACCAGTCGAGGAACTCCAGGAAGTTGTCAGCCCTGGTGGGCCAGTAGCGTTTGTTCTCGCCGTAACGGTAGAGAGAGATGCGGGTCCGGGCGGAGGAGGTGGCGAGGTGGATAGGGAGGGGATCGTCGTCGCCAAAGTCGGGGATGTCGGGAAACGAAAGGTCCAGGGTCCGGAGGGGGAGGGTCGAGAGGAAGGGGAGAAGGGATTGGATATGGGAGGGCCAGCTTCGCAGCCGGAGTGATCGCAGTGACGGAAAGGCGTCCTCGGGGAGGAGATGAGTACAATCTCCCCAGCCCTCTTTGAGCCCTTCGTCCAGACAAAGGTCGAAAGCTTCCAGCGACGGCACCGCGATTGATATCGCCTCGACGAAAGCCCAATCCGAACTAGCCAGCTCTTGAGCGTCGTATCGAAGGATGCGGAGGGACTTCGACTTCGTCCAGTCTGCGGTTAACCACGACGAATGTAGACCGGGGAAGTAGTCGTCGCCGTCGTGGTCGGACTTCGTGATGGAGAGGGACTCGAGCGCTGGGAGAGCGACGACGACATCCGCAAGCTCGCTGGGTTCATCAACGTGGTGAACTTCGAGATGGAGATGTCGTAGGTTGGGGAAGTAGGCGAGCATGCATGCTGCCTCCTCTCCGGCGAAGTTCAGCAGCCTGACGGTGGTGATCGTGCGCGCGACGGCGGAAAACGCGCGTCGATGGAAGACGGCATCGCCACTTTCCGGTTCTGATCCATCGGCAGCAGCCACATAGTTCCCGAGAAGCTCGTCAGCCGCATACTGGTCGATGGAGATGGAGTCGAGGAGGGGAAAGGAGGGGAGGTTGGAGAGGGCGCCTTCGAGCTGTTCCTGCGACGCGGCCGAGTCGAACTCGACTTCACGCACGATTCGTGGGTAGCGGGAGAGGACGCTGAACCTGAACGCCGGCTCCATCATTCGACTCGCACGAACGCTCTGCGAGAAGAGCTCCGTCAGCTGGTCCTCGCGTCCTCCTCCCTCGCGGCCACGTACCTTGAAGAGGTGAACGGCCGCCAGCGTACTGAACTCCTTGATCCTAAAGAGCGCATTCAAGCTCCTCCCGTGCCACTCGCTCACTCCCACCTCGAGGATCCTCCTCTCGATGCTCCCCTGCGGCTGCTTGTCCAATCGCGCCGTTCGCGCCCGGAACGCAGCGTCCTGCTCCTTCGCAAGACGTACGATGTGGGCTTTCACCTCCGTTGGTAGGCCGAGGAGAGAGACGGAGGGAGGGCCGTCGGCGGGGGAGGGTGTGGCCATGGCGCGGAGATGGAGCGAGAGGCTGTGGAGGATTCAGGCCTGGGCGGGAGGAGAATGAGGTGCTCTTGAAGCGTCTGGAAGATAGCGGTGATGCTGGTCAAGCCGAGCTGGTGGCCTTGCGAACGCGGGAGGAGAAAGGAGAGACGGATCTCAAACGCGAAGTTCAACGTTCCTTCCGGACTCCCTCTGACCCCCCTCGACGCGCTCGTTTCTCGTCATCTCACAAGATCTCAATCAAGTTCCACGCGAAGCGAATTCAAGCAGCTTTTCCCCTGTCGCTCGAGCCAGGATCTGTCGCTCGAGCCAGGATCCCGACAAATTCGTTTTTACAACCAGAAATGCGTAGGGGTGTGAGTGGGATTTGGGTGGTTCGGTTTCGTGAGGAGGAGAGGGGGAGTAGAAGGTTAAGGTCAACAACGAGGGGAGGGTGTGTATACACCTAGGGCCTAAACGATGTAGTGTGGAAAAGGAGGGGGAAGATCATCAACAAGGAGAACTGCGACGTGTTCGCTGGCGAGAGGAACCGTTCCCCCGCCCGAGACCGCGTCGTAATAGAGAACCGCGAGGGGATGCGAAGGTTTGACGAACGAAGGGACGTCGGGTGTAGAAAGGGGAAAGGTATGGCGAAGAATAGGTCGTTAAAAAGGGTTTGGGCGTAAGAAGGGGAGTCGTTTTTGGAGGTAGGAAGGAGGGGGAGGGGTTTTGGCGAGAGGAGAAGGAGTGGCGAAGGAGTCGATCGAGAGGAGAGGAGGTCGAGACCGCTCTACATGAAGCCGGGGTAGCCTCCGCCGTTCGACATTCCGTTCGACTGGTAGTCCTGAATGCCCATGTTGGGGATCCCCTGGAACGGCGCAAACTGCGAGCCGTTGTGCTGCTGCTGGTGGTGCTGCTGCTGCTGTTGGTGCTGCTGCTGCTGCTGGTGCTGAGGCGGTCCCTGCTGCTGGTAGCCGCCGATGTAGGGCGATCGCGCTCCGTAGTCGCCGCCGCCCATCTGGTTCATGTGGTGCGCCGGGTGCTGGAGGAACTGGTGGGGAGGAGGGTGGATCGCCTGGACGTTGTAGAAGTGACCGCCGGGAACGAGGGCGGGGTGGTACGCCGACCGCGAAATGTGATCCGACGTCTCGCGCTGGATCTTGCTCTGGATGCGCTTGCCGTAGGGCGTGTTGCGGATCATGGCTGCGACGAGAACGAGCGGTCAGTGCGAGCTTCAGGCGACGACGAAGGCGAAAGGGAACGCACGCAGGATAGGACGGATCGTCTCGATGAGCTGAGCGCGCTGAGCAGGCTCGGCGTAGTCAAGCGCGGTCTGAACGACGTAGTTGGCGAACCTGCGAATCCATCTCATCAGCTTCCGCCCAACGACGCTCAGCACCGAAAAAGGACGCACGAATCACGCAAGAGACGCTCGAGCCTCTGCTTGTTGTTGTTCTCATCGATAATGGCGCGACGTCCCGAAGCATCGGCGACGCGGATGCACTTCTCGACGACGTTGGACGAGAACTTCTGCGCCGAGAGGGCCGACACGTTGCCGAGGAACTGGCGGACGATGGCCTCGATGAACCGGTTGTCGTTGAGGTCGAGAACGTACTGGACGACGTAGTTGCCCTGAAGAAGTGAGGAAAGGTCAGTTGCGAGCTTCGAGGGCGAGAGGGAGAGTAGGAACGCACGAAAGCGTCCTGAACGAGCGTGAGCGAGTTGTACGTGATCTCGGTAACGAGCTGGATGCGCTGAGACTCGGAAGCGTGGTCGATGCAGCGCTGGAGAACGCAGCAACCGTGTCGGTGAGTCCTGCGAACGCAATCTCGTCAGCTGGCGTTCTCGAGCGGTCAAGCGGTGACTCACGCGACCTCGATACAGTGCGTGGCGACGGCGTTGTAGATGAACTGGTTATCCTCCGGAGGAAGGTGGTTGAGGCACTTCTGGATGACGTGGTTGCCGTTGAGATCTGCTCACGAAACGCCGTCAGCATCGTGCGCGGCGTCGCAGAATGAAAGGAGAGAACGCACCCTTGATAAGCGTAACGACGTTGAGGTTGAGCGCGAGAATGAGGCTCTGAACCTGCCTCTGAGTCGAGAGGTAGTCGATCATCTTCTGGACGGCGCGAGTTCCGTGCATGTTGAGCGAGATGCTAACGAGCTCTCCGGAGATGGACTCGATGAGAGCGTCGCGCTGCTTCGTCCGTCGAGTACTCGAGGACTCCGCTGGGAGAGGTAGTTGGCGAACGGGTCTGTCATGAGCTCGGCGAAGTGAGGGAAGATCTCGTTAAAAATCATGTCGCGGTGCTCGGGGTTGCCGTCCTCGAGCTTCTTCTGGAGGTAGCGACAGCCGAACTGGTCTTTGCAGAGCGGGAGCATGTCTGCGCGAACGGCGTCGTCAGTCAGGTCGCTCTCGGACTCCTGTGCGACGAAAGCAAAACGCACCTCCTTGGAGATCCTCGAGACGAAGTCCAGCAAAGCGGTTGGCTGCGAAGGGAGACGAAAGCGTCAGTGCAGAACTGCACCGAACAAAGCTCGCAGGCAGCTTGGCTCACTCTCCAGAGGTTGGATCGGGGAGTTGATACCGTAGAGGGGGGACTTACCGCCCATGGAGCCATACGCGCCGGCAGATCCGTCGTACGCGAAGGCACCGTGGTCGTGTCCTCCGTAGCCGCCGAAGGGGCCCTGGGTAGGATCGGGACCGAAGGCGGTGCTGTCGATGTTGAACTGCGAAGGATGAACGACGTCAGCGCTCTCCTCTCCAACGGCGACGACGAGAAAAGGAACGCACGTTCGAGAACTGGTCCGTGATGGTGTCGACGTAACCCGCTCCTCCCAACTCGGCGCCGTAGGGCTTCCCAATCGGCTTGCCCAGCGCCTCGAGACCTCCCTTCTTCTCGACGACGGGGCTGCTCCTTCCAGACGGAGTCTGCAGCGAGCTCCTAGGAGGAGGAAGCTGACCAGCTCCGGTACCGCGACTGGGACGCGGGGACGAGCGCTCCGAGACGACGGTCTCGCCCTGGGTGACGGAGCGGTGGCGTTCGAGGTTGGCGCCGCCCGAGGGAGAGACGGCCTGAGTGTCGACGGACTCGCCTGCGCGGGACGTGGTCGAGGGACTCTGGAACTGAGGCCATTCCGAGGCTCCTGCACGGGTAGGGCCGGAGAAGTTGCGGTGGGTCGCGGGGGTCTGGGACAGGGGAGCGAGGTCGAGAGCGGCGGAGGAGGCGGAGAGCTGGGTAGCAGGTGTGTAAGTGAGGAGACGAGGGAGAGGATGCGAAGGGACGAACGATTCCGGGGTACGAGTCGCGGCGGATGAGGATCGGGAACTTGTCGTCGTCCGTGTTCATCTGAAGGTACTTTCCACCCCAAGCAGAGTCTGCGAGACAGAGTGAAGCCAGTCAGCTCCCGAAATTCCTTCGCACGACCTCCGCAACGATTTCGAAAAAGTACGAGAACTCACTCTGCAAGTCGGCATCGAGCTCGTCGTCGAACAAGAAGTTGTTCAACATGGGCTCTCCCTCCCGTCCCTTCCTCCTCACTCCATCAACGGGGGTTCCATCCTCCTTGAGCTCCCCACTGTGCCTCCTGCTCGCAGGCATGCTCTTCGCATTCGCGTAGTCGGCCTTCTTCCTCTGACTTCCCTCTCACTCCTCGACGGTACCGAAAGTGACGAGGTCGTTGCCGGAGCGAGAACGGACGGGGGCGGTGGAGTCGGCGGCGGGAGCCGAGGTCGAAGAGGGGGAATCTCCGGCGCCGGCGGCGAGGGCGGCGAGCTCTCGTTCCTCGCGTTCTTGCTGGAGCTCGAGCTGCTTCATCTGTTCAAGTAAAGCACGTTAGTTTATCCGCTCAGAGTTGGGAGAATCGGTGTTGCGGAGGGAGCGTCGGCGAAAGAAGAAAAAGAAGGGGAGTGGTGGTGCGGAGATAGATGAACGAACCTGTTCTTCGAACGCGCGCTTCTGGAGCTCACGCTGACGCTCGTGCTCGATACGCTTGGCTTCAAGCCGCTGGAAAAGAAGGAGCAAAGAAAGACCGTCGTAGTCAGCTTCCGCACAGGCCTTTGAAGAGCGTAAGCTCGGTCACTCACAGCGCTGATATCCGAAGCCGAGGGTCCAGAGGTGCGGGTGGTCTGTGTGCACACGATTCTTCAGCTACAGCTCCGTCACCTCTCCTCTCTCTCGCGAAGAGGGAGGGTACAGCGCAAGGGTACTCACCGCCAGGTCCAAAAAATCTTTCAGCTGTCCGCTCTGAGCCTTGCCTGCACCGTTCGCAGCTCCGTTGGCGTCCTTGCCATCTTCGCCGTTGGCAGCGCCAGGAGCGCGAACGGGGAGGCCCGCGAGAGACGATGCCATCGCCTGAGGGTAGACGGGCTCATCGGCTTCCGACGAGTCGGAGGACGTGTGAGAGGGTGCCATGATTGTGCGGAGGTGGTCGAGAGTGCTGATGACAGTCTGCGTAGGGGTGGAAGGAGGTATAGGACGCTGCAGGATGAGACAAGGAAGGTGGAAGGAAAAAATTAGCTACGTGTGCGCGGCGACGAGGGCGCAAAGGCGATACGGGGTGAGCGTGGCCGTGGACGTACCTTGAAGAGGTTCTAGGAGATCTTGACAACAGGTAGAGGAGGTGGATGGGTTGTCGGAGGGCTGTAGAGATGACTTTTAGGTGCGGTTGGAGTGGGGAAGGGAGGAGGTTGTGGTGGTAGAGAGGAAGTGCGCGGTTGATACAGGCACGGAGTACAGGAGAACGAGGCGGTCGGGAGGTGAGCTGGCGAGGAGGAGAGTCGCCTTGTCGTTGTCTAACTGCTGAGTCTGGAGGAGGGAAGGAGAGGATTGATGAGGGAGCCGATTTCTTTCTTTCGCTCGACTAGATTCCCTTCTCGCTCGTTCTACGCAATTGAGTACTTTTCAGCGTATGCCCTGATTTACTGAGGCGCTGTACACGCTCAGACGAAGCTGTAGAAGCAAAGAGCCATCCTCCGTCGTGGAATGTCGATAATTCGACTTCAATTTTCGCAGTTTCTCCTTTCAGCGCTTTACGCATTGACTCGCTCCTCCTGCTCTTTCGCCTGGATCAAGGGGAAGCGGCACTCCCCTACAGCCTCGCATCTTTTTCTAAAGTACCGCAGAAAGTAGTACTGTCGCGGAGTTCCGGAGGAGGAGTCGAGTTGGAACCTACCTTCTCCGGCTAGAACCCCACACTTTCTTCGGCTTCTTCCCTTGGCCACCGACCAAACACTCCTCAGCCAACACCAACACACACAGCCTCCTTTCAAGAATGAACTCTGCCGCCTCTGTTCGCAACAACGCCCTCGAGGAGCCTGTGGCCGGAAAGGGCTTCGACTTTGGCTCAGGAGGACTGGCCGCCCTCACCAAGCCTCCCACCTTCGCGACCGTCGAAGCCGAGCGCGCCTGGCTCAAGGAGCGTCTCGTGGCTGCGATCAGGATCTTTGCCAACGAGGGATTCGACCACACTGTCGTGCGTTCTCTCTCGGGCAGCTCTCGAGAGTTTGGGGCGGGAGTGGCGCTGACTTCGTTCTCTCCTCGTGGTGCAGGCGGGCCATCTTACCGTTCGTGATCCCGAGAACAAGCACCACTTCTGGGTCAACCCTTGTGCGTACCAGTTCGACGACGACACGGAATCCCGAACTGACCATCCCCTCTCCGCCCAGTTGGACTCGCTTTCCGCCGTACGTAGAGCGATTGCGGAGCCCCGCTTTGGACGCTGATGCGAGTGAACAGTGATGACCGTTTCCGACCTCATCCTCGTCAACCAGGAGGGTGCGTCGTTTCTTGCTCCCTCTCGCGCTCGGACGCCGTTCTGACTTCCTTCCCGTGTTGCAGGCACCGTGATTGGCGGAGGCAAGGAAGGTCGTCGTATCGTCAACCTTGCTGGATTCATGGTGCGCTCCTCTTCGACGCAATCTCTCGCAGGATGCGCTAACACCAATCGCAGATCCACTCGGCAATCCACAAGGCTCGTCCTGAAGTCCAAGCCAGTCCGTCTGCCTCCTCCTCCCTCACCCCCACAATACTAACCCCCTAGTCGCAGTCTGCCACTCGCACAGTACCTACGGCAAAGCCTTCTCCTCCCTTGGCAAGCCCGTACGTCCTCCCCCCTTCTCCTCTCGCCGGATCTGACCCCTCTTCGCAGCTCGCCATCACGACTCAGGATTCCTGCGCCTTCTACGGCGACGTCGCTCTCCTCGGAGATTTTGGTGGCGTCGTTATCGAGGAGAAGGAGAGCGGCACCATCGCCGTCGCCCTTCAGCAGAAGAAAGCCAGTTCGTCCCTCCCTTCCTCCCCTCCCTCCCGTACTGATCAAACGCCCGACAGTCATCCTGCAAAACCACGGCCTCCTCACCGTCGGCACCACGATCGACTCCGCAGTTGCATGGTTCATCATGCTCGAGAAGCAGTGCCAGGTGCAGCTTCTCGCCGACGCGGCAGGGCAGACCATCCCTATCGATGAGCCGCAGGCGGCGTTCACGTTCAAGGAGTTGGGGCATGAGCAGGCGGGGTACTTTCAGGCTTCTCCGTACTTTCAGGTTATCGAGCATTTGCAGGGGGAGGAGTACAGGAAGTAGGGGCTTTCGGGGGAACGAGAACTCGTGTAAGTTTTTTGCGTGCGACTCTGCTTTCTCTGCTCGCTCTCCGCTCTCCAGTTTCGTACACCGCTCTCAGCTCCTTCTGCACGCTCTCCCTGCTCCCTACGAACCCAACTCCGCCACCCTCGCAGCCACCTCCTCTCCTCGCTCCTCCACCATCGCCCCCAGCCCCATCCTCTCTCATCCCCACCGCTCAAATAAATCAAAACACGAAAATTACATTCCCCCTCTACAACTTCGCCCGCGCCGCCTCCTTCGCCGCCTTAACCCTCAAATCCTTCCTCAAAATCTTTCCACTCGGCCTGTCCCTTGGCATCAGCTTCCCTCCCACTCCACTCTAAGAGAGGAACTCACGATTTGGGAACGACGTCAATACGGTGTACGCCGCCTCGAAGCCGCTTGTGGGACGCTACTCGCTCTGAAACGAAAGTCGAGATCTTGGATTCGATATCTTTGTCGTCGGCGTAGGCTGCTTCGATCACCACTGCGTTGATACGTTAGTTGTGCGAGACGGAGAGAGGGAGGGAGAAGGGAGGACGTACCGTAGGCGCGAGGAAGCTCAGTGGCGCGCTCTTCGGCCCAGACGCCAATGACGGCGCAGTCGGCTACGTAGGGGCAAGTGAGGAGTACAGCCTCAAGTCTGCGTAATCAATGAGTACGGTGCAAGGAGGAGGGAGGAGAGGGACGGACTCGGCGGGAGGGACTTGGAACCCTACGTGCGAAGTAGTTAGCTCCATGTCGGCGTGAGGAGGGAGGGAGCGTACCGGAGTATTTGATGAGCTCCTTGACGCGCTCGACGATCGTGTAATGTCCCGACTCGGAGCGGACGCAGACGTCGCCTGCGGAGAACATCAGCTCCCTCCCTCAGTGCGAGCACGATGAACGCACCCGTCTTGAGCCACCCCTCCTCGTGAATCGTCTCCCTCGTCGCTTTCTCATTCTTATGATACTGCAGCATGATGTTCTTTTCCACCGCATCAGCCTCCTCCCCCAAACCGAGAGAGGGCAACGCACCTTCCCGCGAATCCACAACTCGCCAGCTTCGCCCGCAGCGACGTCCTTGCCATCTTCGTCGACCAGGCGCGCTTCCATCGAGGGAAAGAGCTTGCCGCAGGTACCAGGGACGTCGTCGTTGATATCGGGGAGGAGGGCGGCGCTCCTGCGAGAATTTCGGAACGGCGTTAGCTGGGCTTCTTGCGAAGGGAGGGAAACGAAATGCACGTCGTCTCGGTCATTCCTATAGGGGAGCGTTAGTGAGGCTCAGAGAAAGCGAGGGGAGAGGACGAACCGAAACCTTGGAGAACCTTGGGACCCTTGAGGCGCTTCTCGAGGGCCTGCTGTAGGGCAGCAGAGAGGGGAGCCGCACCGCACATAAAGTACCTCAGCGACGTGAGGTCGTACTTGTCGACAACCGGGTGCTTGGCGAGACCCAGCGCCATAGGAGGGACGATGAGCGCGACCGTCGCTTTGTACCGCTGTACGGCTTCGCAGAATTCAACGAGGTCGAACTTGGGCATGAGGATGATGGTGCCTCCGTTCGCGAGGGTTTGGTGGAGGAGGACAACGAGTCCGAAGATGTGGCTCCTGCGTTAGCGCACGTCAGCTGCGAAGAACCTTGTGAGAGAGGGAGGGATGAACAAGGGGAGGCAGCCTAGGACGATTTCGGGCTGATCGAACAGACCCTTGACCTCGTTCAGCTGCTGACTGACGGCGGTGATGTTCGAATGAGAGATCTGAACGCCCTTGGGCTTCGAAGTCGTTCCGCTGGAATAGGGCAGGAACGCGACACTGGTCGTGAGCTCCTCCCCTTCGAACTCGACCGGCGCGAACCCATCGTCGCCGCGCAGCAGCTCGTAGCTCTGCAATCCCTCCGTGACGACCTTCCCATCCGAACCGGGGAGGACGTAGATCCTGTCCTCGGGGAATCCAATCTCCTTCGCTGCAGCCCTGGCAACGCTCACGACGTCCGACGAGACGAGGATGACGCTGGCGGACGAATCGTGGAGCTGGTGAGCGAGTTCGGGAGCGGTGTAGCCAGCGTTCGCGGTGGAGACTGTGACTCCAGCGGCCTGCGTACAAGAGTCAGCCCCCCTCCCGCTAGTGCCCAGTCTCAGGAACAAGCTCACCTGCCCAGCGAACAAGAGAATCGGGTACAAGACGCTGTTGGGAGAGAAGAGGAGGAGGGTGTCTCCCTTCTTGAGGCGCGCGACTTTGGTGAGCCCGTGTCCGAATCGGAGACTCTCCTCGATGAGCTGGCCGTAGGTGGTGGCGATTCCGGTCGAAGAGTCGATGATGGCGGCCTTGTTGACGTCGACCTTCTTGTTGTCGAGGAGGAGGTAGTGGAAGATGCCAGTCTGTAGGCCAGTGGTCAGTCGGGCTGGAGGAGCTGGGGAACGGGAGGAAGGACGTACGTTGGCCCAGGTTTGGACGGCGGGGTAGGGGGAGGTGTAGACGGTCACTGCGCCCAGTCATGGTGAGTGGGAGCTCGGCGTCTCGGAGAGGAAGGTGAGAGGGACGAAGCTGGCCACGCCCACCGCCGCTGCCCTGCCAGCTCTTCCCTTGTCTGCGAATACTCACTGATAAGTTCGATGAGCTCGTTCAGGTCCAATAGACGTTGACCGATCTGGGACGAGACGAAAATCGGAAACGAAGTTCGGTCGGGGAGAAGTGCCAGTTAGCCGGGCAAAGACAGGGGTTACTTCGTGGAGCAGCAGGGTAACTACAGAGCGAGAGCGAGGGGATTCAAAGTTTACACAGTCAAGCTCAGCTCAAAGTCGCGAAGTCACAGCATCTTCCTTCGCCGCCTTCACTCGCAAGTCCTTCCTCAAAATCTTCCCCGACGGGCTGCAAAGACGGACCTCGTCAGCTCCGACTCACGTACGAAGAAGCTTACACAAACCTCTTGGGAATCGAATCGACGAGGAAGACACCGCCACGAAGCCGTTTGTGGCGCGCGACGACTCCGGCGACGAATGCCTCAATCTTGCGTGGCAGGTCCGCGTCCTGAGCGTGTTCTGCAGCCGGAACGACTGGGAAAGTGGGTTGGTGAGCTAGATCGACTTTACTGGAGCTGAAGTGCTTACCATAAGCTCGAGGAAGCTCAGTCGCTTGATCCTCGACCCAGACGCCGATGACGGCGCAATCGGCTACGAAAGGGCAAGTGAGGAGGACGGCTTCGAGTCTGCGAAAGCTAAGGTGAGCATTTTGGAGCAGCGAGGAGAGAGAAAACGCACTCGGCGGGAGGAACTTGGAATCCTGCAAGCGAGCACCGTCAGTCTCGCACCTCGCTGCGAGTTTCGCGAAAAACGTACCCTTGACTTTGATCAGCTCCTTGACCCTATCGACAATCGTATAATGGCCGTCCCCGGAGCGAATGCAGACGTCGCCTGCGCCATAGATGAGCTGAGAAGCCAGCAGACGAACGCGACGACGAACCTGTGGTGAGCCAACCTCCTTCAACGATCGTCTCCCGCGTAGCCTTCTCGTTCGCATGATATCCGCTGCAATATTAACCGTCAGCACAATTCACAGCATTCCTCCGAAAACAGCGCACAGCATAATGTTCTGCGCGCCCGCACAAAACATCAGCGAGCTCCTCACGAACACCACCCACACCGACTCACCGGTCCCCGAATCCACAGCTCCCCACTCTCACCCGCTCTAACATCCTTCCCCTCGCTATCGACCAATCTCGCCCTCATCCCGGGCAGCAAGTGCCCACAACTCCCCACCCTAGCCCTCTCCAAATCCGGCAACAACGCCACCGCAGTAGTTTCGCTCATCCCTGCCCCCTTCATCAGTGTGAGCTCCTAATAGAGAGAGAGGGGGGGGGGGGGGGCGAACCGTAGCCTTGTACGACGGTGATCTTCCCGTCGAAGCGAGATTCGAGGACCGCTTGAAGGTCGGCAGAGAGGGGAGCAGCGCCGCAGAGGATGTATTGGAGGCTCGAAAGGTCGTATTCTCCCACCACCGGACTCTTGGCGAGGCCTAGAGCGATGGGAGGGACGATGAGAGCCGTCTGCGAAGGAGGTTAGCGGGCGAACGAGGTCAGCGGGCGAGGAGGAGGTGGACGGGACGAACGGTGGCGCGGTAGGTTTGGATCGCGGCGCAGTACTTGGGGAGATCGAATTTCGGCATGAGGACGACGGTTCCGCCGAGGTACATTGTGTGCTGGAGGAGGATGATCATGCCGTCTGTGAGGGGTGTTCGTTCGTCAGACAGGACTATGATGGGAGAAGCTGGTACGTACACATGTGATAGAGCGGGAGGACGCCCATGACGATGGCTTTCTTGGAGAAGATGGGAACGTTCGCGACCTGCTCGACCGGTGAGAGGGGGTTAGAAAAGGTGAAGAGTCACGCACTTGTTGGGAGATGGCGGTAAGATTACTGCGAGAGTGTGTGAGCTTGGTCTGCTGCTACGAAACAACGAGGCCAACGCACGCATGACTGATGAGAACTCCCTTCGCAAGACCACTGCGAAACATCGAGGATGAGCGAATTCTCCTGCCACAGAGGAACGAAACTGAGGGGCGCACGTCGTTCCAGAGCTGTACGGCAGGTCTAGCATCTTCGTCAGCCCTCGTTTCCAGCGGAAACTAAACGAGAGCCACTCACAAGCGACCTTCGTCCCCCTCTCCTCCGCACGTATCTCCACCGCCTCAAACTCCGCACTCTCCCTCAGCTCCTCGGCACTATTGAGCCCCTCCCTCGCCTCCCCAATCACATAAATCATCTCCTCCGCAATCCCAACCTCCCTCGCCGCAGCCCTCGCAACCCCCACCCCCTCCTCTCCCACCACCACGAGCCCCGCTCCCGAGTTCCTAAGCTGGTGCGCGAGTTCTGAAACCGTGTAGTTGTTGTTCGCGGTCGTTAGAGTTATTCCGGAGGCGAGGGCGGCGAAGACGGGGGCGGCGTAGACGGGGTAAGAGTTGGGCGCGTAGATGAGGATCGTTCGAGCGGGGTGAGAAGGGGGGAGGGCGCGGGAGAACCCGTCGGCGAACTGAAGGGAGGACGAGATGAGGGAACGGAAGGTTGTGCTGGCGCCGGTTTCTGTATAGGACGCGTGAGCTTGGAAGAAGGTGGGGGAGCCTGGGGAGCGCACCGGCGTCGATGAGAGCTGTGGCTTCGGGATCGATACGGGGGTTGTCTTCGAAGAGGAACTGGAAAGCGCCTTTCTGTGAAGGAGCGGAGGTCAGCTCGTTCTGTCGTGGTGTCAGCTCCACGCACCTGGGACCACAACTCCACAGCTGGGTAGTGGGATTCGTAGATCATCGCGTCGGGGCGAGCGGGCAGTCCCAAGTCGTGGAGCAGAGAGGTGGTCTGGCGTTGAGTCCTGCGGTCAGCTCGAGATGAGGAGGAGGAGGAGCTACCCCACCGGAAGGTGGAAACCCGGTCAAGCGGGACAGGGGTCTCACCTCCTTCACTTCTCTCGTTCCCTTCGCGCTGCAGCACTCGGTAGAGCTTCCTGAAATCCAAAGTTGATCAATATTATCGAGTGGAGAAAGAGAGAGAGAGCACCTCCTCCGCCCAAATTCGCTGACCGAAGTCGACACCGCATCCCCAAACGACAAGCGAAAACGAAAAGGTTGCAGCAGACTCTCACACCTTCAAAAGCACTCCCCCCACCAACTACTTCCCTCCATCGTTCCTTCCCCTCTTCTTCGCCCTCGTCGCCGCTCCCTGAGGGCTCTTCATCCCCTTCGCCGACGCCGGTGCCGGTCCCGAATCCACCTCCATATCATCCCCCAGGTTCGCACTCGACGTCGGGCCCAGCACGTTCCCCTTTCCCACAAACTGCTTCAACCCACCCACCGCGCTTCCAACCGTATCTTTCCACCCTCCCCCGTTGCCCTCCTTCTCCTTCCCCTCCTTCGCCTTGCCAACCTCCGCCACCATCGTCTGCACCCTCTGCTCGTAATCCGCGCGCCTACCTGCGTCGTTGACAGCGTTCGCAGCGATCGAGGCGAGGTGGTGATCGAGGGAACGGAGGAGAGTCCCGATCGTCGAGAGCCACGCCGTGAGGGCCGAAGCGAGGGTCGGGACCGAGTGGGCCTTTGGCACAGTGGTAGGGGAGGGGTCGAGGTCCATGGGCTGCTCGTCGGCGGGAGGGAGGGAGGGAGAGGGCCGCACGTCTCGACCGAGCGAGGTCGTCACTTCGAGTCGGGCCTCCTTTTGGTCGAGGCGGCCGGAGAAGATGGACGAGTAGAAGGCGTCGATGATGAGGTCTTCGAGAACGGGGATGGAGGGGAGGTCGAGCGTCGAGAGGAGGAGGGTGTAGTGGATGATCTGCGGAGCGAGGTTCAGCTCGTGGCTCGACGCGAGGAGGGAGTCGAACGCACCCTGTTGTCCATCGCGAGCGACAAGATCGTAAGCTGCTTAAGCTTGGTCTCTTGTGCCTTGGTGAGCGTAGGTAGGGAAGCTTGCTTCGCTGTAACGACCGGCACCGTCAGCTCTCCCCCAGGGCACCGCACGAAGGCCAACGCACCAGCATAGTCTCCCCAAGTCCCGTACGCGAAGATCTCCAACAGCTCATGGCTAGAAGCATATTGCTCGCTCGTAGCAAGCTGTAATCACCCTCGTTAGCTCACTCCTGCCTACACCGAGAGGAAGCACGACGCACGTCCTTGATCCCCTGCAGCTCCAGCAACTCGGAGAACACGTACACGCCCGGCGCGCCCATCGCCTGTCCAACGAGGTTCGCGACGCTTGCTCCGCGAGCAGATTTGGCGAGGAGGATGAAGGGCTGTGAGAGGGAAGGGGGACGTCAGCACCAGCTTGGGCGGAGGGTTGGGTTGGGTTGAGGTGGTGACTCGTCTTCCTGAATCCCTGCGGTACAGCTCCTACGCCTTCCTACGATCCAGACACCTTGAACCTGCAGCCGACTTGAGTACGCACCTCGAGCTTCGGCGGCAGGCCAAAGGAAGGTCCCGCAGGTCCAGCACTCGGCGCCTTGGTGATGACGGGGGCAGTGGCCTTGCTGTCGTTGATGGCAAAGTCTCCTGCGTCGGTTTCCATCGTGTTCGAGGTTGAAGGATGGTGGTGGGCGAACAAGAGGCGCCGACGGCGCTACCTCTCTTGACCGCCTCCCGCACCCACGCTACAGCTGGCGACTCTCAGCTTACCACTACTTGCTTCTCGTAAGTCTTATGGACCTTCCTACTGACTTGCTCAGCTTCTCACGCGTCCTTTCGATCAGAAGCCGCCGCTCCATCATCGCCATGCCATAGCTCTTAGATCTCCTCCCTCCGAATCCAGCCTCCCCTCTCTCCCAACCCTTCTCAGCTTGCCTACAGAGATCAAGGCCTACATCGTTCGATTTGCAAAGGAGCAGGACGACGCTTTCTGCGCGCGAAGGCTACCGCTGTCGAAACTGGGCCCCGAAGAGGAGGAGCTGGCGGTTCGGATCAGCACGCTGGGGGTTACGGGGTGGCACGGGAGGAGCTTGAATGCTCTATTCATGGTGAACAAGGAGTTCAGCGGGCTGGCGGGCGCTCATCTCTTCAAGGTGCGCCTTTCGCGGTTGTTTACGAAGGGAACGCCAAGCTGACGATCCTTCGTGGGCAGAGACTCCGCGCCAGCAGATGCACAGCTCCAGCATTCACCTTCTTCGTCCTCCCCCACCACTTCCGATCCTTCCTCCATCTCGACTTCGACTCGAACGCCTCCAAAGACCAGCTCCAACGCGCCCTCTCCCATTGCCCCACCCTCACCTCCCTCCACTCCATCACTCTCTCCCAAGCCGCCGCCCTCCGGCTGTTAGGAATCAGATCCGAACTCGTCGAGGAGCCAGCTGCGGACGAGGACTGTCCCTACCATCTAGCGGCACTTCGCGTCGTAGGCCGCAGGATCAGGTCGCTCTCGCTGGCGAACTTCGACGCGCGGGAATCCATCCAACTCATCGAGTACTTCGAGCACCTTCGAGAGCTCAAACTCTCGGGTCAACGCTTTGGGGACTCGAACGGCGATGGCCTTGCGGACGTCGTTTGTCGCCTGGGACTCGAGCACCTCAGCTTGGACAAGAGTCGCGTAGTTCCCGCCGACTCGGGGGCTCTCGATCGTCAGTGGTCGGAGTTTAGTTGGAACAGCGCCACCTCCCTCCAGAGCCTCTGAACCAACGCCGAGACGTTCACGTTTAGCGATCGGACCTTTTTGGACGCGATTGGAAGGCAAGCCCCCGTGCTGGAGGTTCTCCACCTGGAGATGGACGAAGGCGCAACTGGCGCAAGCGAGGAGACCCCGTTGCTGAGTTTCCGCATCTGCTGGTGCTGCACCTGCGAGGATTCACCCGCGCCGTACTCGACGTCAACCAGCTCTTTCGGGCGCCCCGCCTTCGACACTTGCACCTCGAATTCGACAGAACTCCGCCCTCCGCCGACGACTCTTCCCTCTCTCGCCTACTCGATCGGCATCCGTCAGCTCGCACAACCATATCTCTGGCCCACATATCGCCAGTCGTGGCTCGACCCAAGATGGACACCGATTTTCAGGCCGCTTGCGTCGCACGCGGGATCCACGTACACGCTAGTCCCACCTTCGTCTACGACACTTTCTGGTCCGTCACTCGCGAGACGGGAGCGGCGAACGAGGAGACGAAGACGCAGGACGTTCGGCGGCTTCGCAAGTTGATCGACGAGGTCCTCGAATTTGGTATATTAAAGACGGCGAGGCTGGAGCGTGAGGAGGACTTGGAAGGAGCGGTGGAGATGGCGGAAGGACTGGCGGCGGTGAAGGGGAGGATGTTGCTGGGAGAGAGGACTGGAACACGATCGTGCTTTTCTGTAAACTCTCGCGCTCTTCGGACGTGAGCTCGTGCTGCTCGCTGCTGCGAGGGTTGGAGAGATGAATTTTGAAACGCTTTCGAGCGAAACCCGGGCGGAAGAAGGCTCTGAAGAAGGTCGCTCCCGCCTGCGACGGGAGAGCCAACTCGTTGAGATCAAACGCGCGTTGCAAATCACAGATTACTACGGGGAAGTGGACAGATAGCGATAAATAAAAGTACTACGACAGAGAGGTGGAGAGAGAGAATGAAGGCGAGAGGGCAACTACAAGCGTGTGTTCGGAGGGTGTTCAGAGGGTCTGTGAGGAAGGAGGCGTCAGCGAGTTCACAATACCGCCAGCTCGAAAGGACGCACGAGGAGCTTTGGGACTGAGAGGACGAGCAGAGGCGGCCTTGGAGATGCGGTGTGGTTGATCTGAGGGAACGAAGCGGTCAGTCGTTGCTTGCGAGCCAGCAAACGAGAGACTCACAAGTTACGAGACTGGAGGTGACCGCGGAAACGGTTGAGGTACGCTGGAAGCGATACGGAATGAACCTCTGCGAAAGATGCGTCAGAACTGCGAAAGATGCGTCAGAATCGCTTGCGAAGGAGCGAGCGAACCGAGAAAGGACGTACGAAAGCTCAACGAGGAGCTTCTGGTGGCGACCCCGGGAGCATAATTCGTCCCATCAGGAAGGCCCTTCGCACGAAGCGGTATGAGGCAGGAACGACGAGCGAAGAGGTCGGGCGAGGGCGCTTCCAGCGTGGGCTAGGATCGACTGATCCAGGTTTCATCCCGCTGTTGCCCTCCTGTGCTCGTTCTTCGTCGTCGAACGGCCTGTCGCATTGGTGGCGATGGAAAGGAGGTCAATCTACGTTCGAGGAGCAGTCAGCGATCGCGCAAAAAGGGAGAAGCGGGAAGAGGACGCACCGATGAGCTGCAATCCCTCGCTGACGATCCCTGGTGACCGCAGTCTCTTCGGGGATCGTCCTTCGCTTCTAGTAGAATCGCCTCGGAACGATTCGTGCCTAGAGCGGTGATGGTGGGGCCCGATTTCGTCTGCGAAAAGGACCGGACAGGCACGGTACCAGCACCGACGCGAACGTCGAGCCTGTGCCCTTCTGTCCGTGTCCTCGGTTGCTCGTGGACATGGCTGGGTTACCGGCGAGGTAGGGAGGTGGAGGTGGGAAGTTTGAGTTGGCGGAAGACTGCGAGAGAGAGCGAAAACGTCAGCATCTGTTGTTGCGAGCGGGGACGAGAGACTTGCCCGTCTTGATCGCTCCCATCAATGGAAAACGTGGTGATCTGCTTGTAGAAGCTGTAAAAATCTGAATCGAATGAGAAGTTAGCTTCGCTCCATCGCGGAGACGAGAGGGGGCACGTACGCGACGCGTGCGAAGCTCGGTCGAGTTTGAGAAGATCTTGCCGACGTTGCTCGTGAAGTGGCTAGAGTGCAAGCGAGATGGAGATGCAGAGGATTCGAGTCGGGAGGAGAGACGAGGGAACGAGTGGGGAGAGTCTTGATGATGTGTCGAGAAAGCTGCGACGCGAGGGGTTAGCGAGCGTCGTTGGTAAGAGATCTGGAAGAAGACGTACCTGATTGATTGGTTGATTAAGCCCGAGCATCCCGCTTGCGAAGGAAGGCTGCATCGGCTCGCGAGGAGTTGAGCGACGCCAGAAGGGAGTGTGCGGAAAGTGCGCGCTCGGGCAGCGAGGGGAGGACGATGTCGCCAGAGGACGAGAAGCTCCTTGGGCCTTCGTCGGTGGTGGTGAAGGTAGGTAGGTTGACTTTGAGTTGAGGTGTGGGGGTAGGCGCGTTGATGGTCGTCGCGACCGGCGAACTGGAGGTGGCGTCGCTCGCGATGAGGGAGTGGTTCGGCGACGAGGTAGGTCCAGATGGAGGTGGGAGAGTCGGTGAGGCGCATGGAATCGAAGAGGGTCGAAAGCGCCGGGATGATAGTAGGGATGGCCTTGGTAACGGGAGGGGTGGGGGGGGGGTCGGGCAAGGTCTTCCTCCGCACTCCGAGTCGCCTCGTTTCTGAAAATATGTCGCCGAGATGATGAATGACCTGGAGGCGAGGAAAAGCAAGTCAGCGCTGTGAGACTCGCGAGCGAATAGACGAGCGACGAACCGACGGGGAACGCAAGACGACCTTGAGGCATGACGCGAAGGAAGACTCGACGAATCTGAGGGGGACGAAAGTCAGCGGAAGGCGTGAAGACAGGGTGAACGGACGACGTACAAGTTCACATACGTATCCAAGTATCGAATGAAGAGCGATGAGGGAGGCCGAAAGGAGAGGGGTATCCTGAATTCCGTGTTCGTATGTGTGCTGTGGCAAAGCGATCAGCGAGAGAGCGGGAGAGCAACGCGGAAAGGCGTACTTTTATATCGAAATAGCACCAGAGAGATGAAGATGACCGAACGAAGGAGACTCAGCTGCAGGAAGGCGGAATCAGCGAGGGCAATGCGATAGCGAAGGCAGCGAGAACTCACCACACCTCGTGCGCCGTCTTCCTTCGCTTTGCAGCCGAGTGGGCAAAGTACAGTCCTCCAGAATCGAAGCGCCCAACGAGAAGCCTCGCGAACTCGCAACGCCGCTTCCTTCCGCTACTCAGGCTGTTTGTGAATTGGTCGAAGCACGAGTCGAGGAACGACGCCGCGGCGTCAACCTCCTCCTCGTCGTCCTCCTCGTCGTCGAAGTCAACGGAAGAAGTCGCAGCGGGGATGTGGGAGAGGGGAGTCGAGAGGAGGTACTTCGTGTAGCGCGAAGGGAGCGCGGCGAGAGGTCGAGAGGGAGAGGGGAGCTCCTCGAACCTCGCCTCGGCGTCTTCCTCGGCTTCCTCCTCCTCCTCATCATCCCAGACCAGCTCCCCGTTCGACGGATTTTCCTCGACGGTGACGCATCGCTCGAGCTCGTAGAAGGTCGAAGAGGAGACGTCGAGGTGGTCGAAGGAATGAGGTTCGTTCGACTCGTTCGATTCGGTGGCTTCGTAGTCGTCCAAGTCGTCGAAGGTGTTGACAGACGCTTGTTGAAGGAGCTTGGCGAGGTGCTTTCCCGCTCCGAGTTGAGCCAAAGCCATGGGTTGCCACAACGCCATCCAGTCGTTGATGTCCTCGGTGTCGTCCCACATCTCGCTCCCCTCTAACCTCGAAGCTCGCAGCATCGGCAGCGCTGGGAGTCGTCCGAGTCCTCTTGCGCGGTCCATCGACGAACTCCTCCGCGATCTCGTCCTCCTCGTCCTCGTCGCTGCGACGCTTCCTGGAGATTTCGATGTCGCAGACAACGACAATGCAGGGATCTTCCTTCATCCTCTTGTGAAGTGTCTCAGAGGCCGGCTCCTCGCACTCGTCGTCATCGCTGCGACGCTTGGTGGAAGTCTGGGGGAGCTCGCGGACGACGGTGCGCTCCTCGCAGCCCGGAGACGAGGTCGTTGGGCTGAAGAAGGTGGCGCAGGAGGGCAAGAAGACGATGGGGAGGGGAGTAACGGTGGCGTTAGTGATGGAGGGGCGGAGAGGGGCGATAGGGCGAAGTGGCGAGGTGAAGTGGAGTGGCGTGGCGAAGCTATCGATCTTCGAGTCCTCCTCGCAATCCATCTCCATCTCGACCTCGACGATATGCTGTCCAGCAAAGCAACTCGAGAGCTCGTAGCCCGAACTCGACGACCAAGACCCTTCCGGGACTGGCAGCGAGGGGGCGAAGGCGATCGTCGCTTCGCAGGAGACGGCGGTCGGCGGGGTGGCGAGGAAGGTCGGGAAGGTCGGGGAGGTCGAGAACGCGAGGAGTGTTTCAGAAAGGGGAGGGACAAAGGAGTAGGTGGTAAGCGAGGGAGCTTCGACGCTCCAGGGAAGGAGTGGCGAGGAGGGAAGAGGAGCGAGCGAGCTCGTGCGATCCTCGACCTCGGATTCGTGCTCCTGCTCTCGCTCGCGATCCAGCCTCGAGTATCCTCCGTCAATTCCAAATATTTTGCTCGGTTGTGGAACGTCGGGGATGAAGCGAGGCGGGTCGGCGGGGAGGGGAAGAGGAGAGGACGTGCGAAGGACGAAAGTTGGAGTCGTGGAAGTGGCTGGTGCGGTATCGAAAAGGGCGACGAAGAGTAGCTCGGCGAAAATGGGAAGGTCGAACTCGAGGGGAGGGACGAAAGATTCCATGAGGGGGTCGAAGGGGAGCTGGGCGGGATCTGCGACGGCCTCGACGCCGGCTTCGAGTTCTGGCGTCGCAGCGAGGTAGTGGTCCGTTCCTGCCTCGTCAGACACTTCCTCCTCAACGAGCGCGAGGCTACTCCTCTCGTCCAGCTCCACCTCAGACTCTGCGGTAGGGGAATCGAACGCGCCGCTCGAGGTCGCCAGCCAACCCTTGCAGGCGAAGGCGGTATTCGCAGGCGACGTTTCTGCCTTCTCGACGACCGAAAAATATCTCCATCGATGCGCCAACCGCGTCCTCCGCGTCCTGTTGAGCCGGGGAGATCGTCTCCGCAGGGGATGCGACACGGGCGACGCGAACTGGGATGCGGGAGGGAAGGACGAAAGTGGCATCGGGTCGACGGCGGAGGGAGTAGTAAGAGGGAGGAGGAGAGTTCTGGGTCGAGGGGAAGTGCGAGAGGCGGCTGGGAGAGGGGGAGGAAGTGTGCTGATCGAGGAAGACGTCCAAAGTTGGCAGGTCCGAGTCCTCGTCGTCGTCCCTTCCAGCTTCCACCGTCGAGTTGGGGGCAGCCGGAAGAGGTGGAGGAAGTCGGTGACAGGAGTGGGATGTCAATGGGGGAGGAAGGCGAGCTTCGCATGGGGCCGATTGGGATGGGTTCCGAGGCGATGGTGAGAGCGATTTCGATGAGATCTTGCGAGGAGGTTGGGCGTTTTTCGGGGACCTGAGGGAGACAAACGTCAGCTGAGAACGCCGAAGCTTCAAGGAGAAGCGTACCTGAAGCGTTGGGGCAGAGACTTGAAGTGCGAGGCTCGCGACCGAGCCCCGGGAGACCGTGCGAGCTTGACGAGTGAAGAGGCGGTAGAGGGCGTGCGAAAAGGCAACGGGGGCGGGGAAGATGGCGGCGAACATGTCGAAGGTCGACGCGGTAGGCGAGGAGGTGCTGGTGCTGTCGGAGCCGTCGAGGGCTCGCGATGCCGAGGAGAGGTCGCCCGCTCCAGTGGAGGTCGTAGTCGATGAGCTAGACGTTTCCGGCGAGACCTGTGACCCGGGGGAGAACAACGTTAGCCGCCGATCAAAGTCGCGTCGAACGTTGGAGGTGGCGGAATGTGATGAGACACGAAGTCGAGAAAGGGCGACGTACCTTGGACAGGACAAAACGGGCCGCGTTGTAGGAGACGACTACGGTGATGGCTGCTCCGACGATGGCGCAGTCGGTGGTGAGGGAGATGGTGGACCTGCTGAGCCGGACTGCAGTGGCGGCGAGCATGGCGAGTTTGAGCGAGCTTGAAGCTGCTCGGTCGACCTCTTGAGTTGCTGGCGCGGCGGTAAGGTTGATGGCGCGTCCCCCGAGAGTCACTGAAGAATGGTGTACTCAAAAGGGCTGAAGGGTGACGGGGGAAGGAAGAAAGAGAAACGAGAAACGAAATTGGAGGAGTCCCGCAAGGTTCGAGCAAGCCTCCTCCACCGGCTCGATCAGTGATTGTGTCTCGGTTGCTGTCACGCTCGTGTGACATGGTGTGGCAAGGGAGCGTTCAAAGGAGAGCACAGAGCTGGACTGGGACGACGCGCAAGCTCAGCTTGAGCGCGGGGTTTAGATGCGGGAAAAGAAATTTTCCTCAAGGTTCGAGCAACCACCGGCTCGATCAGTGATTGTGTCTCGGTTGCTGTCACGCTCGTGTGACATGGTGTGGCACGTTCAAAGGAGAGCACAGAGCTGGACTGGGACGACGCGCAAGCTCAGCTTGAGCGCGGGGTTTCGCTGGAGAAACAACACCAATCGTGGACGCGACTGAGCGCGTTGAGCAGGCTCTGTACGTCGCCGCTAACGCGCCAGGGAGCGTTTATAAGTGTTCTGCCTGCTATTTCACTGCTTTTGACGCGTAGAGAGCGGCGGATAAAGCTGCCAGACGTCCTCCAGCACCTCGACAGCGCGCACCGAACGCGGCGCTCACCTCTTTTCTGTCTGCGTCCCCCGCTCCACTTACACGTCTTTATTTGAGTGTACATGCTTCGGCAGTGAGTCTGAGACGGCGAGACCGCTGGAGTAGAGAGAACGGCTGTCAGTTTGAGTGGCGAAAGCTGACCCCAGTGATTCATGACCTGCTCGCCCTCCCCACTCCAGCGTACTGTAATTTGCGGAAACTCGCAACATACAGTAGCAGACTCGAGCGTGTCAAACGAGAATCAATACCAGAAAAACATCAAAAAATCGAATCGACACCGGACTCCGGACACATCCTTCGCTTGCCCTCCCCGCCGTTTCCTGCATGAAGACAGCGAGAATCCTTTCCTAATTAGCTATTCACCGCAGACTTGGTCTCGCCACTTCTTGCACAGTGTTAAGCGAGGAGCTCTCCGAAGCGGGGACGCTGCTTCCGAACGATGGCAATTTGCGAGTCCTCTATCGCGAGATCACTGTTACGCAGCTACGCTCTCAAAATAACCGTGCCTCTCTGGTTTTCACCGACGCTACTTGTGCTCAGTCTCCATGCAGGCCCTCACAAGAGCTACATTTCACCTCTGGCCCACCCTCCCTCAGCTGAGCCTCCCCTCAAGCACAATCTCCCATCCCTGCACCCTTTACATCAGCCCAATTTCTCCCTCTTCAGCTCCTACCAGCAACGCACCAGTTCTCATCCCTCTCCATCTTCAGAGGACCGTCTGCTCGAGCCCCATCTCCTCGTCGCGCGCAATCGCCTTCGCATGCGCTGCTTGAGGGTACTTCCTCGCTTTCTCGTACCACCTGAACCACTTCCCTCTCAAGCCAGTCAGCTCACGCAAGGCCGCGGAGGAAGAAAACGACGCGCCTGCGCCTCGAGCGCCGCAAGACGGTCGTACTCCGCCTGGTCGATCCAGATGACCTGCATCCGCGTTCTCCGCTCAGCCAGCTCCTCCACAAGGCCCAGCAGATGTATCTTTCCCATGCTGTTGAGGTGGCTCTTGCCGTACGTATACGAAAAGACCTCGAACACGCCCTCGAAGCGCGGGTGTCCAGACTTCGCTTTCCCGGGGAACCACAGGCCAGTGCAGGCGTAGTCTTCGTTCTGGTACGCGCAGGTCATGCCGTCGAGCTTCCCGTGCTGTCGGTGAGGTTGGTGAGTTGGGTTGGGAGGAGGAGGAGCGAGCTCACGGTGGTGTCGAGGGAGTTTGGGAGCGATTGGAACTCGGGGTCGTACAGTACGTGACGGCTCATCGTGCGTGTGAGACTGGAAGAGCAGTTGAGATAGGAGATGAAGACGGAGGAACGAGGAGAGAGAGCTTCGAAAGCTCCTCAAGCCTCCTCTCATGGCAGTCCCTGTCCCACTTTTTGCCAGATGGGAGATTATTGAACGGTTTCTCCATTAAGCAACTCAGAACCGCCGTCCTGATCGAGAGCTGGCTATGTCCTTGCATCCATCTCACCTTCGCTCGTGCGAAGGAGCTCCATCTCTCCGAGGGACCAGAACAACGGCTCCGACGGGTGTGGCGAGCTAGCTCTACGAAAGATCCCGTCTTGAAAGATCTAAGGGTGGTAGCGTTAGCGAAAGACGTTTCTGAGCGGGAGGAGCGAGGACGTACGCTCGTTCGGAGCTGGCAGCGAGTCCATCGTGGCAGCGGTTGTCGACTGCAAGCAGCCTTTGGGTCCCCCATCGTCGATACCTGCTCTTCAACATCCAGTCAGCTTCCGTTCCCCGGCTCCGCCGTCGCGTAAGCGAACGAACTCACCTCGTCGTTCCGGCTCCGCTCAAGCGACCTCCCCTTCTCCCTCTCCAATGAACCACGGTACGCGCCTCTCGACAGGCGGGATCGTCACGAGTTCAGTATCAAACAGCTGCAGCCCCTCATCAGCTTCTTTCCTTGCCCGTTCGCCCCTCTCCAAGCTCACCTCGATAAATTGCTGCTCATGCCGAATCAGCTCCCTCCCTCGCGCACGCCCAGCTCAAGAACTCACCTCATTACTCCCACGAGACTTGGACCCAGCAAAGCTCGCATACTGCATCTCTCATCAGCCCCATCGACCGCAAAGAACCTCGAAACGCACCTCTGCCAGAATCGCACTCAAGCACCACCGCTCCAGCTTCCTCAAACACCCACACACGATGCCCGTTTCGTAGATCCCCGATCTTTCAATTATCAGCTCCTAATCACACGTGCGAGAGAGGCCACGCACTGGTCCATGAACAGGCAAGGCTGGTTCTCCGCCTCGAGCACGAACTCGAGCGCGTCCTTGACCAGTTCCTCCGAGATCGGCCGCCAGGACTTGCCAAGCGGATTAGGCGGTGGGAGCGCACGGTTCCCAAGATGGACCTGCAAGCAAGATCAGCTCTCCGCCATTCGTCCGAGCAGGAGGGAGGAGGACGCACGAACCGAACCGTGTGCGCTTCACACCACAGCTGGAGGGATTTCTGGGGAAGGTCGGGGGAGAGAGAGACGATAGTTTTGAGGTGGAGAGCGCGGGGGAAGGGGGTGGGAGGCGCGGGTGGGAGGGGAGGAGCGGTAGAGGTGAGGGTGGAGTGGGGAGAAGGAAGCTGGGGGGTCGAAAGGGTTCGCTCCTGATGAAGCTGAGCCGTTCTGAGTGGTCATTTTGTGCTGCTGAGCTGCTTCTCGACTGACGAACAGCTGTAGAGCAGGAGGGGGAGGGCGGAGGGGGAACTGAGAGAAGTCGCGGTTGTTGTTTGTCCAATTTGGCTCTTCCTCCTCCCCCCTTGCTCCTCAGCCAAAATCAGCTCCATGGCGCCTGCTATCCACTCCTTTCCTCAACCAGAAGAGTCTGAAGCGTCCTCAGCGACCAAGCTCAAGACTCCTCTCTCCCCGACCTCGCACAACCTCCCCTCCCTCAAACCCGCCCTCAAGCCTTCCACCTCCGCCCCGCGCAAGTCGGACGGCAGCAGTCGCGTCCGATTCGAAGGAGTGCTTTTGCCAAACGAGTGGGAGGGGAAGGAGGAGGAGGACGTGTCGATGGTCGAGGTCACGAGCGATGATGATTCGGTGCGGCTGGCGGGAAGCCAGGAGGTGGTCAAGGAGGAGCAGGCGGACGAGGAAGCAGAGGAGGGGCTCGCACCTTTGCACAGTAAGCTTGCTTCCTTCTAGCGCGCGTCCGAGCTGATCCCTCTTGCAGTCGAAGTCCGCCTGCTCCCTTCGTCAACAGTCCGGTTCGACCTCATTCGCCGCATGATGCACACGCACTTGCACGACGAGTACGAGACGCTGCTTACGCATTCCGAGATCAACGACTGGCGCGAAGTGGCAGCTCTGGCGCAGAACGTCGATCGCGTCTGGGTCGCCGAATGTTGTGCGTCTTTCTCCCTCCTCTCTAGCCTTCCCTCCCTCCCCTTCCAATGCTCTTTCTCAGCTGCCACCTCACTCTAATCAGAAGTGTTTCTTCTTTCACGACGCGAACTAACTCCTCCCTCCCACAGCTCTCCCCTCCTCCGCCGTCCCCCTTACCCACACGACTCTCCAAATCCACGTCTACCAGCCTCCCCTCTCCTCAGCCCTCACCGAATTCGCCACTCCCGCCTCAGGCTCCGACGACGGTCAAGGCGAAGACAGCGACGTCATGGCCGCTTCAGTCCTCTCCCTCCCCTCTCGCTCACTCGAAGGAGTTTGGGACAGCCTGGTGTACGAGGAGGATGTCAAGGGGAAGCTGCTGGGGTACATTTATTCGACGATGCTGTTCAGTGATGCGTGCGTCGACTTCAACATCGTTACGTGGAATCGGTGAGTCGCTCATTCGTCGTGGTGCATGAAATGGCGGTGCTGACAACGTGCGTGTGCGCAGAGTCGTGCTGCTGCATGGTCCTCCAGGGACTGGGAAGACAAGTTTGTGCAGGGCGTTGGCGCAGAAGCTTGCGATCAGGCTCTCGGATCGGTGCGTTCTCTATGCCAGTGCCCTCGCTCCCTTCCTCGTAGCCTCTCCACTCTCCGTTCCCTTTTCTCCCACTCCCAGCCAGCGAGGTATCCATCTAACTATCGCAACACAGATATGAACACGGCAAGCTCGTCGAGATCAACTCGCACTCGCTCTTCTCCAAGTGGTTCTCCGAGTCTGGCAAGCTCGTCCAACGCCTGTTCGCAGCCGTGACCGACATGGTGGACGACGAGAGCGGCTTTGTGGTCGTGCTGATCGGTGCTTACTCGTTCTCGCTTCTCGCATTCGCAGAACGACGCTGACGTTCCGCACAGACGAGGTCGAGAGCCTCACTGCTGCACGAGCGGGCGCGATGGAGGGCAAGGAGCCTTCTGATGCTCTTCGTGTGCGATCACTCCTTACCGTGAGCGCGCAGGAGGACTGACGTGCGAGAATCCAGGTCGTCAACGCGCTCCTCACCCAACTCGACAAGCTCAAGCATCGCAAGAACTGCCTCGTTATGACTACTTCCAACCTCTCCGCTGCGATCGGTACAGTTGCTCCACCTCCTCATCGCAGGGGTTACTAATGAGCCCGAACAGATGGAGCTTTCATCGACCGAGCAGATATCAAGCAGTACATCGGCCTGTGCGTCGCGTTCCTTCCTCTCGAGCGAGGTCTCGCTAACGCAAAGCGAACTCAGACCACCTCCCCAAGCGATCTACTGGATCCTTCAATCCTGCCTTTCCGAAATCATGCGCGCCGGCCTCATCTCCCCCGTCGTGCGTCGCTCGGCCCTCCTCCTTCCCACTTTCGCGCTGACGCTCCCTCGCAGACGCTTCATGACTGGCAAGCCGTCGAAGTCTTCCGCTCCACCGGCTCGCCCTCCACGGATCGCGACTGGACCTGCAGTTCCCTCCTCTTCGACCTCGCGCACCTCTGCAAAGTTCGTCCTGTCGCCTCTTTCTCTCTCCCATCGCTGACTTATCGCATGCAGGGAATGTCCGGCCGGACTCTCCGACGACTACCAGTCCTGGCGCACGCAAAGCATATTGGGATGACGATGACGAAGCCCAAGATGGAAGTCTGGCTACGAGCGATGGCGAAGAGCGTTCAGGAGGAGGGAGAGCAGATGGACAAAGTCGAGGGCAAGTCCTGAGTAATGTACCCGCATTGTTACACCCTAAAGATCCAACGGAAGTTCCGCGACCGCCATAACGCCTCCTACGAGGTGCAGAGACCCCGTAACGAGCACGTCCGTCTCCCCCTCCAAGCTTCGCACGACGCTCACGGCTTCCTCGATGGAGCCGAGGACGTGGATAACGCCTTGTGTCCCCGGGCTCAGCTCGGTAACTTTCTCCCAGGCTACTGCTAGCTGGTGCTGCGTCGTGAGGTGCTCGAGATCACCCGCGTCGACGGCCTTGGAAGTGAGATCTGCTCTCGAGCGTCAGCGCGGTCATGAGAGGGGAGAAAAGAGGGGACGAACCGCCTTTAGAGGCGCCTGAGGCGAAGGTCGTGTTGGTGCAGAAGATGACGTGCTGGAAGGGGTTGGCGTAGCTGGAGGGGGTTGGCGACGAGAGTGCCGAGGAGAGAGAGGCCGTCGCGACCCGAGGTGCAGTTGAAGATGAGGATGCGGGAGGTCCTGCGTTTCGCATTAGCTTTTGTTGAATTCGCGAGAGAGAGGAAGACGTACGGGCGCGCGATGACTTCTGCGCCGAACCAATCGCCGCAGCATTGAAGGCTTTCGACCGTGTGCGCTCCGTCGAGGTACCAAGTCAGCCCGACCTTGGTCGCGTCCTTCGCAATCTGGCACCGCCCAGGCCAGTTCGTCGCCTTGAGTCCCTGCACCATCTTCTCCTCCAGCACCTCGGGCGCAATCACTTCCAACGGAAGCTCCGGCATCCCTTCCCCCGTCGCGAGTGGCGATGGCAGCGAGATCGCACTCGCTGCGAAAGCGGGTGGAAGGCGCGGGGAGGAGAGGAAGGACTGCACGAGAGCGATGGCGAGAGAGGCGTTGGTGCGCTGGTGGGCACCGGCGAGGCCGAGGGGGATGGAGAGAAGAGAGGGGTGGGTAGGGACGACGGAGAAGGAGGAGGCGTGAAGCTCTGTTGCGCGCGCGCGGAGGACGTCAAGGGCTTCGGCGGGTTGGTCGATCGCTAGTGCTGGGACTCCGGGCTGCAAGGAGAACGTCAGCTGAGTCGAAGGGACGGGGAGGAATTCGCACCTTGTAGATACCGCCCTTCTGAGTCGCGATCTCCGGAATCGTCTTGCCGAGGACAAAGATGTGGTCGATACCGATCGAGGAGACGCCAGCAACGATGGGCTTGGGGACGATGTTGGTTGTGTCGTACGTTCCTCCGACTCCGACTTCGAGGACAGTGGCGTCGACCTGGTGCGAATCACGATGAGCAGGAGCGAAGGTGGGCCGAGAGGAAGACGCACCTTCTCTTGCAGGAAGACGTGGAATGCCATCAACGTCAAGTAGCGGAAATAAGCAGGTTTCTCGGCTGCACCAAGACCCTCGACCTGCTCCCTCAAGGTCAGCCAGTATCAGCGTATATATCTCCGCATATGAACGCACCTCGGGACCTTGCTCCAGCTTCTCCCACACCTCGAAAAAGTACCGCGCAAACATCTCCTCCTCGATAGGCTTCCCATTGATCCTGATACGTTCTCGGACCGCGACGAGATGAGGAGAGGTGTACAGGCCGACGCGAGCAGAGGGGGCGAGAGTGCGGAGGATCGAGTCGGTGAAGGCGCAGGTGGAGCCTTTGCCCTTGGTGCCAGTGACGTGAATCACGTTCAGGCGGTCGAGATCAGAAGGCTGGAGGTGGGAGTTAGCTATAGGTCCTCAGGTGGCTGCTGTCTGCCCAAGTACTCCGCCGCGAGTACAGGCTCAGCTACTCCTCCCACCCTCTCGCCAACCCTCCCAAACAGGCTGCTTACCTCGTAGCCAATCCTGCGCAAGAATTCCAGCGTCTCCACCTCCTTGACAAGCCCGTCCTTGCCTCCGTTGAGCCTGATCGCCTCGATAACTGCCGCGTTGGACTGGAGAGAGTTGAGCGAGTCAATCGCGTCCGCGTACGTTCGAGTGGTCGTAGACATGGTCCTGTGGCGATAGGCGAGAGTTGGGAAGCTAGAGAGACGAAGTCTCATCCACGGAGGTCGTTGGCCAAGGTCAAGAGACAAGTCCCTCGCGGGTTCGTCTCTTGGTCTCCCTCCAACTACTCCTCAAGCGTTTTCACAACCACACAGCTCGCCAGATACACTTCAGACGCTGTGCCAGTCCGCTCGTATCTCACCATGGCCCCTCCGACGGCAACAGCAGCTCCCCTTCCTCGGCAACCTCGTCTCTCCCTCCTCGACCTGCCGACGGAGATCAAGGCCTACATCGTGCGACTAGTCAAGGAGCAAGACAGAAACTTTCTCTTGTGCGGAGTCCCGTCGAAAGAGGCAGTGGCAGAGCCCAGCGTGGACAGCTCGGACGAGGAAGAGGAGGACGAGGAGGACGTCCTGGAGAGGCGCGCAGCCTGGGTTGAGAGGCTGGGAGTAACGGACTGGCACGGGAGGAGCTTAAACGCGCTGTTCATGGTCAACAAGGAGTTCAGCGAGCTTGCGGCCGCTCTTCTCTTCAAGGTACGTCGCGGCGGGATCCCCTTCTCCTTGTGCTAACCCCTTCCCCCGGGCAGACGATTCACTCGAAGGGCACGGCGACGACCGTCTTCAAATTTGGCATCCTTCAGCGCCAGTCTCATCACGTCCGCAAGCTCGCCTTTGATCAGACCGCCCCCGTCGGGGACCTCGAAGCTGCCCTCACCGCGTCCCCTGCCTTTCGCAACCTCGACTCGATCCTCATCTGGAGACTTGCCGCGACGGCCCTCTTCGGGATTCACCTATCAGAAACCGGGACGGACAAGCACCCTTTCCAGCAAGCGGCGTTCAGGACGATGGCGCGGGGCGTATCCTCTCTCGCGCTCATGCACTTTCATGGAGAGGAGGCGGTGACAACGCTGGACTACTTTCCCGCTCTTCGGACGCGCAAGCTTGAAGGAGGGTGCTTAGTGCTCCTTCCGACTTGCCGTCAGCCGTCGCCGCCGTTCCTCAGCTGGAATCGCTCACGCTGGTCAACCCCTCGTTGTCGGCGCTGGATACGCCCGGCCTGGATTCGAGCTGGACGACACTGCGTTGGGCGTCGGCAAGCTCGCTCCGATTCTTGCACCTCGATGGCGTAATGCTGCGAGACGCGGACTGGGCCTTCGTCGAGGCGATCTCAACCTCGTTGCCGGCTCTAAAGGTGCTCGAATATTCGTTCGACGACGGCATCTCAGCAACGGATTGGAGCAAAGAGAGGAAGACATCGTCTCCGGTGGACGGCGCCTTTTCCTCACTTCGCTCCCTGCGACTCCAAGGTCACGCCTGGGCCGTCCTCGTCATCCTCCCCTACTTCCCTCCCCTCCAACTCGCCATCACCCACCTCATCTTTAACGACATTCCCCCGCCCGAGGACCTCGGCGCCTTGTTCAGAATCCTCATCACCTTCGCCCCACCGACCACTCGCATCACCGTCCAGAAAGCCCCCGACAGCCAGGACAACGACACACGTCTCTCAATGGACTACCGCCGCTTCCTCGATCGTTGTCGCCGGTACAGATTCCCCGTCGAATTCGAGCCGAAGCTCTGGGACCTGTATTGGTCGCTTCGAGCGAACCAGAACGACCAGACGGAGCTGCACGGCCAGCGGGACCTGCACGAGTTGAGGATGGCGGTCGACCAGGTACTCGAGTTTGGGTTGACGGAGACGGCGAGGATGGAGCACGAGTGGGATTATCGGGGGATGGTCAAGTTGGCGGAGACGTTGGGGCCGGTGAAGAGGGAGTTGGTGCTGCGAAAGGATTGAGGGGAGATGGAATGCGATGGCGTTTTGCGGAGTGCTGCGATGCTGCTCGCACGAAAATGATTCGATTGCAGCGAGGGGAGAGGTCGGGGAACATGCGAAAGTAGGCTCGAGGAGGAGCTCGCAGCGAAGGGGGGAGCCCGCACCGAAAGGCAGCTCGCAGCGAGGAGACCGACTTCTCAACAACTTGCCAGCTCTTCTGAGCGACCGAGTGGGAAAGGAACGCGAGCAGAAAACGACAGCGAGAGCAGCGAGAGCCACCAGAGCGCGTAACCGATAGCTCCTCGTCACACACGAATCGATTCGCAAGCTCCTCACGCCTCCATCGCCGCTTGTACCGCCGCGTCCACAGCAGCCTTGACGTCCTCTCCCCCACTCTTCTCCCCCTTCGGTTTCCTACTCCTCTTCCTCTTCCCCTTGCCCTCCTCCCTCTCCCCCCTCTTGCTCATACTCTCCACCCGTCCTCCCTCATCATCAATCCTAGGCTTCTTCCTCTCCTCCCTCTCCCCCTCCTCCCTCCCCCTCTTTTTCGGTGCCTCCTTCCCCTCCTCCTTCTTCCCTCGCTGACCCCATCCTCCATCCTTCTGCGCCGGTTCGTCCTTCTTCTTCCGCACACTAAGCGGGTTAGGGCCCTTAGGTCCCTTCTTCTTCTTCTTCTTCTTCTCCTCTTCCGTCGCGGGAACTTCGTCGGCGGGAGGAGCGGCGGAGGTCGAAGCGAGGGGAGCGTGGAGAGAGTCGATTAGGGCCGTCGAGTTGGTCGTTAGTGCAGCAGTCTTGTTGAGCATCGCGAGCTCCTCTGCCGGCGCATGAAGCTTCTGGTTCTCCATCTGGCATTCCCTAATCAGCGAACTGCGAGCGAGAGAGCGAGGAACGAGGACGTACGGCGGTTTTTTTGGCGAGAGTTTGGTCGGAGGGGGATTCGAGGAGGACGACAGAGCGGGCGAGGTAGATGATGGGGAGACCGGGAACTTTGCGAAGGACTTGGCGGAGGGGGAGGGATTGGGTCGCCATCACGTAGCGGTTCTTGTTGTCGTCTCCTGCGAAGCGAGCGCGAGTGGGGTTAGCTCGTTCGTCGGGGAGGGGACGCCGAGCGGGGGAGGACGCCGAGTGGAGTAGCAGGGGTGGGTAGAGGAGGAAGAACGTACCCGCCATAACCGTCATGCACTCGTCCTGCGGCCGCACCTTGAAATGACTGCACTTCCTCCTCTCAAACTCCTTCGCCAGATCCACCGCCGCCTGTCCCTCAGGTCCAAGATCATACAACGCCTGCATACAACACTGCGTAATCACTGCACTCGCGCGTTAGCTCCCCGCACGGCCTGGAGAGGGGAAGGACGAACTGGGCTTGACGGCGCCTTGGAGGACGTCCTCTAGGCGAGCCTGGAAATCGAGCTTCTGAACCACGAATGCCCGACAGAACTCGGCGTCCACTGCAGCACCACAACGCATCAGCTCCGTCCTACTCCCCACTCCAGCCGGGTCGCTCACCTAAAAGTTGATACGGTTCTCTGCGCCTCCGAGTTAGCTCTGCTTCGGTGGAAGGAGAGGGAGGCGGACGTACCGGAACTTGAAGGTGGAACAGTACATCTGCATGACCTTGCGGTAGCCTTTGACGCGCTTCTGGCGCATGGTTGCTCGAGGAGAGTCGGGTTCGGAGAGAAACTTGGAGAGAGAGGGAAGACGAGCTCGACGCGAGGTGTAGTACGGCGAGAGTTGGGCGGCGGTTGGAGCTGGGCTCAAGTGGCCTCTGGGTGAGCTGGGGCGGGGGCTGACGAGGTGAGTGTTGGTGTTGAAGCGAAACCAGGCCGGGCTCTCAAAAAAGCAAAGTCTCTCCCTCTCGAAGTTCGCCCCCTCTCCTTCGCTCTGCACTTTCTCTCCTCGTTCCTCGCCATCCTCAACTTCGCACCGCTGCAAAAACGACGGCACAGATTATCAACAGCACAGACTACAAGTCCCCCTCATCCAAGCCAAGCTAATCTACCTCCGCAAACGGCTACTCATCCCTCAAATCCCTTCGCCACAAAGCCCAACCCCTCCCTCCCCGCCCACTCCTCCAACACGGCCCTCCCAAACGCCACCCCTTGCGGCACCCCCATCGCCCTCCTCAAATCCATCCCCCACCCCTGGAACCTCCACGGCTTAACAGGGAGAACCATCTCGCCCGGATCGACGAGCATGACGTTCGCCTGGATCGAGTTCCAAGTGTCTGGCGCTGAGATGGCGAGGATGGAGGGGGAGAGGAGGGCTCCAGAATCTTCCCAGAGTTTTTGGATGCGAAAGAGGTCTGCCGAGGCTTTCGCGAAGGATTTGAGGAGCTCGGTTGATGCTGCTGAGGAGGTGTCGGTTGGGTCTGAGGGAGAGGGGAGGGAGGAGGGGGAGTGGGATTGGGCGAGGGGGGAGGGGTGGAGGGAGGTGGAAAGGACGGCGGGGGACTGGAGGAGTTGGGAGGCGCGGAAGGAGAGGGCTTTTTGTTCGTGGTTCGAGAGGGTGAAGGCGATGTGGGCTTCCATTCGGAGGCTGCGAAAGTATCAGCTCAGTCCGCGTTTATCCCAGAGAGAGAAAGGGAACGCACCACACCCCAACAACGATCCCCAGATTCGCCTTCTCCGCCGCGCGCTTAACGAACGCCAGGAGCCCAAAGATGCTCTGCCAGTTCTGAATAATGCAACCCCTCGCCGCTTGATCATCGCACCAGAACGCAAACACGTAGAGCAGGACCGCCTCGGCCTGCTGGACGATAGCGAGGTGCGAGTCCCGGAGAGAGGTCGCCGAGCGCGCGGTCGCGTCGCCAGAATGCTTGAGCTCTCGTCCTGCAGAGCGGTACCTATTCCACGAGCATCAGCTTCGTCCACGAGGAGCGGGAGACGAGAGGACGCACAAAGCCCCGAACTTCCGCAACCTGTCCTTCGGGAACACCGTGCGCCAATCTTCCCCGGGCTTGAGGTTCTGAAGCAGCGGAGAGGGCGGTACGGCGACTTCGGGCCTGACGTGCGCCGCCGAGGATGGGAGGTCGGGGGTAGGAGGCTTGGAGTCGGCGCGGTTCAGGAGAGAGGGAGGGAGTGCTTTGGGCTGCGGTCTCGAGGGGGGGTCGATGCGCGCTCGTCTGTTCATATACCGGTATCAGCTCTCCCTCCTGCCTGTCCGAAGAGCGAGGACGGGAACGCACTTGACCTCCTCCCCACCGCCAACCGACTTTCCACCCATCGACAACCCAAGTCCCTGCGGCTGAAGCTTGACGTCCTCCTCCTCTTTGAGCTTCCTCTTGGTCGCTACGGCGGAGAGAGGTTCGACGGGGAGGAGGGGCGAGACGGGCGGAGAGGGGAGGGAGGGGAGAGTCGGCGAGACGAGTTCGGAGAGGGTTTGGAGGATCTACGGGGCGAGAGGTGTTAGTGAGCGAGAGACGGGGGAAGAGGAGAGCGTACCTCGAGGCGGAGCTTAACTTGGTTCGCCATGGAAGCTGGTGATGCTGGGGGAGGTCGGAGGTGAGATGTCAAGCTGTCAAGGGGCGATTCAGGCACGCTGTTCAGTCGCGCCTGCTCGGGGATCACGCAATGATAACTCCCAAGAGACGCGTATGGTGTTTGTGTGGCGTGGTGTCGAGGCAGGAGGCAGCGAAGGGGTGCAAACACGGCTGAGTGAAAGCGCACAATCCTCTTGAGGTTCCAATCTCGCCTGAGCGACCTGTACGGCTAGAACAAACGAGCAGCAGAGCACGCTGAGCTAGTTACGAGGAAGCTGTCTAGAGCGGGGCCACCAAAGCAATCCGAGCAGCTGGTTCGCTCTCTCCCCTCCGCGGACCTCTCTCGACGCTGGGCGACAGCAGCGTCGCTCCCAGCTGTTCACTATACCGAATCATCTTAATGTCCATCTCCTCCTCCTATCAAGCCCACACCTGCCACATCGCCACCGCCGCCACTCCCAACATCGCCATCGCCATCTCCGCCCTCCCCGCTCCTCCCGTGTTCCCCCCTCCACTCCCACCCCCAGGAGTCCCCGTCGCCGAATTCCCTGACGTAGTACTACTCGGCGCAGGGCCAATCGTGACGATGATGGGACTGCTCGTGTTGGTCGAGACGGCGAGGTTGGTGAGGTTTGCGAGGAGGAAGGGAGTCGTGAGATTCGTGTTGCCGGAGGTGATGCCGGTTAGGTTGGCGAGGGAGGCGGAGAAGAGGGTCGAATTAAAGAAGGTTGCGTTGGCGGGGATGTTGCTGTCGTCGAGGAGGTTAGTACGAGGTTGAAGAGCGAAGGAAGGGGACGTACGAGAATTGCGAGATGAGGAGACGGGTCATCTCGAGGGAAGGAGAGGTGTAGATGGAGAGTGGCTTCGATGTGTTGCTGTTGAGGTACTCCTCGTTGAGAACGCAAGTCTGCGAAGAGGTCGCCGTCAGCCTTCAGAATCGACCTCGTCGCCAGAGCAAGCTACCTCTCCTGTCAACGAGTAAAGCACAGCTGCAGTCGCATCCAAGGAAGCAGCGAGCTGGAAAATGTCCATCGTAGAGTTCATCGTTGAGTTCGTCGAGTTCGTCGAGTCCATCGTCGAGTTCATCGTCGCGTCCATCGTCGAGTTGGTCAAGGTGCCGTTCGTCGTCCCGTTCCTTTCCATGCCGCCCTCCATAGTTCCGTTCAAGCTTCCCCCACTCGTAGTGCTATTCCCCATCGTCGACATGGTCGACATCGTCTCATTCTGATCGCACGAGATGAGCGCAAAGAACGGCACCGTTGACGCCGTCTGGTCCCTCGCCATCCCCTCCGTAAAGTTGACCAACACGCCCTGCACCGAGCATCAGCTCCTACTCCCTCACGCCCGTCCACCGACTCACATAAAGCGAGTTCGTCTCCTCCGCCTGCCTTCCATTCTCCAGCAGCCTCACCAGTCCATCCCTGCACACCCGCTCAGCTCCTTCTTCCGCGCCTCAAGAAGAGAACTCACTGGAACGCTCCCTGTGAATCCATCTCGCCGTTCTTCCATGAAACTTGCAGCGTGGCGTTAAAGGTAGTCAAGGGCGCAGCACCAGGAACTGCGGGGATATCGGCCAAGGCTGGGGAGAAAGACGAGGGCGAGGTAGGGCGTTGGGGGGGTAAGAGGTTGGGGGGAACATGGTGGAGGTGCTGGCGCTGGGACGGAGGAGGCGGCGCGGGAGGGGGAGGAGATCAGGAGGGCTCCGATTTGAGAAGGGCGAGGCGCGTAGGGTGGTAGTTCCTGTGGAGGGAGCGGGAGGAGAGGGATCCGAAGTGAGTGCTGAAGGTTCTGCTGTAGTGTCCTGGTAACGGCAGCAAGGGTGAAAGCGGAATAAGACAGCTGAGGAAGAGCAGAGTCGAACAATTGCGAGTGGTGACGATCTGCCAGGCGCGGCGGCGGCGCCCACGCGAGATCCGCACCGAGATCCGAACTTTCTCTCCAACGACGACGACGACAGGACGAACAGCGCAACACGGGTAAGATTACATTGGTACAGTCGGCGTCCCAGCTCGAGAACCCAGGTCGTTCGTACTGGGAGCGAAAATGTGCCGAAACGCCGCCAGCACAGCTTCCTCGTCGAACAGGGTACCGTTCCCTTTGACGCAAATGCATTCAATCCCGAGGAGCTGCAAAAGAGAGAGAGTCAGAAACTGGCGCAGACGCTGGAACGAGCTAGAACACCCACCTCGAGAGCCCTTAAAATCCATCTCAACTTCGCCCTCTTCGAGGTACACGAGATGAGTCCTGCGTCGCCAGAAGCATCAGCCCGGCACAGCATCTCCACCAGAAAGAAGGACCCACACAAAATCCCTCGCAGGCCGCTCCTCGCCAACCTCCCCGTACCCATAACTCAGCGCCGCTCGAATCGCTTCGACGAAATCCAGCGCCGTGTAACCAGGCGTCTCGCGATCCAGCGTCCCGTTGAGCAACATGATCTTCGTACTCAGCGTCGGAGAATTGGCAATGGCGGCTCCGACTCCGCGAAGGGCGAGGCAGGGGATGATGGAGGTGTATAGCGAGCCGCAGGAATAGACGAGACTGCGAAGGGGTTAGATCGGTCCTCGGATAAGAGCGAGAGGACGAACGAGGTGGCTGTTGAGAGGCTTTCGAGGAAGAGAGGGTTCGCACGCGGAAAGATCTCGGAGCCATACGCGTTGAGGTAGAAGATCCTCGAGATCCTCGCTGGAAGGCGAGACTCGCCAGTATCCTTGCTGAAGAGGACATTGCCATTGTCGTTCCTCGAGTTCTCCCTCGATGCTGCTCCATCGTCGTCCCAGTCCTCGTAGTCCGAGTGCAGAGGCTCTTCGTCCCCGAGAATCGGGCCTTCGAAGAGCGAGGGAGTGGGGGCGCGAGATGTGAGGCGGGAGGTGGCCGCGGAATGGTGTTGCGAAGTCGGTGCGCGTAGAGAAGGCGTTTGGGAGCGAAGGAGTTCCGAGGAGGAGGATGGGTGCGAGATCTCGCTCTGTCCAACGACAATGTCGCCGTTTTCCTGCTCGAATCTGTGTCAGTCCCGTCAGAATCTTCAAAGAGAAGGTAACGCACCAGTTCTGCAGCGATCGTAGCTGTAGCGGTTGTGTTGATGACGGGGAGGACGCACATGCGTTCGTGGCTGATCTCCGTCAACGAAGCGAACAGGAAGATGGCGGACGGTAGCGAGCCCAGGAACAGGAAGGCGCCGCTGAGGAAGAGGTTCCCGATGCTCGCTCGCTTCCAGTTGAATCCCTGCAGCGTCGTCAGCTCCCTCGCTCCACGCGACTCGGACAGCTGAAGCTCACCCTTTGCGCCTTCTTGAGGATGGCCGCTTCAAAGTGGACCAAGAACGCTCGAATACACTCCTTGCGATCATTCGGGATCCCCTGCCGCACAGCAATCAGCTCCCACAGCTCCCAAGCTCCACTCAACGCGTCACCTCACCTTCCAGAGCAAGTGCTTCCCCTCGACGATACTGTGCCACTCGCTCTTGACCTGCTCGCTCGTCTTCGTAGCTGAAAGGCGGTATTCCAAAAGGCGTCGGATCGCGAATAGAGGGGAGGCAGGCGGGGCGTCTGGGTCGATCAGCCTGGTGAGGCGCGAGCGAATGTCACCGATTGAGGGGCCACCTGAGGGTCGCGTGAGCTGGGGAACCGCGCTGGGAAGGTGGAACGTACCTATGACTCGCTGAATCTCCAAAGAAGAGCCCCCGTCGTCCGACAAGGGCATGATGAAGGAGGAACGAGCTTGGGAGAAAGCTCCGACTATGGCGTTGGCGCCTGTCCCACCGGAAAGAACCACGAACGCTTGAAGCTCAAGAGGAAGCTGTTGAAGTACTGACATGGGTGTTGGAGGAAGCAGAGAGGGAGACGCGGCAGGTCCGCAGGAGGACTTCCCACTTCGACCCCCTCTTCTTCCTTCTTCAGCTCCAGGCTGCTCCTACAGCGAGAGAAACGACTCCTAAACGACACAAATTACTTAGAACTAACGAATAAAGAGCTACACCAACCGCTTGACCTCAAAACACCCGAAACCCTCACTCCTCCGCCAACGTCGAATGCCTCGACTCCTTCCTCTTCCAACCCAAGCTCCCCAACACGCTCCTCCTATCGCCCGTCCCACTCCTCGTCGAGCTAGCCGACACAACCGAGCTCCTCCTATTCAGCAACGAGTTCGGTCCGCTCCTTAAAGGCGACACGGGCCCGTTCTCCGCGAGCGCGTCGAGCGACCTCCCGCCCGAAGCGAAGGACGGGGTGCGAGATATCGAGGGGTTGAGAGACGAGATGGGAGGGATATGGAACGAGGGCGTCGTGCTGTCGCGTCGGGCGGTGATGGTGCTGGTCGTGGAGCGAACGCTTTGGAGCGTGGTGCGGCGCTCGAGTGCGTCGTGTCGGACGGAGGGAGAGGCGGAGATAGAGATGCTGCCGTTGCTGCTTGAGCGGAGGAAGCTGGGGAGGGCGCCGAGGGAGGAGTCGGAGAGGGGAACTTCGTACGCTTCTTGAGGGAGACGAGCGAGCTCCTTGGCAAAGTTCTTTTCGAAGACTGTGGCGAGGAGAGCATCAGAACTGCGTCACAATGATGAGCAAGGAAAGGACGTACACTTCTCGAGCGTGTCGTGGAAGGGCTGCATCTCGGGAGGCGAGAGAGCAGCGTGAAGCTTCATGCAGCGAGCGATGGTGAGGACCTGCGAATGAAAGGTGAGTTCGCGGTCAGGGCGACGGAGGAAAAACGCACCAGCTCATCAATCGCTGTCTCGAGCTTGCGAACGATCGGCTGCTTGTCCGGGTTGAGCCCCATGAACTCGGACGTGAAGAACGCCTTGCGATACATCGGTACGCCCTGGTTGACAGGCGCGTCGACCGTCCCATTGAGCGCCATCGAGAGGAGGTTCGTGTTGACCGAGCTGCGATCCTGCGTCTGGCTGAGAGCGTGGTACCGCCGCTCGAGGCCATCGAGCTCCTTCTTCTTCCCTTCGACGTCCGCGAGCGCATTCTCGATAGGGCTGATCTCCGTGATCCGGATTTCGACGACTTCGGAGCGGCGGAGGACGGTAGGGAAGGAGTCTTCGCAGATGAGGACCTGCAAGGGAACGAGGCCATCAGTGAACGCCTTTCGTGGCGAGGATGGCAGGGCGCGTACCGTCTTCTCGGTCCACACGGACGTAAAGTCGTTTGCGAATCGAGTCCTGCCGACGGGATCCTTGTTGACGGGCCGAATGAACGAGAAGAGGTTCGTATCGTTATGCTCGTAGTAGGTCCTGACCGCCTGCGGAACATCGGGGTTGGTGAAGATAGGGGACCGCTGATCCAAGTCGGGCGTGACGCTTGTAATCTGGAGGTACTGTCCATCGGCGTACTGAACCTCGTCGCCCGGAATCGTACTCGTCTTGAGGAGCTGAGCGCCGGGGTGCTTGTTCAGCATCTTTTCGACGAACGTCCCGAGCTTTTCGAATTCGGCTCCGCGGTAGACGAACTGCTTGCCGCAGATCGCTTGAGGGAACCGGTTGCCGTAGAAAGCGACGCGGAAGTACTCGCTGTGTGAAGGACGTTAGCGAGTGGCCCGAAAAGCGACGCGCTGGACGCACCCGAAATGTCGATCCGACTTGACGATGTTGGCGTAGAGCTCCGACTGGAGCTTCGACTTGTTCCGAGAGGCGGTGGTAGCTGAACGACTGCGTCTCGTACTCGTGCTGGAGCTCCTTGCAGATCGTGAGAGCGACCTCCCAAGCTTTACCCGTGCTGAGATGAGCGAGGATGCGCATGTACAGAGTTCTGTTGCGAGAGTGAGATTGATGAGAGCTCAGCAAGGCCACGGGAACGCACTCTTTTCGAGCGAACTCGGTCTGGCGAGGTAGGTCCAAGTCGGGAATCGGGTCGACGAACGCCGTGAGGTTCCATTCGTGGAGGTCGGCGTGAAGCTTGAGCGTGAGACCGGCTTCCGTCTCGCTACCCAGGGCGACGTGATAGCTGACGAGACGATTGACGTATCGAACGTCTGCGAGGCCGGTCAGTAATGGCCTTGAGCCACTCGACGCGACGAGGCTCACAGATCTCGCTCCGTCCAATCCCCCGAATGAACGACATGAGCTTGAGCGTAGAGATGATTCGATCTTCTTGGTACTGCGAAGCGGAGCGGTCAGCACGGATTTGGGCAAATCGAGGAGCGGACGAACCTCTTCTCCCTCGGGCAGGTTGCGAACGGCGAACGGCGAGCTCGAGGAACGAGTTGATCGAAACGAGGAAGGCGTCCACCTGCTCGCGAAGCCGGTCGTCGATAGTCGCTTCGTCAAACAGGCCTCGCAGTTGGCCGATGAAGAACGAGCGAGAGATCTCGTCGCCCTTCGTCTGGTTCATGAAGAGCTTGTCGAGACGGTCGATGACCTCGGCTTCGATGACGCTGAAGTCGTCGTTGAGGTAGTACTGCAGTAAGTTGGCGTCAGCAAGTAAAGTGAAATGAGAGAAGGAACAGACGCACCTCGCTGACGATCATCGAGTACAGAACGTGTACGGCGTTGCTGCGGAGCGCGTCGTGGTGCGAAAGGCAGATAGAGAGAACGTCCTCAACGAGGCCCGGAACGAACTGGATCTGGTACCCGCCCATTCGCTGCGTCGAGCCCGACTGTAGCTCTCCCGCACGGGGCCATCCGGTCATCCGATCGCGTCCCAGAGACGAATGAGGACCTGGGCTCCCTCGCCGCGAATGTCGCCCGCCAACCGCCACACAGCGCGTCTGCACGGCCACAGTCAGCTCTGGCTGCACGAAAGGAAGAGACGAGCGCACCTCTTTTGCGGCGAGAACTCCTCGATCAGCAGTTGCGGGCTCGCCAGCAGCTTGAGGAGCATCTTGAAGAAGTCCTTCCAGAGGGTCGTGTTGAACGTGAACGACGCCTGCTGAGCATGCTATGAACTCGCGCTCGAGGATGTCGGCGATAGGGTCGACGATTTTGACGATAACGGTGTGAGAGAGGAGGTTGATGTTGAGCCAGTCGGCGGGGAAGGCGTCGTTGTCGAGGATGGACTTGGAGACGCGGAAGATCTGCGTGAGTTGTCGCGCAAAGTTCTCCTTGCCTTCGACTTCGAGCGTCGATTCCAGCGCGTTGACAAAGATCTTGCGAGGGGCGAAGGACGATGAGGACGATGGAGATGCAGGCGATCTCGCCGACGCCGCTACGAAGGGTCGGTCGCTCCTTCTCGTCGGTCCGCTCCTTGTCCTTCAGTCGCTGTCGTCCGCATTCGGGAGATAGGGACAGGAGAGAGAAGGGGTAGGCTGAGGGGAAGACGACGGGGACGGCCGAAATGACGGAAGCTTGCGTCCTCGTTCGCTCGACCGCTTCGAGGTTCGCAACGTTCTCGAGCTCCCGATACGACTCGAGCAACCGCGGTAGAAGAGCGAGGAGGTACTCGATGCTGTCTTGCTCTTGCCCAAGGAGCGACCGACTCGCTCGGATGACCGGGTCAATGAGCGCCTCGTAAATCTCATCGAGGACCGCCGCGACGACGCCGACCGCCAGCCGAATCCCCTCGACCCAGCTCACGCGGGCGATATCCCGCGTCGCCTGCGTATCCTTTGGCGTGCATCTCATGTGCTCGTCGAACTTGCCGAGCGACGGCTTGAGCCAGCGGACGATGTTGGGAACGAGGGCGGCGCGACCGGTCGGGGACTGGAAGAGGACGCTGTTGACGAGTTGGTTCTGGAGGAGGATCTTCCAGACTGCGATCTTCCCCTTCGAGGCGACGATCGAGTCGCCAAACGCGATAGCGATTTCGGCGAGCTCCTGGTGATTGAAGCACTTGGCGAGGTCGGGGAGGATGGAGGCGAAATGCTGGACGGCGAGAGTTTGGGTACCGATGATGGAGGAGGGGGAGAGGGCGCGCATGAGAGAGTTGATCTGCGAGAGCACGGCGGAGAGCTCCCGCTTGAAGGTCGTCTCGAGGTGGTCCGACGTGACGCCCATTCCGACGTCCTTCGCGCGCTGGATCTCTCGCGATCGCACGATGAACTTGAAGAGGTAGTGCCAGACCTTGATGCTCGAGCGAAGGGTCGTCGCGCCTTCGATGCTGCCGGGATTTCGAAGGAGCTTGTGGAGGGACTTGATGATGTGCGACGAGGCGGTCGAGCAGGTGAAGTGTCGCTCGATGTAGACGTCCAGGACGGGCTTGAAGTTGGTGAAGCGTCGATCGGAGACGATGCCGAGGATGGTGACGAGAGCTTGGAAGACGAGGTCGTCCACTTCGCCTACTTGGTTCTGCTTCGAGATGAGGATACCGAAGAGTGCGTCGAAGATGTCTCTGCAGCATTCGCTCGTCAGCAAAGCTCGCAATATAAGCGAGACTACTCCACGAACCGCAGAAACTTGCAGACCTCGACCTCGCTACAGAATCTGCGATTAAGGCGTCAGCAGCTCGCTCAACCGGTGCGACAGAAGAGGAACGGCGCACCTCAACTTCTCCAAAGCGTCTTTGAGCTCCTCCGCATCCTCCAGAAGCGTCGAATCCCACTTGAGCAACTTGAGGAGCGTCTCGTTCTGTGTGTACTTGGTCGAAACGAGGAAGCTCCGCACGATCATCGTATCCTTCAGCGGGACGAGCGTCTTGAGTATCGAAGGCGGTAGATGGGGCGTCTGACCAGCTTGGTGGATCGGAGGAGCTTGGAAGTAGAATTGGGCGGTGGCGCAGTGCTTCTCGTAGCGGTAGAGGACGAGGTTGTGCGACCCGTCTGGGACGAAGGCGGCGTTGTCGAGGAAGAGAGGGAAGTAGGCGAATGCGAAGGGCTTGTCCCCGCCCGAGCCAGAGATGGTCCCGCGATCTCTTGAACCGCGAGAGCGGAAGGTGTAGAAGACGTGGCACTGCTGCATAAGCTCGACGGGGATTTCCAGCTTGACGAGCTCGCCCCATGCTGCAGTCGAAGCTTCGTCAGCAAGCGCACAGGTAACGAGAAAGTAACAACGTGCTAGGAGTGATGTTCGAACGAAAGACCATCGACGTATACTGCGAGACCGTCGGCTCGCCGCTCCCTCTCGAGATCACCCCCGGCACGAGCACTCCATCCCTCGTCCTGACCTCCGCCGTGACCTCGATATTCTTGGCCCCCGCTCCCGACGCCAGCTGTGCAAGCCCTCTCGTCGACCTCGGCGTTCCTCCGCTCGAGAAGTCGCCGCTCCAGAGCTTGAGGTAGACCTCGTTCCGCTGATCGCCGGGGAAGACGACGTCGGAGAAGCCGAGGCGAGCAGTGAGGGGTACGTCGGAGAGGAGGGTGGGGTTGTCCTTGATGAGGAGCGAGGTCTCGCCGTAGAGGATTCGAACGTTGACGGCGAGGTGATCCGCGCGAGGCGACTTTTCGATCTCCTTGATCCGGCTACCGATAATGTCCTCGTGAAGGGTCGAAAAGGCTGCTTCGTTCGCGGGGATGAAGATGGGCATCTGGTACTCCTGCGTCGCCGTCGTCGCGTCTCCGGAGAGCTTGTTGAACTGACTGATCTCGAGAACCGCGCAACCGAATGGTCGGCGATAGCTCTGTCGTCCGTTCCGATCGACCGAGAGCATCCCACTCGACGAACCGAATCCATAGTCGACGCCCGCCTGCGAGGTCGACGAGCCGAACGAAGCCGTCTCGGAGCGAGGGATGGAAGGCGCTGCGAGGTAGCCCTGGCTGGTACTTGCGGTCGACGACGATCCTCCAACGAGCTTGATGCTACCGTTCTTGACGATCCGACAAACGAGGAAGATCTGATCCTGGACGTCGTGCTGGCTCAAATCGCAAAAGAGCGTCCTCATCTTGAGCAGTCGTCCCTCCGTCTCCCGCGCCGGCGCACCGTTGTGGTTGAGGATAATGCAGTAGTCCTCCGTAACGTACCGCGCGTCCGTCTTGTTGAAGAGGGAGAAGTAGAGCTCGGCAGTCTCGCCCGGCGCGCAGGGGTTGGCGACGAACGCGCGGAGGTCGAGAAAGACGTGGTAGAATTTCGCGCCGGGCGGAGGGGAGAGATCGGAGGGAGAAGTAGGATTGGGAGAGGCGTGGAGGTTGAGGACGTTCGGAACGGAGAGGCGAGGGTTCGAGGGAGAGGCGGCGAGGTCGTGCGAAGGCGAGCTGTGGGAGGTCGGGACGAGACCGCCGTCGTTCCAGGTTCCAGAGTAGGCGAGAGCAACCTGCACGGCGTCTGTATCACCACATCATTAGCGGCTGCCTCTTCACCCCGTTGACTGTAGAGAGGACTCACACATCCGCACCGCCGATACCCATCCCTTGCGCTCAATCTCCCCCTCCACCTCAACATTCACCAGTCCTCCCCACGTCGGATGCCTAACAATGACGTCCAACCCCTGCTCGACACTTCCCCCTCACCAACCTCGCCACCATCTCCCTCCTCAATTTCTCCATCTCATCCCCACTCAACGTCCTCGCCAACAACTGCCTCCTCCCCGCATGCAGCACCTCTATATGCGCCTTGACACTCGCAAACAGCTCGTAGTCCCGTCGATAGAGGTGCGTGTAGAGCAACGCCGCCCATTCCCGTAACGCGCACGCCACTTCGTCCACCAGGGGCTCCTCCGCTCCTCCAGCCGTCTCGTCACCACATTTGAGGCTCGGTAGCGGGGGGTTCGGTCGATCGTCCTCTCTTCTCTCCTCGCTCGCGCCGTAGGTCGCAGCACGCGAGCGATTCGCAAAGGAGGAGAGCGAGGCGACCGAACTCCTGTTGCGGACTTTCGAGGGCGTCCCGTTTGTCGGAGAGGCGAGAGGTGTGCCCGTCGATTCTTCCGCTTCGTCCTCCTCCTGCAAAGGGCCTAGTTTATGCTCCCGCGGACTTGCGACGACGATGCTAGGAAGTTCGGGGAGGGAGTAGGTCGATAATCTCCGTTCTGCGTCCTCGAGTTGTTCGCGGATCTGGACGTGCGAAGCGGGGAAGATACCGACGGAGACTTGGGGCTCTTCCGAGAGGGGTGCGGAGGAGGGGTCGGAGGAGGGGGGTGCTCAGGCGGGGGTGTGGAGAGGTGCTGACGACGTAGCCGCGGTACCAGGTGCCTGAGTCGATGGGAGAGGAAGGACCGGAGGAGGGGCGGAAGACTTCAAAGACGTAGACCTCGTCGCCGACTTCGAGAGGGACCTGGAGGTGGAGAGAGAGAGAGTTTAGCTGCGGCTCTCTCGCCTCCTGCGTGTGGCGCAAGCTACGCTGGTGCCTCCCAGCTAGCTTAGAGCTGAACAGATCTTCCTACCGCTTCAGCTAGAGCACCTCCGCCTCGTTCCCAGAGAGCGTGCTCCAGCACCGCGCACCACCGCGCACCTCCAGGCGCAGCCCCTGCCCTCCAGCCTCCCACCTGTCTCCCACCTCCTACCCCTCTCCTGCACCTGCCACCTTGCCCTCCCCTCTCTCTCCTCACCCAGTCCACCCTCAGCACTCACCTGGTACACATTCCCCTCCTGCTCCCCGTCCTTCCCCACCTCGAGCACGGGCAGAAAGTTATGCACCGCGAACCCATACTCGATCGTCTTGGTCGGTACCTGTGCCACGAGAAGGGGTGAGCTGGGACAAGGAGGGAGGAGGGAGGCACGGACCCAGCGTCCTGTTGTCATGCTGGGTGCGGCGAGGGCCAGAGGGCTGAGCGGAGCCCGGGAGCGTGTAGGCGGGAGGCGGAGGAGGAGGAAGGCGGAGAGACGAGGATGAGGTGCGAGGGAGCTGAGGACAAGGTGTGGGAGGGACGGAGGCGTCTGTCTTGCACGTCGCCGACGACTTTTGTCAAAAGGAGTCTTCGTCTGTTTGGTGCTGTGTTCGCTCGTAGATACTGTAGTGTGAGGCAAGCTGAGGGACGGCTGCCAGCAGAGCTCAAGGACTTGTCGGCGAGCGAGAATCGATGATTGTTTACCTCTGCGTCTGCGCGTCTGCCTCTTCGGTCCCTCTCAGCTCCGTCTCCGTTTCGGCACGAGGGAAAGCGGTAGCGTAGGAAGCAGTGCTCGCTATCGAAGCGTCGGAGAGGAAATGGCGGAACTCGACAGGTTGCAGAATTACGAGAACCGCTACTCCGGGCACTACAAACCTGCAAACGACGTCGTCAGAAGCTGTATCGCGGAAGCCAGGGAATGAAGAGCTCACAAGAAACAAAATACGCACAGGAGGAGGCGCTAGATATCGTCCACTGCGCCACCGGTCAAGCCATCGCCCTCCCAGGTCCTCACCGACCCCTTGCCAGTCTTGCCCTTGACCTTGGAATTCCGCAGCGACTGTATCACCAAGCGCATCAGCTAGCCATCCACTTGCACCCACGCCGACAAGACCAACGCACCTTGTAGTACGCCCTCATCGCCACTTTGTCCCCCGCTTCCATCTCCCTCCCCTCATTCTCCTCCTTCCACTTCGCCTCCCTCTCCTCCCTCATCGTCACCCCTTCCTCGTCCACTCCCTCCTCCTCATCCGATTCCACCTCCTCCACCCTATGAATAGCCGCGAACCGCGCTGCCCAGTCCTCCTTTGAATCCGCTCGTCGCCAAGTCGGTAATCCAGGAGATTCGGCGTACGAAGGTGAACGGTTCTCAGGTGCTTGAATAGCCTCGTACGTGAGGTACCAGAGGTAATCTGCGTCTCGCATCAGCTCCCGCCTCACCCCACGCCGAGCGACGGAACGCACTCATCGTCTGACTCTTCCTCCACTTCTTGCACACCCTCCCACAGCTCAACAGATCATCCACCCCCAGCTCCCCAAAGATCCTCCCATTAATCTCCCCCGGAAACTTGGCCAAAGGGTCCATGCTACTCTTGTTCGCCTCGGCCTTCTCCCTCTCCTTCGTCTTATCCCTCCTCGGTTTCCCCGCTCCCTTCCCCTTCCTACTCGGCGAAGTACTCCTCGAAGAACTGGGTGTCGAGCCGCGAGAGCCAGGGGCGGAGGGGAGAGGGGTACGGACGTCGATGCGGTCTTCGTCGTCGGAGAGAATGAGGTGGGAGAGGGAGGGAGGGGAGGCGAGAGAGGCGGCGTGGCGGTTTAGAGCCGAGTGGAGGAGGTCGTGGGATCCGGAACCCATCTTGTGCTGGAGGAGAGGGTTTTTATGAGAGAGTGTGGGGAAGAGGTGGGAAGGGGAGTCCGTCGCGCGGATGGTGGTGAGCTAGAGGAAGGCGCTGGTGACTGAAGGTGTAACTCGAGGCGTTCACGGTCGGCGAGTTTTGTCGACGAGCGAAGGTGGAGAAGGGAGAAAGGCGAAGGCGAGTCACCAGCTTCGCTCCTAGCCCATGACGGGGTTCATTTCCAGCGAATCTATTGGTCAAATTTGAACTCAACTCTGCAGCGAGCGGAGTCGTTTCTTTCAGGGAAAGAAGCCGTAAAGTTCAATACGGTGGGACGAGAGAGAAGAAGAAGGCCAGGCGAGAGCTCAAAAAACGGAACAAGTCCGAGGAGCAAACGCATTCCTCCTTCTCGAAGCAAGTTCAGCAGCGAACGAGAGCTGCCCTTCACAGCGTCGTAGCATCCGGGAGTGTTCACCCGATCATGTCGTCGAGAGGCAGCACGAGAAACGAGGTAACGGGGCGAACCAAGCAGGTGAAGCGAGGTGCTAAAAGGGGGGTGATCCCGTCCAGGGCGATACAGATCTTACAGTACGTCCTACACTCCTCTCAATAGCCACCACTCCTCCGTACACATTCCTCCCGCTACTCTCCAGCTGCCCAGCCTCCCTCCCCCGCGCACTCCATCCGCCAATCTCGAGCCACTTCGAAGGACGTGCGGCCGCGAAGGATGTAGTGAATACTCCAGCCGCATCCTCGAGCTCACTTGGAGCTCATCTTGTACTGTGTGACGTCCAGCACTGACTTGGCGCACCTGCGGAATCAAAAGCTATCAGCAGCTGCGTCGGTGAGAGCTTCAGGAACGCACATCGCACACTTCCCCGCCTTATAGGCACAACCTGCGCAAGTTCGTAAGCTAATTTCCTGCCGTACAGCGCCAGAGCAAGCTCACTTTGACAGTACTTTGCCCCGACTCGAGAGACCTGTTCAGCAGACCTATCAGCTCCCCTGTCCTCCTCGCACTCCATCCAATCGCAAACTCACCGTCGTCTTGCACCTGCATCCTAACGCATCAGTACCACCCCACCCACCACCGAGAACCGCACTCACGTCTCACACTTCCCAAACGTCACGCCTCCCCCACTCGCTCCTCCCTTCGACGACCCCGCCACCGGCGTATAAGGCGAGTACCTCGCCTTCGAGCTGAGCAACTTGTTCTCCCCGACCTTGCGCTGATTCCTATCTCCTCCGGCCCCCGTGGGTCGCCAGACGTCCCTGTGGCGTTGAAGAGTCAGCAGGCGTCTTTGGCAGAGGGCGGAGAGAGGACGTACGTGCAGGCGAGTCTTGGAGGTCTTGGCGAGCTTCTTCTCGCACTTTGCGCAGACCTGAGGGGGGTGCGCGTGTCAGCAAGCGTCGGGGCTGCCAAGGCTGTCTGAGGACGCACCATCCTTGTCGAGGCTCGATTGGTTGAGGGTTCTCTGCGGGTGCGGCCTAGGCTAGAGCAGACGCAGTTGGGCACTATGCGAGTGCAGACGAGGATGAAAAGCTTGAGACGCTGCGAGTGGGAGCTGGGAGCAGGACAAGAGAGAACGCACCCCGCCTGTCGCCTCTTGTCCTCCTCGACCAACAGCGCTCGAACGGAGTCAACAGCAAGCTACGCACAATGCCGCCACCCAACCTGGCAGACCTGCCTCCCAAAGTTCTCCAACGGATCCTAGCAGAAACTCTCGCCGCCGACCCCTCACTCGCCCCCACCCTCCTATCCTCGCTAGGTCGCTCCATTGCAGCGGCGGCCTCTGCGACGCTCTTCGAACAAATCCTACTCGAGGACGACGACTCGCTTCTCGTAGCAGTAGAGGAGGAGGAGGCAGAGGGCGGGCCAGCGCGAAACGTGCTCGCTGCGGTCTGGAGGAGCAGGTCTCGCGGGAGACTGTGTGCGGTCGCTTACGATCCTGGGGCCCTCGCCTATCGAAGGAAGAACGCCAGACCCTTCGAACCCGCTGGAGCCGTTCACGTTCGACGGCGGAGCGGGTACGACGGACTCGAACGAACCACCCCCTCTCGACCCTCACTCGTTCGCCCACCTGCTCCTCCCCAATTTCATCAATCTCGCCATCCTTCACCTGGGCATCTTCCCGCCTCCCTCTGGCCAACCTCTGCACCGCACTCGGAGCGGCCGCCAAGAACCTCTCGTCCTTCTCCCTCGACCTCACCAGCGCGCCGACGACGGGAAGCCCGAGGACTTTGGTTCGCTGGGACGCAGAACAACTCGCCGCACTCCCCGTGTCCGTCTCTCGAATTGCGATCGTCCATCTCTCCCTCGAAGGATCTCGCGAACTCGCACGCGCGTTCGCCCTCCTCCCGAACCTCGAGAACCTCGAACTCTCGCGGACGCTTTTCGTCGATGATACGTTGCTAGAGGCGATGGCGGAGGGAGCGAAGCGGTTGACCAAGCTGGCGATCAGGGAGATGGCGGGAACCAAGTTGACGGAGCACGGACTCGGAGCGCTGCTGGACCCCATCGACGGCTGCACGGCGTTGGAGGAGCTCGTTCTCGACAGCGTCGAAGGCAGGCATAATTTCTCTTTCCCCAGGTTTAGGGACTCACCAAGGATCCTCCCGTCCTCACAGGTCGACTCTCCAAGGCCTGCTGGAGCCGCATCTCCCCCCTCCCTTCCTCTCTCCACGTCGTCCGCATCTCCTTCGCCGAACAAGGTCCGCACAAGTCCTGGAGTGCAGACCACCTTGAATCGATCTCGAGCGTCGCAGCCGCGCCTGACGTGCACACCCTCGAAATCTCTCGCAGGCCACAGGACGGCGCGCGGATCCTCGGACAGCATCAGGTCTCGCGATTCGAGATCTTGGACGTCGTTGCGCCGCGGGCGATGAGCCAGACGTTGCTCGATGCGATAGTCGACAAGGGACCCGAGTGGAAGGACCTCGATCTTGACTTTTACAGCCTCCCCATCGATACGCTCAAGAAGATCCTCGACAAGACGGCGCACGTCCAGCGGGTTAAGGTCCTCGTCGACGCGCCTTTCAAGTCCCTCGTACGTTCTTTCGTTCGCCGTTCGTCCTCAAGCTAATAGCCTTTCGCAGCTCCTCCTCTCGAGCTCCTTCGGCCTCTCTTCCCAGCTCAGGACCTTCATCATCTCCGTCCCACCAGCCCACGCCCCCTGCATCCTCCCTTCCTCCTTCCCCCAGCCCTCCTTCTCCCCACCAACCCCAACCACCTCCCCGAAAGCGCGCCACTCCTCCCTCCCCGCTCTCTCGCCCATGTCCGTCCCCCTCTCCCCTCCTCAGGACCCCTACACGACCCTCGTCCCCGCTACGCGCGAATGGCGTCGGTTCCTCAAGAAGACGCACAGCCTCGAAGAGATCGTTTGGGGCGGGCGAGGGGGATTAGGGACCTGGAGGTTCGGCACGCTGTCGAAAGTCGAGTTCGAGCCGGCGGGAACGAGGTTGGTGGAGGAGACGACGTCGGTCGTTGGGTCCCCGGTGAGGTGGATGGACGAGGGGAGGAGGAAGACGAGGCGAGCGAGCGACGTTAGCGAGTTCTCACTTTCCAGCTCTCTCAATCAGAGCGAGGGAGTGGGGCTCGGGTTCACGGACGCGAGCACGAGGACGCCGAGCAGGAAGGTCAGTTCCAGCCCTGAGCGAGACAAGGCGTTCCCGAAGCTCGGGACTTCGCCGTCGTCGCCCAAAACGGTCGCGTCCCCTTCGTCGAGGCTGAGCACCCCTTCGACAAACACCACTTCTCCCTCCCCTTCCCACGCCACCAAACCTACTTCTCCTACCTCGCCCAAGACTCCCTCACCAACGACCTCGAGGGCGTCTCAGCGCCCTCAGCAGGCTACGAAAGCCGCTCCTTCGAAGGCGCCTTCGGTCGGGACGACTCAGGAGAAGGGATCTTCGAACGGCGCTGGACGCGGGAGGAAGTCGGCGGGGGGAACGGGGACGCCGGCGGCGACGACGCATGCGAGGAGGAAGAGCTCGACGGGAGGGATCGTGCCGCCGGTCGAAAGGACTGTGCCGGGGTTGTCGCCGAAGGGGAGGAAGTGAGGGGAGGGGGTGCTTTTGTTGCTTGCTTGTTTTGATTCGTGCATCGTCGTGGGGGAAGCTGAAACGGTGATAGTCTGTTTGCTTCGAACACCGAATCTATTACTGCTTCTTCTTCTACTGCCCTATTCTACTGCTCCCTGCGTATACTGCTCGCACTGCTACCGCTGCTTCCCACCGCTGGAGTCTTCGTCGACCGATTAACAGGACTCGGAGTCCAGCGAACGCGGCATTCCTCCTCCTCCCCGATCCCCAGCGTCTCCTTCTCCTCCGCTTCGAGGAGGGAAAGGAGCGACTGATCGCAAATGCATCGGAGCCAAGATTCGGGGATGAGGGTGACGGTCTCGCGGCGAGAATACGCTGGCAGGCGAAGCGAGTCGCGAAGGCAGCAGCACTGCGAAGCGAATTCCAGTCAGCTCCTCTCCTCACTCCGACAAAAGAAAGGACTCGCCGAAGCGATGTGGACCTTCTTCGAAAGCTGCACCGTCTCTTCGTCACCGTCTTGCTTCCGGAACTTGATCGCGACGCCAATCTTGTGCGATACGCGCACCGCCGTGATAGTCGCTTCCGGGGTCGTCGACCGGATCTTGTCGTCGTCAAGCAGCCTCACAAGATGCCGATAGTTCCATTCCTCTCCTTCTTTCGTCTCGCCGAGAGGTTGGAGAGTGGTCAGAGCGGGGGAAGGGAGGTAGACGCCGGAAGGAGATGTGGACTTTGGGGAGCGGGTGGACTGGTCTACTCGGAAGAGTTTGAGCGTTTGGACTGAAGCTCGAGCGATATATCCGTCCTCGTAAAGCACTTCGCACAGTGAGGGTTTTGAGCGCGCAAAGTAAGGTGGTACCGGGAAGCGCGAGGAGGTGGGAGAGAGAGAGGGCGAGAACGACGACGCCAGCAGTTGACTCACGTGAGTGCAGGTTCCAAGTTCCCGTAAGAGAGTGGCGTTTCGTAGAGCAGGAGGTAGAGACAGAACCAGCCAGCCTCTGCCGAGTGCCGCTGAGCTTGAGGCTGGGTCCGTCGACGGTGCTGGAGAGGCGACCCAATTTCAAGCGCGATGCAGGTCTCGGCGCCGCCAGATCGGGGGCAAGAGATCCCGGTTACTCGGAAGCGCTAAGCACCTAGCGAGAGCTGTCCTCTGTGCGTGAGGGCCAGAGTGAGGGCGCTGACGTTGGGAGGAGGAGAGGTCGAGGAGCGCTCACTCCTTCGATGGCGTGGACGCTTGCCCGCCGTGTTCCAGGTGCAGGATAACCTCGTGCAAGCAGACCTAAAGGCAGTTGAACGTCGAGGGAGCTGAAGCACTGCTGAAGCGAGCTGGCGGAAGAGGAACAAGAGGCGACTTCGTCGAGCGTGTTAGTCTTCCTCCTTCCCCCCTCCCACACAGCCCAAACCCGCCCGCCCGCCTCTCCAACCACTTCAAATCACCTCCTCGACACCTCCCGAGCTCGCCCCAACCCCATCTCGCCCCCTCGCGCCCCGCCCGCCTCTCCTCCTCCCTCCCGGCACATTTCTCCTTCGCGATGGAAGACGGAGAACGCGAGACCGCCCGCCTGTTCCGCGTCAGCAGAACCATTCACGAGCTCGTCCGAGATCGCGTACGCCTTGTTTCCTTGATTCCAGGCGCGACGAGGGGAAGGGAGAGCTGAACCTGGCATTTTGCTTGCAGGGGTACGCCATCTCTGAGGAGGAGATCAGGGTCAGCTTGGACGACTTCAAGGCGATGTACGCGCCGGCGAGGGGGAACGTAGAGTGCGTCTGAGCGCTGGGGGGGAGGAGCGAAGGAGGTGGAGCTGATGAGGTGGTGTTTTGCAGCAAGTCGCAGATCAGCTTCAAGGCGGCACGACCAGAGGGGGACGAGATCTATATCTTCTACTCGGACGAGGCGTCGGTGGGAATCAAGACGATGCGGAAGTGAGTCCTGCCCCTCGGAGCTGCAGGAGCGAGGAGCTGACCTGCAGGAGGCGGCGCAGGAGCTGACCTGTGCCCTCACTCACAGGTTCATTACGATCCTGGAGGAGCAGAAGATCCCTCGAGGCATCATCATCTTCAAGACCAACATGACTCCCTCCGCGAACAAGGTCCGCCGCGCTCTCCCCGACCGACCAATCTCGCGTACTGACCCAGCTCGCCTCCACCAGGTCATTCAAGCAATGGCGGCTCAGTACCAGATCGAGGCGTTCCAGGAGTCAGAACTGCTTGTCAACATCACTCACCACGTTCTCGTGCCGAAGCACGACGTCCTCTCGCTGGAGGACAAGAAGCAGCTGCTTCAGAAGTAGTGCGTTCTCCCTCCTCCCCTCTCTCGCGCGCGTGCTGACCGCACTCGACGAACAGCCGCTTGAAGGACACCCAACTTCCTCGAATCCAGATCTCGGACCCAGTCAGTCGGTACTACGGCCTCAAGCGCGGACAGGTCGTCATGATCACTCGACCATCCGAAACGGCTGGGAGGTGAGTCGCAGCTGCGGTCTCCTTGCGAAGGAAGCTGATGGGATTGCGTGCAGGTACGTCTCGTACCGCATTTGCTTGTAGGGGATGTTGGTTTTGTAAACATTAGGAGATCTACCGACGTCGAGGGAGGAAGGAACGAGGTCTGCTTCGCATCGCTTCGCCGCTCTCCACCCATCAACACGCTCTCCACCCGTCGACAAACGTTCGACTTCCACTCGTATTGCGTTTCTCCAAGCTACGCCTCAACGGCCACCTTCATCGCCGCCTTCCTCGCCTGCGACGCCGTAATCATCGCCGCATAGCTCCACCTGCGCTCTCATCAGCCCCTTTCCCCTCCACAAAAAGAAGAAACGACTCACGTAAGGTCCCTCGCACCCTTCCCCTCTCCCGTAACTCTATCAAACTGCTCATGCAAGCTCCCATTCCTGCTCGCAAACTCCTGCACCACCTGCACAAACCCATCCGCCATCCTCCGTTCCCCCTCGACAATCTTCCTCATCTCTCTCGATCCAGTCCTGATCTTCGTCCCCTCTTGTACGGGTAGGAAACGCGCGTAGAAAGAGCGGCTGAGGGGGGTGATGAGGAGGGGAACTTGAGAGGAGGAGAGGAGGAGGGAGGAGCGGTAGAGGAGTTCGGCGGCGGAGAGGGTGCAGAGGAACCAGGGGTGCGCGTGCGAGAGACCGACGCCGTCTGTGGTGGGTGGTTAGTAAGGGCGTGCATTGGGAGGTTGATGGAGGGGAGGGGACGCACCGTAGCGGTCTTCGGGGTAGCGACCGAGGGCTGGGATCGTGCGATTCTTGTTAAGGGGGTAGACGGTGCTGCGAAGGGTGGGTTAGGCGGTCGTACATAGGAATGCGCAGGAGAGAGACGTGCCTCATCGCTCCCATGAGGTTCTCCAGCGTCGATAACACTCGCTCGTTACCAAGCCAGCTCGTCCCCTCTCCCACATGCAAGACCGCCAACAAAACCGCAACGTCCAGCTCACTATTTTTCCCATACCTGTCATCCCCCTCATGCGCATTCTCATCCGAATCTCGGCCATGCGTATGATTCAGCGTCACTCGAATGATCTCCTTCTGCGGGTCCCAGAACTCGTTGAGCGCACGACCGATCTGCACGGCGGCGGAGGTGTAGAACGCTGCGGCTCCTGGGTCGTCGAGTTGAGTCGCGAGAGCTGAGCCGGAGAAGAGGGCAGTTTGGATCGAAAGGAGGGTGTAGAAATGTGAGCCAGAGACTTCCTCCCATACTGCGAAGGGGCGTTAGTGGGGAGAGTGAGGCGAGAGGGAGGACGGACGGTCGAAGCCTGGTGCGGCCCAGTTCTTGGCGATGTGCTCGAGGTCGCCTTTGATGATGCTGTCGGTTGGTAGTTTGCTGTCGTAAAGCATCGTGCGGACGAAATGCTTGTCGTGCTCCGAGCCGTGCTTGAGCTGGTGTTGAGCGAACTCGACGAGGGTAATGACGCGCGAAGCAGGACCGCTGGGGGCAAGCTGTTGGTCAGCAGTTGTCGTGCAGATAGTACGAATAGGTTGCGAACTCGTTTTGAGGACGTCCCCATTCTCCTCGGAAGGGCTGGGTGCGAAGGGGTTAGCATTTGTCGAGTTGAGGAGAAGCAGCGAAGGGCTCACCTCGTAGTCGACGTGATACTTGACTGGGGTATCCACGCGTTAGATACTGTTACTAAACGAACTCTCGAGCTCGCTTACCTTCTCCTAGACCACCAGTCGTGAATCCACCGATCACAGTCTCCTTGTGCTGCATTTCTGCGACGAGGAAGGTCAGCAACCTTGCTCCCTCGCTTCCTGAAATTTAGCGCACCGTAGCACGCGTAGATGTACTCGAGAATGAGCGGATGGAAGTCCTGCTTGCCGTTCGTGTACCTGTTTCTCGTCGGTCAGCACCCTCCCCTTCCTTCGGGAACGTGACCTACGCCTGAATCACCGTCCGCATAACCAGAGCGCTGTCCCTCGTCCACTGGTACCTATCCAACAACCCAAATCAGCTCCTGCCTCTTCCGAATCCACCTCAACGCACCAGTAGTTGGGTTCCGAAGTGCTAGGACTCGCAACGACGGTTCCGGGCTTCGTGCCGTGAGGGAAGACGTTCCTCAGCAACGCCTTCCACGCGATGGGCTCCTCACGCTCGAGCCACGCGTCTAGAGGAAGAGTGGTCGGGTCTGTAGGCCCCAGGAGCTGCTGGAGGTTGGACCACGCGGAGAGGACGGGTTGGGGCGTCGAGGGAAGGACGCTGTAGAGCTGGGAAGGGAGTGCTTCGAAGCTGAAGCGCTCTGGGTAGGTCTTGATGGAGTCCCAGCGTTCGACTGAGCTCGTCGCGTAGTTGATACCTACGACTGCTGCACAGATGGCGAGGAGGAGAGGGACGGATGCGAAGGTCCCTGGGTCGGTGTCGACTGGTTGTTCCCTGCGCGCCAGCTTGACGCCTTCGTTGGCCTTTGACGTCGACATCCTCGACGAGTTTTGGTGAGAGGAAGAGCAGCTGCTTCTCCCCTTCGACGGTACGTCAGGCGCTGGCCCTCGCCCAAGCGAAATCTCCGCCGGTTCGACCGGCCAGTCAGAGGAACTTGGGGACTTTTTTCGCCTGCTTCTTCGCTCCAACTCTCCCCGGCGTTTGCGTCTCTCCCTTCACCTTAAACTAATCCTAAAACTATCGTAAGCACACGGTACACGGGCTGAACCACGCCAGAGCTGACCCGCGCCCGCCTTCGCAGTCCAAGATGGCCCGCAACGGAATCGACTCTGCCGACACTCCTCCTCTCTCCGAGGCAGAACGCAAGGCCAAGAAGATTGCCAAGAAGGAGGCAAAGCTCGCCCGCCGTGCTGCCGCCGCTGAAGCCGCTGCTGCTGGATCTGACGACGACGAGGAGGAGACCGCCGCTCCCGTCAAGGAGAAGAAAAGGAAGGCCGCTGCGGTGGAGGAGGACGCCGAGGTTCCTGCTGCTGTCGAGGGGAAGAAGGAGAAGAAGAGCAAGAAGAGCAAGAAGGCGGACGACTCGGTCACTCCCTCGACCTCCTCCACCCCCGTCCCCGTCGCTTCCACTTCGACCTCCTCCTCCGCCGACGTCGCTACTTTCCTCACGGAGAACCGCGTCTCCCACGAGCCCGAGAGCGCCGCCACTTCCTTCCCTCCCGTCCTCTCTTTCGCCGCTCTCCCTCTCGAGGAGGGAATCCGCCGAGGACTCGCAGCCTACACCAAGCCTACTCCCATTCAGAGCGCCTCGTTCCCCGTCATGATGGGTGGACGCGACGTGATTGGTATCGCCGAGACTGGGTGCGTTTTACTCTCCTCCCTCCCTGCGCATAGCTAACCCCTCCCCGCCCACAGATCCGGAAAGACGGTCGCCTTTGGAGTCCCAGCGATTCAGCACATCCTCTCCCTCCCCGCCGCCAAGAAGGGCCGCGGTGCCATCTCCGTCCTCGTCGTCGCTCCTACGCGCGAGCTCGCCATGCAAACCCACGCCAACCTCTCCGCTATCTCGTCTACCCTCTCGGGCCTCACCAGCATCTGCATCTACGGTGGAGTCTCGAAGGACGACCAGAAGCGTCAACTTCGCGATGGACCTCGTATCGTCGTTGGAACTCCTGGACGTCTTCTCGATTTGGCGGGCGAGGGAGCGCTCGATTTGAGCCAGGTCTCGTGGTTGGTCCTCGATGAGGCGGACAGGATGCTCGACCGAGGATTCGAGAACGACATTCGCGAGATCATCAAGCAGTGCCTTCCCCTACCCGCCGCTCCTCTCGCCGCTATCGGAAGCGCAGGAAGTGCCGAAGCTCCCGTCGCTCGCATGGTTCGTTCTCCTTCTCTCCTTCCGCCGAAACCTCTCGCTAACGCTACGCGCGCAGACCTGCATGTTCTCCGCTACCTGGCCTACGACGGTCCGCAAGCTCGCTTCCGACTTCATGTGCTCCCCTATCCGCATCACCGTTGGCGCCGACGAGCTCACCGCCAACTCTCGCGTCGAGCAATCCGCCATCGTCCTCGCCGACGGCCGCGAAAAGGAACAGCGTCTCCTGGGCGTTCTCCGTGATCACGGGTTCACAAAGGGGGGCGTGAAGAAGGGTTGGGAGGGATTGGGAGGGATCGGGAGAAGGCGCTCGTGTTTGCGTTGTACAAGAAGGAGGCGACGAGGGTGGCGGAGTTCTTGGAGAGGCAGGGATTCGAGGTCGGGTGTATTCAGGGGGATATGACGCAGGATAAGAGGAGCAAGAGTCTCGAAGACTTCAAGGATGGGCGAGTGCAGATCCTCGTCGCGACGGGTGCGTGTTTCTTCGCTTCTTTCGTCGTTTCGTTGGGCGGCGCTGATGAGGGCGTATGCGCACGGTAGATGTCGCGGCGCGTGGACTCGATATCCCCAAGGTCGAGCTCGTCGTCAACCAAACCTTCCCTCTCACGATCGAGGACGTGCGTCCGACTCCTCCCTCGCTCCCTCCACAACTCTCGCTGACAATCATCCCACGACACAGTACATTCACCGTATTGGCCGAACAGGTACGCAGCCATTTTGACTCTTCGCCGCGCTCGTCGCCACGCTTGCAGCTCGCTGACGCTTCGATTCTCTTAGGTCGTGCCGGTCGCAAGGGAAAGTCTGTTACGTTCTTCACCGGCAAGTCTCCTCTCCTTCCCACCCACCCTCTCACCCACCCAGTCACTCTACCTCACCCGCTAACCCCCTCATCCCTCCCTCCAGAGGCCGACAGCCACCTCGCCGGTTCCTTCATCCGCGTCCTCAAGGACTCAAGGACCACGAAGTTCCCGAAGGCTTGTACCAGTGGGGAACGACGATCAAGAAGCAGGAACATTCGACGTACGGAGCGTTCTTCAGGGATGATGTTAAGGGGACTGCGAAGAAGATTCGGTTTGATTAGAGGGGGGTTGCGAATGTGATGGCGTGTTCTTGTTTTCGTGCGTGGGGATGGGAGCGTGCTCTGCTTCTGCTCTGCTGCTTGGGGGGATTCGGCAGGACGTTCGACGACGTCGCAGGCCGAGGTAGCGAAGTCGACGATCTCGAGCCCGTCGTCGCTGCTGGACCCCTGATCTAAGCTCACGGAGCAGGTGCGACGGCACTATTCACCTTCTCCACCTTCTCAAAGAGACCCTTCACAACGAGGATTGATTCCCTCGAAGCGCGGGGCATAAACTCAGGAAGTGAGTTTTGCCCTCAGCCTTGAAGCGCTGGGCAGAAACTCGGGAGAGGGTTTAGTCCTTACTGATCTCACCTGCGCCCCTCTCTGTTCCCGTTGCAGCTTCCTCCTCAACTCCAGCTCGCCACAGGCCTCACCTAGAGCAAGGTCACCTCGACAACTCACGCGCGCGCCTCAGCAACACGACCACCACTCACCTCTCCACCGGCAGCCCGCGCGTCGCCTTCCCACCAGCTCGACCCATCTCCACCTTCCCCCCCTTCTCAAACAACTGCACCTTCCTCCAGCGACTCTTCGTCCCTCATTGAATGATGGGACTCTCCTCAATCATCCGGCCTGGCAGTGCAGAGAAGGACAAGGACAAAGCGCCCGAAGGAGCTTCAGCCGATGACACGGAGTACGTCCCCTTCCTCTTCTCACCCCAGCGACCTCCTCTGCTCTTCCCCGTCCCTCCGTTTCACGCACCAGCTTGCTGACTCGGTTCCCTCGTGCAGGGTCCTAGATGAAGAGCCCAAGAACAGTCAGTCCCTCAACACCGCCTTGCCTTACTCGGCTCTTGCGAACGAGCAGAACGCCGAGCTCCCCCTCAGTGCATCAGCTAACCCACCGTGGTGGACAGTGCTACTCGCGCTCGTAGGCCAGCTCCGAATCGGCATGGATCTGTCCAAGATCACTCTCCCCGTGTAAGCTCGGCCTCCCCTTCTTTGAGCCGTAGCTGATCATTCCTCCACGCACAGGTTCGTACTCGAGCCGAGGTCGATGCTGGAGCGCGTAACGGACTTTCATGCGCACCCTGAGCTCCTACACAAGTGCGTCAACAGTCCTACGCGATCAAAAATCGTGACGCGACGAGCGTGAGCTGATGCTGGCGGCAGGGCGGGAGAGCTCGAGAGCCCCGAGGAACGATTCGTCCAAGTTCTGAGGTATTACCTCGCAGGATGGCACATCAAGCCCAAGGGTGTCAAGAAGCCGTGCGCCCCGCTACCTCCGCCCCCTCTCCGACGGCTGATGAAGAGCGCAGGTACAACCCCGTCTTGGGAGAGTTCTTTCGCTGTCGATACGACTACCCTGATGGGACTGTGGCGTACTACGTCGCCGAACAAGTCTCCCACCACCCTCCCATCTCCGCCTGGTCCGTCCCTCCCCCTCCCCCCTCGCACAGGAGCTGATGACGATCTAGGTACTTTACGAGCCCGGAGAACAAGCTCGAGATCTTTGGAGAACTGAGACCGAAGTCCAAGTTCTTGGGGAATAGCGCGGCGACGATTATGGAGGGGTTGAGCCATTGCAGGTTCCTCGATAGGCCCGAGGACGGGGAGTACGATATCAGTATGCCGAATATGTGAGTTCTCTCTTCGTTCGCGAGTGGGTGGGAGCTGATGCGAGGTGGTAGGTACGCGCGAGGGATCTTGTTCGGCAAGGTGCGTTCGTTGGTTGGGGAGCGAAGGAAGGAGCTGATGCGTGCGAGCAGATGGTGCTCGAGCTGGGAGACGCGAGTGTGGTTAGGAACGACGCCAACAAGCTTTCGTGCGATCTCGAGTTCAAGGTCAAGGTGCGTTCGTCGCTGCGTTCCTCGAGGATCTGGGCTGACCATCGTTTCGTCGCAGGGATTCTTCTCCGGTACCTGTAAGGAATGCGTGCTCGAACTGAGGAGGGGGAAACTGACGCCTCGAAACGCAGATAACGCCATCGCGGGACGGATCAACGGACCCAAGGGCGTCGTGGGAGACGTTTCTGGCAAATGGAGCGACGTGATGGAGATCACTCGAAAGAACGTGCGCTCGTTCCTCCTCCTGGTACGATGCGAGGGAGCTGACGAATGCGCGCAGGGGAAGGGCAAGGAGGTCTTGTTTGACGCTCATTGTGCCGATATCACGCAGAAATGCGTGGCGGACGAGGAGCACCAAGCTGCTAACGAATCGCGTCGGTACGTCCCTCCCTCTCTCTCGCTCCAGGAGTGCTAACGCGCGTCATCGCAGGCTCTGGAGCAAAGTCACCGCTGCGATCAAAGCCAAGGATCTCGACGCGGCGACGGAAGCGAAGACGGAGGTGGAGGATGCCCAGCGGGACGCGACGCGGGAACGTGAGGAGATGGGGTACGAATGGCGGCCGAGGTTCTTTACGATGAAGGATGGGGAGTACAGACCTGCTTTTACGTGCGTTCCTTTCTCTCTCTTTCGCGGTCGGAGTGGCTGATGGGGAGTGCAGCATGCCCGTGGCGAGCGTGGGGGAGCAGACGAGGGCGCTGAGAGCGTTCATCTATGGCACGGATCAAGAGCCCCCTTCTACGTTCGCTCCCGCCGCATGAGGGATCCTCGTCGACGTCTTTTGTGCTTCATACCCACCTCCTGCATCCTTCCGTAGTCCCCTCCTCCTTCCCCCTTCCCTTGTACGTGCGGTCCCAACCATACTCCCGTTTCCCTAAACTAGAACTTGCAGAAATTGTAACCACGTTTGAAACTGATCTGCTGGGCCGAGCGAGGCTGGGGAAGCTGGAGAGAGGTGAGTCGAGTTGGACGCCAGAGGGGAGGTGCTCGAGAAAGTCCGGACTCCGGACACGAAGCTCAAAAACGCTCCCGTCACTTCCTCGCTTCCTTTCCTCTCTCTCCCCTCGACTTCCCGTCGACAATTCCGGAGCAACACGAGCAGCTCACTGCAGCACGACCTCGTGAGTCCCGCGCCTCTCCCAGCGCGACGCCACTAACTCCCTTCCCTTAGAAGAGGATGGACGCCACTTCGTCTTACCCGCCGATCCCGTACCCACCGATCCAGGGTCCCTATCCTCCGGTTCCGTATCCACCGATCCAGAAGTCGCTAGTCCCAGCACAGCGAGCTCAAGAGGAGGAGGCTCTCCCTGCGCAGCGAGCTCAAGAGGAGGCTCTCACCCCCGCCCAGCGACCCCGCGAGGAGACAGCAAACGAGGTACGTCCCCCCTCTTCCTCCTCTCACACACTCTAGACATCACACAGGCACCCGAGACGCCAGCTCCAAAGCGTGCTCGCAAGTTCATCACTCCCTTTAAGGCCCCTCGTCCCGCCACTTCCTCCCCTCTCTCCTCTCCCGTTCGACCCTCTCTCACTTCCTCCTCACCAGCCCCGATCTCCCGTCCCCTCCCTGCCCCCCGTCCCCCCGCCAAACGACTCCTCTTCAACCCCCCTTCCCTCCTCACCTCCCACACCCCGCACACCCCGACGCCAGCGGTGGAGCTAACGACCCTCGAGCGTCGTCTCCACCTCCTCTGCCAGGCTCGGAAGTACCAGCGAGCGGATTTGGAGGGAGGGAAAGATGGGGAGAGCGAACTGGTGGGGTTGTGCGAGAGGTGGAGGGAGGCTGGGAGGTGAGTACTTTTATTTCTGATAGGAAGGGAGGGGCTGATTGAGGGTAGGGCGGCGGCGGGGATGCTGTGGGATCATGCGGGGTCTTTCGCGCCTTCGACGACGGAGGACAGGGGGCCGTTCCCGAGTTCGTCGCTTACCGGGAACGCGAGTGGGGGATGGGGAGACAGTTGGGGATTCTCCTCCTCTCCCGCTCCGTTCTCCTCGGAGTTCTCGAGCGGGTTCTCGAGCGGGTGGGGATGGGAGAGTACGGGGGATTTCATGGGGAGGATGGAGGAGGGGGCGAAGAGGGAGGGAGTATCGGTGGGGAGTTGGATGGAGGAGATGGGGGATGAGGAGTTGCCGAGTGCAGAGGAGATTATGAGGAAGGGGGCGAAGAGGGGTGGGAGGATTGGGAAGGTTGAGGAAGAGGAGGAGCGAGAGAGGAGCGAGGAGGAGGAGATGAGCGAGGACGATTCGGAGTTGCTGCCGACGCCAGAGGACGACGACGCGAGGGAGAAGCTGGAAGATTTCCGACGTTCCCTTTCTCCTTCGGCTGTCGAGCGCGAGGACGACGAGGACGAGGAGGCGAAGGAGGAGCCGGTCGAGGAGGCGTGGAACTTGGGCAAGTTGATGAGAGTCACGGGGGTCGATCCGAGCTTGTTTGGGTGGGACGACGAGTGCGAGGACTTTTCGGTGTGAGCTGGGTGGGTGGGAGGTGTTTGAGGGAGGAGGGGGTGCTTGCTTTGCTTTGCTGCAATTGTGCTGTTCGATTGAAGTCGTCGTTGCTTCCTGTCGTCTTCGAAAAAAGATTGGTGCGATTCGGAGCAGTTAGACGCTGTCGTTCGATACGCGCGCGAGATCGTTTGTCGAAAAGAGATTGACGAACGAGTCCAAGCTAGTAAACAAGTGAGAATGCGTCTTGGACTTGGAGAGAGGAGGTCCGACCCACGTTCCCCCTTGGGCCAACTTCCTTCTTCCTACTCGCCCGTCTACCTCTCCCCTCCGACCTCCTCCGGCAGCGCCGCCGACAGCTCACCAACAGCTACCAGCTCCTCAGCTCGCGTACAGCACCACCTCCTCAGCGTCGGACCCACGCGCAGCAAGAGTCGGGCTCTCTAGCGCCGTGTAAGCTCCTCCTCTCCTCTTTCACCGGCTCCAGCTGATCCCACCTGGCTCTCTAGCGCCACACAGGTCAGGCGAGAGGTGTGCAGCTATGCATCCCTCCGCTCCCTTTCAACCTCAGCTAGGGCTCGTGCGTTCTCTCCTTCCTCTCAACGGTACTCAATGAGCTAATCAGTTCTTTCCAATATATCCAGCAAATGCCACAGTATCCCAGCTCAAACTACGTCCAGCAAATCCCCTCTCCGTACCTCGACCAAGGCCCGTTCTTCCCCTCGCCCGCCGCGTACGGACCCGGCTACCCCATCGCCAGTCCCAGCGGAGGAGCTCCCGGCCTGAACTACCAGAGCTACTTCAACGACCGGAGCGGCGGAGGAATCAGCCAGCAGCAACCGTTCTACCCTCGCCGACCCTCAAGCGGAGGTCTCCCCCAGCTCGGCTCCTCCCCGTTGATCCGCGCCCCCTCCTCCTCCTCCTCCATCTCTATCCCCGGTACTCCTCCCAACTTCTACGCCAGCGCCTTCTCTCCTCCTTCCTCCGTCAGTCCCGCACGCAGCAGGGTCGGCCACGCCTCGACTCCCTCTTGGCTTCCTCGCCGACCCACTCTTTCCCTCGCGCCGCCGCTGTCGCCGACGTTGAGTAGGGATGGATCACCGAATCCGTTGACGGGGAGTGTCGGGTTCAGAGAGAGGGAGGAGAGGAAGAACAAGGTCGTCGTCAAGCTTCCGCGCGAGTCTGGCGAGGAGGAGGTCGAGGAGAATGAGAAGGCGGGAGAGAAGCGGAGTACGTTCTCGAGGACGCCGATGGAGGAGGGAGCAAAGAGACGAAGGATCGACGAGATGGAGGAGGATAACCAAGTCGTCGAGCTCTCGACGAGGGACCCCGGCCCCCACTTCGACGAGATGAAAGGCGGCTACGTCCTCCCTGATACCATCGACGTCTACCTCCCCGGCCTCGAAGGGTGGACCGACCTTCTTCAGGCCTTGTACGAGGAGCAGTCCCCCCGGCTCCCCAATCACCCCCTCTCCGCGCGACTCAGCTCCTTCCTCTCGCGACAACCCTTGCACACCCGCACCAGCTCCCTCTTCAGCGGCTCCCTCCCTCCTCGCTTGCAGCAAGCGTTCGAATCCCGCCTCAGACCAGGTCACGGCTCCTCCTTCTCCGTCGGCGGAGCTCTCTCGGCTCTGTCGAGGACGTTCTTGATGCCTTCGAGCTCGAGCGTCGCGCTTTCGCCGGGGGCGAGGTCGTTTGAGCCGGCGAAGAAGGAGCCGCAGAGCGGAGAGGGGGAGAGGGGGAAGAAGTTGACGCTGGCGGAGCTGAGTCGTGGGTTTGGGATCGAGGACGAGGAGGAGGAGGAGTCGCTGGTGGTCGTTGATTCTGTCGTCGAGGAAGAGGGGTTGATGCGTTCGAGGAAGGATTCGGGCATATCGACGAGGACGGGAGTCGCGAGTGGCTACGAGGACCTATCGGATCGCGAAGGCGAAGGAGAGGACGACGACCTCACCAACCCCTCGGACGAGGAGCTCTCGCGCGTCGAGCGTTCGTACCTCCGCGACGGATCTATCGGGATGGACGCTCGGATTGCTAACTACTCGGGTGAGGAGGGAGGGTACGATGGCTCGGCGGACGACGAGGAGGATCTCGAGAGCGAGGGAGAGCTGGTGGTTAGCGGGGACGAGTACAGCAACCCGAGCGACGAGGATCTCGCGCGCGAACGAGCTATCGTCCGACGCAAGTCTCGCTCTGCGCTCGAGCGAGTCGATCATCGCGGGAGCAAGGTCATTTCCGTTGACACGGAGGACCCAGTCTTCGTCCCGAGCGACGTCGCAATCTCCCCCGCCGTCGAGAAGGGCGCGCACAAGGTCACTCCAGACTTCCACTTGCGCCTCTCTCCCGACGATCTCCAGACTACTTTCGATCTCCAGCCCACTTTCGCTCTCTCCCTCGACACCACCTTCAGCGCTCCATCCACCTCCAACCCCATCTTCGCCCCTCGCAGCGCTTCTCTCAACGTCGCCGCGCCCGAATTCGTCTTTGGCGCCTCAGCGAAACCGCGTCTGTCGTTCGGACAGAGCACGATCTCGCTCGGTTCGCTGGGCTTCGGGGCAGCAGGAGGACCGGGGTCGATCGCGGCGGATGCGTCGGAGCCTCCTACGCCTACCACGGTCCTTTCTCTGCCCAACCTCAACCCCTTCGCAGGCGACTTCAAGCCCGTCTTCAACTTCACCCCTCCTGCCGACGCGCCGACGCTCGTCCTTCCTCCCCCTTTCACCGGCACCCGCTCTTCGAACAGCACGGGCAGCCTTCGAGGACCTCTCCCGCCTGTTCCTCTTACGACGGTCGGTCACCACGAGAACGCTAAGCGGCAGAAGATCAAAGCTGTCTCTTCGGAGGAGCACGACTTTGCGCCGCAGCCCGAGTCGGTTCTCGCAAGATTCGACTCGCCCTTCAACTCCTCGAAATCGACGCCGAACGGGTCTTCGAGGCGCAGGGAATCAGCCGACGACGAGGACGACGAACGACCTCTCGCTCATCTCCGAGACCAGCGATTCGCCCTCGGCAAATCCACCTCTCGCACTACCGAATCCCGTCCCTTCACTCTCAACCCCTCCGCATCCTTCTCCTCCGACGGACGCGTCATGGGCTTCGCGCCCGTCAATCGTCGTCCTCCTATTCCTCATTTCGGCGCACCGGGCGACGGGGTCGCGAGGACGTCGACGGGGGATGGTGGGAAGCGAGAGCTGCAGAGGGAGCGGCAGGAGTCGATCGACGATATCGCCCTTCCGTCCATCTCGCGGCCGAGGTCGCAGGCGATTCCGATTCCTCAGCGGCGGAGTACGGAGGATCTGCGGGAGGAAGACACTTCGCCTCGCCAAGCTGTGAGTTTGTCTATCTGCGGCCTGATGAGGATCTATCGAGCTGACCTTCCTTTGAAGCAGGCAAGCAGCTGGGTCGCAGAACCTCTCAAGCACGTCTTCTGCTCCGACGAAGGAACTCCCAACTCTCCTCGCTCCATCACCTCGCACACCGCGAGCGGAACCCTCGACTCGGACGACGACGACTACCCTCTCCGCATCCTCGAAGAAATCATCGAATCGCAGTTCCAAGGTCTTAGAAAGGAGCTTTCAGGCTTCACTTCGCTCAAAGCCGATCTCGATTCGCTCAAGCAGGATGCTCTACTCGATACGCTTGTCGGGCGGATGGCGGCGCTCCTTGAGGAATCGAGGAAGGCGGATAGCGAGGCGAGGAACGAGGGAGTCGGGGCTCTTCGAGAGGTCGTCGAGGCGACCCAGAAGCGGACGGAGGAGTCCCTGCGGTCGGCGGTCGGCGATCTCAAAGCGGGACGACAAGTCGTCGATGCGGAGCTGGTCGTCGTCGATACCTTTGTCGAGTCCCGCGATTTGCTCGTCGCTGCTCTTGCGGAGGCGGTTCGGCATCAGCTCAGCTCGTCGTCGTCGAGGAACGAGGACGCCGATCGCCTGCAACTCGCGGAAGTCGTCGGAGCGGCCATCAAGCCTCTTCAGGCCCTTCTCATCGAGAACGCTCGGCTCTCAGAGTCGGCTCCGTCGCCTCAAGTCGTCGACGAGGATCGCGCGGTTTTGGCGAAAAGAGTCGAGGACGCTTTGTCGATTCTCGAGGAGCTCAAGAGTCGGGAAGTCGCGGAGAAGCCCATCTTCGACCTCTCGTTCGTCGCCGAACTCAAATCCTCGATCGAGTCGCTACGACAGGAGCCGCTCGACGTCGAAAGCCTCGTCGCGAAGCTCTCGCAGGCCGGTATCACATCGATCGAGGAGCTCGCTACTCGCCTTTTGACGAAGGACGACACCGTACGCTCGACCGTCGACGACCTTCAGACCGCCCTCGAGGCATTCTCGGCGTCGAAATCGACCGAGTACGAAGCGTTGGCGTCGAAGTTGGCTCAGCAAGTTCAGGGTCTCCTACCTCCTCCCTCGTCCTTCGCCAGCTTGTCGGACGACGTCGCAAAAGCCGTCGCAGCGATTCTCGATTCGAGGCCGGTGGTCAACTCGCTAGATCGCCTCGAGGCCCTTGTCGAGAGCCAGGCCGCGCTCGGTACCAACAGACTCGCTCTTGTCGAAGGTCAGGCATCGCTGGCGTCGGTTCTCGGTCGGCTACAGGAGGACGTTTCCACTCGCTTCGACCAGTATCAGAAGCAACTCGAGGAACAGCTCAAGACGTTCGCCGAGCAGTTCGCCGAGCAGGCGAAGGTCTTCAACGATGTTGCGGAGCTGAAATCGCAGTAAGCTCAGGTGGACGCCACTTTCGAGCTTTTCTAACTTGATTCGCTTCTCCAGGTTGGCGAAAGCTCGCGACGAGCACTGCAAGGCGAGGAGCGAGAAGGCTGCTGTCCTGGATCGTCTCGAGGCGGATCGCACTCGCCACGCCGCCGAAAACGAAGCTCTCCAAGCAGCCAAGCAGTCGCAGGACGATTCGTCGAGGGAGAACAGCATCGAAATGGCTCTTCTCCAGCAGACCGTCGAGCGGCTTCAAGAAGAGCTCAAGGCGTCCAAGACCAAGGTCCACGCTCTCGACGCACTTCTCCTCTCCGCTCGCGATCAGGAAGATGCCCGGCATGCGACCGAGCTCCAGCAAATCACCGCTCTGAGCGATAACCAGGTCAAGACTCGGCTACTCGAGGGAGAGGCGACTGCAGCCCAGCGACAGATCGAGTCGTTGTCGGAGGAGAAAGACCATCTGCGCTTGGAGCTCTCAGAGCTAAGAGCAGCTCATGAACGGCTCTCTACCGAGCGTCGGGATATGGAATCGACCCTTCGCGAATCGATCGAGAAGTCGGCGGCGGCGCAGGGAGAGATCGCATCGCTCGAAAAGCGGGTAGCGAACCAGGTGCCCTTCCCTGCTGCTTCTTGTCGGACGCCACTGACGTTGTTTTACAGGACGAGAAGATCTCCAACCTCCAGCGGCTCAACTCGTCGAAGCAGCAGGCTCTCGCAACCGCCAACCAGCGAGCGGTGGAGCTGGAAAAGCGGTCCGCAGAGCTCGAGGACGCTCGTGCGGACTTATCGGAGGTCGCGCTCATCTCGTCGGAACTCCAAGCTCGCCTCACGGCGAGCGAATCGGCTGGAGACCAGCTTCGCGAGGAGACGCAGCTCTACCGCGAACGATTCTCGTCGATCGAGCAGGACCTGGTCACCATGCGCGACGCCGTCGGGAGCGAGCTTCAAGACGCGAACGACCGCTTCGTCGCGCTCAAGGAGCACAACGCTAGGCTTCTGCAGGAGAACGCCGACCTCGCACAAGAGCTGAGGGACGCTCAGGCTCGTCAGCAGGTGACCGACTTCCCCCCTCTCTCCTCGGTCCCTACCCCGCATGATAAGCCCGTCCCGTCTACCTTCAACCAGCCCTACGCCACACCTCCCTCATCCTACAGTCCCTGCAGCCAATCCCCCAACCTTCCCGCGCCGCAATCGCGCCACGTCTCGTCGCCGGCGAAGATGCTCTACGCCCAGAGCACTGGATCGTCGCAAGGAACCGCCCACGTTCCCTCGCCAACGCCGAGTCGTTCGGGGAAGGCGATCGAACGCGATGCCGATGGCTGGTGGGGAGCGTAGGAACTCGCGACACCTCGTTTATAATCCACCCTCGTTACTACCCTTCACACTCCTCCGCATTGCACGCACACGCTCATTCCTTCCCTCCGCACCATACCTCTCCCTTCCCATACCTCGTAATCCAAAACTGCACCGTACCTAGTCGAAACAAGCAGCAGCAGAGAGCAGATGGGAAGCAAGAACGCCAAACGACACAATGCAAGTACACCTCGATTCCTTCGCAACAAGACCACTCAAACGTTCCCCAGACCATGCGGCTTGATCCACTCGCCCCCTTGCTGATCATACTCCGCCCTTGTCACCAACGCCTGCACGCACTCGTTCGTGTGACTCCACTTCGCCATCCCGCTCCACGAATCCAGCGCGATGTCATTCGGGCGAACGACGTTGAGCTCCGAGTCGACCGACAGGATTGGGCGAAGCGAGTTGCGCATCCGCTCGTCGAAGAATGGAATGAGCGTGTTCCCTCCCGTAACGAAGACGTTCTGCCGCATCCCTTCATCAGTCTCGCCCGCAACTCGACATCCGAAACGAAAGCTCACCTTTGTCAACCGTTCCCTCTCGCTCGGCGAGAACTGCTTGAGGACATGCTCGCAAATCTCCGCCAAGCCCGCCTGGTCCGCTCCTCCCATATGGGGCTGCCACAGCACCTCGGGTACCCGAATCCTCTCGACGTTGAGGTGCAACTGCGAGTTGTGCTCGAGGCTCTCGGGGTCGTACGTGTCGAGCGGGTCGTCGGGAGAGAGACCGCGGACAAAAGCGTTGAGGAGTTGGTGCTTGCGCAGGGCGAGGCGCGCGGAGGTGTGGTCGAGCGTGAAGGATGGGTCGTACTCGAGGAGACGGGCTTCGACTTCGTGTAGGTGCGCTTCCTCGTCCTCCTCGTCGTCCGAGTCCTCAGCGTTGCCCTGTCGTTGTTCACAAGTCAGCAAGAGGTCGAAGAGGGGAAAGCGTAGGACGCACGAGTTGGCGGTAGACTGCCCAGTCGTCGTCGTTCTTGCCAAACTCGTCGTCTGTATACGGAAATCATCAGGTCCAGCTCTTGCGAAACAGCCTGACACAACGCACCCTTGTCACCCCTCTTGCGCTTCTTGCCCGTCTTGACATCGCTCGCGAGCGTCGCAATCGACTTCATCCGGTTCTGCGCCGCAAGACTCTTGCGATCCGACAGCTGCTCCTTGTTCTTTTTGCGCGCCTTGATCTTGGCAATCACATCCTGCGTCCGCCCATCAGCTCCTCCTCTCAGCTCGCAAGCGAGCGACTCACCTCATGCTCCTTCCGCACCTCCCTCAACCAGCTCCCCGGATCCGTCCTCCTCGCCTCCTCATCCTTCTTCCGCTCTTCCGCCTCCCTCAATCTCTCCTGCTCCTTCTCCGCCTTCGCACGAATCCGTGCATCGTAGCCCGCCTTCATCAATCTCTGCCTCCGTTTCTCCTTGAGATCCTCCTCGTTAAGCGTGTGATCGGGGAAGTCGACGAGAGGGAACGTCGGTGGTTCCTGCGGAGTGATGTGGTTAGCTCTGAGCGACAAAAAGAATAGCGAGAACGCACCTTGCCCTCGTTCTCATCGACGCCGAGCTCCTTGTTGCGCGCCTTCTGGAGACTCTTCTCAATCTTCTTGACGTACTCGTCGAGGTCCTCTGTGCTCGTGAATCCAGCGGCCTTGAGTCGTTTCTGTAAACGCGCGTGAGCTGTGCCCCACCCTCGGCGAGACGTCCAAACTCACCTCGTAGTCAACCTTCCTCCCAGTCCCCTTGCTCGCCTTAAGCTCCGTAAATGCCGCCAGCTCTTCCTCCTGCCTCACAAGCTGCAGCGAGCCATTAGCTCACCATCCCTGCCCCACTGGAGGAACGCGAAACGCACCTTCTCCAACCTCTGCCGCGCTCCCTGCTCCTGCAACCTCCGCCCCGCCTCCTTCTTCTTCTCCGCCACACGCGCTAGCTCCTCCTCCGTCTTCTCCTCCACCACGAGCGGTGTGAACGGGAACTGGATGATTCGGTCCGCAGCGGCGAGGACGCGAGGATCGGCAAGGGCGCGGATTTCGGAGGGGTAGTCGGTCGCGAAGTAGGCGTGCTCGCGGTACATGGTCTGTATAGTGAGGATCAGAAAGGTGAGAGGTTAGGAAAGGAGGAGCGTACGGCGGATTGGAAGGAGGAGAGACGGCCAGGGAAGGTGGGGTACTTGAGCTGCATGAGCTTGAGCATGTACTCTGCCGCCTGAGAGCCTCCCCACGCGAGTCTGCACGCTTGATCAGCTCGAGCCCAAGTTGATCAGGAACGCGCACGCACTTCTTCGCGCTGGTGAGGACCGCTCGACCGTTCAGGACGGGGATAACGTGCGTGCTCGAGGTGGCCGAGGAGATGACGAGCCCGTCGGCGGCTGGTAAAGGAGCGTTGGCGTGGAACGAGTAGAGCGAGTCGATGCCGTAGGCGATGGAAGGGACGCCGTAGCCTTCGAAGAGCAGCTCCGACATGACTGGAACGCGCTGGGGTTAGCTGGCTCGCTGGGAGAGGAATGGAACGCACGAGCTCGAGAGTAGTGCGGGTTGCAGAGTGACTCAGTCATGATGATGGGGTGGGCGACACGATCTGTCGAGACCCCCAGCTTGTAGAAGATGTAGTCGAGCATGTTCTCCTGCGAGCAGCAACCGCATCAGCTCTCACTCCCTCGCCTTCCCCACCGACACGAGCTTACCATCTGGTCAAAGTTGCAAACGATGTCCCCCTCAAACGGGCTCTTGACGCTCGCCCTGCTCGTGGCATCGACGTAGGCCTCGCTCCCCGCAAGCATAATGGTTCGGTTCGTCTTGCGGTCGCGGTACTTTGCTCCTACGTTGTCGAGGACAATTCGAGGGGCGGATTCAGAGGACCATCCGGCGCGAAGCGTGGAGGAGCCTGTGGGGTGAGGTGATCAGCTGAGGGGTCGGCGCCTCGAGGGAGAGGGGAAGGCACCGTTGTCGATGATGATGGCGTCGTGCTGGTGTTGGGCCGCATCTGCTGCTGCTGGAGGGCCTTCGACAACTGGCCGTAGCTCTGTTATCGCGTAGACCTGCTTCATCTGCGGGCTGAGGTGGAAGTCGGAGGGAGAGCGGCGACGCGCTCGCTCGTTCGCCTCTTGTCCTCCTCCCTCTTCCAGCTCAAGATGCTGCAACAACCACGACTAGCTTCACTGGCCAAGCCTACAGAAGCCAACCGCTCGTCGACCTCCCTAATCACTCCAGCTCTCACAGCTCTCTCGGACCCACCAGTCCGGCAAGTTGACGCTCACCTCGTCGACTTCCTCACAGCAGAGGTACGCTCTCCCTCTCCCCGATCTACTCAAGCTAATCCTTGGATGACCAGGTCATTCGACTCATCATCGATTCCGAAGCCGCTTCTCGCTCTCGCCGCCTCGCACAGGAGAAGGAGATTGAGGCCTTGTTCGCCGCGTCCTCCCTCGCCTCTCAAGCCGCTGGACCCTCCACCCGCACCGTCCCTCCACCCGCACCATCCGAAGAACAGACTGCAGCAGCGAGGGAAGAGGCGGACGAGGGTGTTCGGCGGAGGATCGACGACATGGGGTTCAAGGTTGGATGGGCTCTTGCGGAGCGGTTAGTCCCTTCTCGTAGCTGCTTTTGCTCCAGCTGACGCTCACTGAGTCGCAGACTAGTCCGGGATCGTCAACGCTTTCCCACCACCTCCACTCCCATGAACACCTCATCCGCCGCCGGCGCACCCGTTCCTCCTCCCGACGCACTCGAGGCCGTCAAGTTCATCTGCAAGGACATCTGGATCGCTCTCTACGACAAGCAGATTGACAACCTCCGCACAAACCATCGGGGGGTGTACGTGTTGCTGGACAACTCGTTCAAGCCGCTCAGTCGCGTGAGCGCGTGAGCGGGACGACACGGAGGTCGCGCGGAGAGTCAAGTTCGTGAGTCGCTCGCCGGCTTTGGGTGTCGATCGAACTGATTGTTCGACGAGCAGTTCCTGGCGCTGCCGGCAGGGGTTATTCGGGGAGCACTGGCGACGTTGGGCATTTCGTGCACCGTCTCTCCCGAGTCGCCGCTGTTACCGCAAAGTGCATCTTCGTTCGCTCTCTCGAAGTGCACGCAAGCTGATCCTCGAACACTCTCACAGCCTCGTTTCAGATCAAGACCGTCAAGCCTGGAGCTATCTAACTCGAGCTGCATTTCAAGATTGTTGTTCGTTTTCATCTTGAGGACCTCCCCTCGCTCCCTGCTCTTGTCGCTTGAGCTTCCGCTTGAATTCCTGCTCGAGTCTGAATTCCTACTCAAGCTCTCGCTTCTCCCTCCACTTCTCCCTCTGCTCTCATCTGCTCGGAAATCAAAGTCTCGCTCTCGACACCTTCTCCCCCTTCTCCTGCGCTCCACCTCTCCCACAGCCACAGTCAGATCCGGTGCTCTCAGCTGCTCTTAGCAACCCTATACTTCGCAAGAAGAATGACCCGCCGAAGTCGCCAAAGCTCTCTCTTCTCTCAGTCTCTCGTCTTCGAAGTTCGCAGCTCGATGTGAAAAGAAAGAAGTCTTGTTCATTACGAATGTGCACCAGCACTATCTATCAGAATCATAACCGGGACTATCGGGTGTCTCCACCACGCCCTAGAAAACGATAGCGAAAAGGCGGTACTCAAGTCCTTCTTCGCCTCTTTAATGGCGGCCAACGCCTGGAGTGTAAGGCAAGGAGGCCGAGATAAGATAGAGGCGGGTATGGTTGTCGAAGAGGAGAACAGCGTACGCGCTCGTGCCGTGCGAAGTAAAGGTGCGTCCACGCGCTGGGAGAGCGACGATACCCTCAAGTCGACCGGCACGAGCGCGCAAGATGTCGGAAACGGAATGGAAGAATGTAGAGTGAGCGGGTATGCAGTTACCCCGACCGCAACGCGCGGAGGCTACGACTTAGCTCAGTCTCGTTGCTCTTGGCTCCCATATTGACCCCTCACCCGAATAGACAGCCATCATCCCGAACTCAATCAATGAATGAAGGAGGACGTTGTGGAGAGGGTCTAGGGAGGGGCTTCGATGGGTCCGGATAGGATGGAGGGAGGGGGAAGGAGGGAGGTTGAAACCGAAACGGGGATGAGAAAGAGAGAAAAAGGACGACCCGGAAGTGATGCGGCGCCGAGAGACAGCAAGGTCGTCGAAGCACATTCGGGACGTCGTATATCAAACAACAACAACGCACGGCGAGGAAGAGGAGCGCTCTCGCTCAAGGAGAGGCAGAGCGCGACATCGACCGTTCCTCCGATTCTGCTCGAAGCTTTGGTGCGCCAGGTTCAAGCTGCGACAAGCTTCAGTGAGAGCCTGCCTAACGAGGAAGTGGGAGGAGAACGTACGAGAGCCAGCCACCGAGCACCTTCGCCTCGAGAAAGCTCGTCGTTCTTGAGCTCCAGCCGCGCTGCTCGTCGAAAGTGCTCCGACGCTCGAGAGAAAAGATTTGGCGAGTTCAAAGCGGCAGCTCGAAAGAGGGTGCGGAGATCGTCATCTGGGAAAGAGCGGTGTCAGCCCAGAGGCTTGGTGAGAAGAAAGGACGGACGAACTATCATTCGAAGGATTGCTGGCCTTCCTCTTCTTCGACCGCCGAGCTGCCATCGTCGCACGCTTGACGTCCTTTTCCGAATCCGAGGAGTCGAAGGATGAACGAGATATCGAACGCTTCGGTCGTCGAGGGGACGAAGAGAACGAGTCGGAGGAAGAGTCGGGAGGGGCGGGCTGGGAGAGGTAGAGTGCGAGCTGGCCAGCAAGGACGTTGAGGGAGATCGAGTCGTGGTAGGGATGGGAAGGAAGGAAGCTGTGCAAGGCGAAAGTCAGGACATGGTGGTAGGAGGAAGAGAGGGAGAGGGCGGAAAAAAATTCTGACCAGTACTCACGATTCGAGCTCCTCGAGGGCGTATCGAGGGCGCCCGGCAACAGCAAGGCTGAGGGAGTACTCGAGGAACTTGTCCACCTTGTCCACCTTGCCCTCCTGGCACCGGTTGAGCCACTCCGCCTTCCTCCCAAAGCGCCATTGCTCCTCCTCCTCTCCCTCGAGTTCGTCCTCCCGCGTTCGTTCCAGCACCTTCGCCCCGACCTTCCAGAGCGCCGCAAAGTCGACCTCCTTGCACTGCGCCAAGATGCGGAAAGCACGGAGCTCACGGCGCGAGTTGTCGTATGAAGAGGGGAGGGAGAGGAGATGGCGGAGGACGTCGTGTAGGCGGAGGACGAGAGCGTGGCGCTGAGAGAAGCTGGCCTGCAAAGTACTGGTAGAGACTCCTGCAGCAGGGGGGCCATACGGCGGTCGAGTGACTGAGCTGAGGAGAGGCGAGTCCGGCAGCATGGTCGTCGAAGGGGAAGATCAGCGCGCGAGCGATTCGCTCCTCGCCCTCCCGACCCACCTCCTCCTATATGTCCGCCCCGTCCGACCTCCTCTCGCTCCCCCCGACCAGCCAGAGAACTACTCCGCTCCCAACTCTCCCCTACTCCGTTCTACTCCGAATCTTCGAGCTTGCAGCGTGGGAACTCGGGAAGAAAGTCGGTGGGGAGCTCGTGCACTGGAGGACGACTGGTGGCAAGGACCTCCTCGCACTCGCCCTAGTCTGCCGACCTTGGGTACTGCCGGCGCAGAAGATTCTCTTCCGATCGATCCAGGTCGTTGGCTCCTCGAAGGCGCTTCGCTTCCTTCGCACGGCCGAGGACCGACCCGACCTCGTCGAGGCGACTCGCGCCTTGTCCATCGCCTTGGACGACGAACAACTATGTGGTCAGGCCGCATCGAGTGATCGATTTGGGCAAGCGAGCACCTCCACCGATTTGGTGGGCGTCGTCGAGAAGTGTCGCTCGCTCCGGCACCTCGACATCCCTTCCCTTCACCCTTACGCCCGAGACGCCCTTCTCTCCACCCTCACCTCTATACCCCTCATTTCGCTGGTGGCTGGGAGGTACGGGGGCCCGACTTGGGGCCAATCGTTTTACCAGGTGACGACGGATCTCTCGGTACTCGTCCTTTCATCATTTCAGCATCTCGAGGTCGGTACCATGTCGCAGGCGCCTACAACCTCGTCCAACGGTCTTATCCTCCTCTTCACCTCCTTTCCCACAACATCACTCGTCTTTACCTCAACGTCGTCATTCCAGACCATTACTACAACTCCCTCTGGTTCGAGCAACTCCTCCCTCACTTCGAACGACTCGAGCGGCTCTCCCTCGGTTCCTGCGAATTTACCCCCGACATCTTGCGCCATCTCCCGCCTTCGCTTCGATACCTGGCCCTCAAGTCTGGCGCGGAGGACATCTACAGCCAGCTGGACGGCCTGCTCTCGGCGGCGACCGACATGAGCCTCGATATCGCAATCGAGTATTTTCGCTACGATTGCGGATTGTGGACGGACATCTGGATATGCAGGAGCTGGTCGAGGAGCTGGAAAGAGTGCTGGACGGGCGACGGATTCGGCATCTATTGGGGGAGGAGCTTCAGGGGCAGGGCGAGTTTTGGGATCTCGACAAGTACCTCGGACTCCCTCGTTCTCAGAGGTCGTAGCTGACACGCTTTTCTACTCAGCCCACCTCTCGAAAGGAAGGACGTCCTCTCGAGAGGAGGGCACCTACTCGGAGGATTCCCATTATTCGGATTAGGGGGATTGCTTTGACGGATTCGCGCTCGGAAACATGACGGACTGGGGCTGGCAAAGGACGTTCGTAGTGTGCTGTAATCAGTCGTGTTAAGGAGAGTCTTCAGCTGTCCACTGCCGAGTGCTCGTCCGCCAGTCTGCCAGAGGATCTGGAAGCTCGGGAGCGAGAGGTTTGGTGGATTATTCGCGCGACTCAGAGCACGGAGCCCGCACCGCAGTAGCTCTCTGCTGGCTCTTTCACCACTTGCCTAGCAGATCGCGCCTTGTAAAGCGGTGGAGAAAGGTCAGCAAGGGCGAGGACGAGCGCCGATTTCGCCGAAGTCGCGGCTGTCCTCCACGAGGTCTTTCTCCTCCCGACCACCGCACCGCCGAGCTACAGCTTGGAAACCGCTCGCGCAACTACAACGTTCGTGCCAGGGCAGCACCGCTCCCGCCCACGGTGCTCGCGTCCCTCGCGAAGCTGTAGACCGCACGCTGACTCCTTCCTTCGTCTCCCCAGCTAGGTCGTCGTTGCTACAGATTGCGCCGGACAGCTCCTATCAGTACCTGTACACGACCTTTGTGAGTAGGCGCCGTCTCCTCCCCTCCCCACCTCTCCTCAGGCAGCAGCTGACTCCAACGTCCCAGGCCATCTCCTCTCCTCCGATGCTCCCGCGACCCTCCACCTCTCCCGGCTCTCAGACCTTGCGCCCACTTCCGACTCTCCCCTACGACATCCTCTTTCGAATCTTTCAGCTGGCGGCGCTAGAAGGCGGGAGTCGAGTTGGAGGAGAGCTCGTTCATTGGCGGACGACAGACGGAGCCGACGTTCGTGCGCTTGCGCTGGTCTGCCGAGCGTGGAGGCTGCCTGCTCAGAAGTCCGTCTTTCGATCGGTCTTGATTAAGGGGTTTCTCATGGCGGCTTGCTTCCTGCGCACGGCGAAGAGTCGTCCCGACCTTGTTGCTGGGACTCGCGCGCTGTCGATTGGTCTTACGCCTGAGCAGTTTTGCGGGAAGGAGACGGGCGCACAGGCTCATGGAGTCGACTACTTGGGCCGGGCGAGCTCCTCCATGTACCTGGTCCACGTCGTGCAGGAATGCCCTTCCCTACATCATCTCCACCTCGAACCTCTTCACAACCAAGTCCGAACCGCCCTCCTTTCTACCATTCTCTCCAAGCCGCTGGAATCCCTCGTCATATCCCCTCGAACCTTTCAGAGCTGGAGAACCGACCTCTACCCTCGGCGACCTCGCTACCCTCGTCCTCCCCTCCCTCCGCAACCTCGAGCTCGACTACTGGATGAAGGACCAGTATACCCGCTTCAACTACCACTATCCTCCCCTTAACCTCCCCACTACCCGAATCACCCGCCTCTTCCTCAAAATCACCGTCCCAAATCACCATCTCTCCGCACTCATTGCCGCCGTCGGCCCTACGCTCGAGGAGGCGGGCGTGTATCTCGAGCCGACTTATGACGCGGAACCGCACACACGCCCCGATCCGATGGAGTCGCGCCGAGCCTGGTCATCAAACTTCAAGACCCTTCGCGAGCTCCAGCTCTTCACCAACAGTGGGAAGGAGACCCAGTCGATATGGTTCGAGCAACTCCTGCCTCAGTTCGAGCGGCTAGACAGACTTGCCTTCGGCCCTTGCGAAGTCACTCCCGACGTCTTTCGGTACTTACCTCCGACCCTTCGACATCTCGTCCTCAGGGAGTGCGACGACGAACCGTACCAAGTTTTCGAAGGCCTCATCGCCTCAGCGCGGGATGCGGCTGTGAAGATCGAGTTGGAGGGTTTTCGCTATGATTGTGGACCCGGAGCGGCGGGCGAGTCGATCGACGAACTCGCCGTCGTCTTCGCAGAGCGGGGTGTTGGATTTACTGCGGTGCAGGAGCTCGGGAAGTACGAGTCCTTCTGGCTTCATGGACACTGGTGCGCCATTCACAGCTTTCTCGTCGGAGGTTGCTGACGTCTTGCTAGATTGAGGAGGGTTGTGAGCGAGGGAGAGCGCGCTGTAGGGCGAGGTGGGGACTTCAACTCGGGCGGTAGTTTCGGAGAGCCTGTCTCCTTGGAATGGCTTTGCTGTACATAGCTGCTGTGTTCAGCCAAACTGTGGATAGCTCAGGAGATGCGAGAGATCGTGGAAGAAGCGAAAGAACTGGCCACAGGCTGTGACTGCAAAATTCAACGAGACGCGCTCAGCGAAGGCAAGGTCAGGGTGAGAGGAGAGGAAGGCTCATCTTCTCCAGCTCTCTCCAAGAAAAGGTGAGCAAACTTAGACTACGCCCAGCTGCTCGAACCAGCAGAATTGCCAGAGCTGACCTCCTCCTTGCACAGCTACAGCGAACTCGGCACCTCCTCTCCACTCTCCTTCTCCGACTCTCCCTCTCCAGCTCGCACACAGCGTCAAGAGCGCACGTCCCACCGATGGTCAAATCCTACCTCCGCCACGGCCCAACAGAGTCCTTTGGCGTCGTCGCTTCCTCGAGCTCCAACTCTCTCTTCGACGGCCGGCGGGCGTACGTTCCAGCTCTCGAGGATGTGCTCGTGTGGGACGTGAAGAAGGGCGAGCAGGTGCGCTAGCTCCTATTAACCCACTCCTCTCAAGCTAATACAACTCCCGAACCAGACCGCCATGTGGCACGAAACCGGCCTGCGCTCCCTCGTTACCTGCCTCGCTCGTTCTCCCGTCGACTGGGACGCCTTCGCAGTGGGCTACGCCGACGGTTCTATCCGCATCTGGTCGGCCGCCACCAAGGAGGTCACCGTCACGTTCAACGGGCACAAGAGCGCCATTAGCGCACTCGCCTGGGACGCGGATGGAACGAGGCTCGCGTCGGGCTCCAAGGATACCGATATCATCGTCTGGGACGTTGTGGGAGAGGTGGGAATGTTCCGGTTGAGGGGTCATCGGGATCAGATCACGGGATTGGCGTTCATCTCGGCGCAAAGGGAGGGAGAGGACGACGAGGCGACGACGTCGAGCGAGACGAAGACTCCTGGAACCCACCTGCTCTCCTCGTCCAAGGACACGTTCATCAAGCTGTTCAGCCTTTCGACTCAGCACTGCGTTGAGACGGTCGTTGGACATCGCGGGGAGGCTTGGTCGTTCGCGTACGATCGGGACAGCGGAGTCCTCATCAGCGGCGGAGGAGAGGGAGAAGTCAAGTGCTGGAGGGTCGACAGCGAGGTTCTTACGAAGGGCGTCATCACCGAGGCGAACGGCAAGCTTCGACGAGCGATCCGACCTATCGCCGCCCTCTCCCTCCCCTCGACTTCGCACACCCACAACATCACCCAGATCACTCTCCACCCAACTCTCCCAGTTCTCGCAGTGCATTCGGGCGAAAAGACGATCGATGTCTTCAGGCTTAGGACGGAGGAGGAGCTGAGGAAGAAGATGGCGAGGAGGAGGCGCAGGGAGAGGGAGAAGAAGAAGGAGAAGGACGGCAAGGGCAAGGGCAAGGAGGTCGAGGAAGTCGAGGAGGACGAGACGATGGAGGAGGTGGACGGAGAGATCGAGTGGCGGGATCGGTTGGCGGTTTGGTCGGTCGTGCGAGCAACTGGCAAGGTCAAAAGCTTCGCCTTCGCGCCCGAGACGGCCAAATCAAAGGGCGACGTTCAGGTGCGTGCTTTCTTCCTCATTGCAAGCTAAGCTGACGCCTTTATTACTCCAGATCCTCGCAGCGCTCGCGAACAACTCCCTCGAAGTCTACACCCTCCCCCCTCCTCCCTCCTCGAAATCTCCCGCCGTCGAACCCATCCGCCTTTACACTCTCGACATCCCCGGCCATCGCTCAGACGTCCGCACTCTCTGCCTCTCCTCAGACGACGCCCTTCTCGCGAGTGCGAGCAGCGGAAGTCTCAAAATCTGGAACGTCAAGACGACCAAGTGCGTTCGAACGATGGAGTGCGGCTACGCCATCTGCAGCACCTTCCTTCCTGGAGATCGCCACGTAAGCTTGCTTCGTTCACGTTCGCTCGCTCGTTTTTAGCTAACGACCCTGCGCGCAGATCGTCGTAGGCACCAAGTCGGGCGAACTCCTCCTCTACGGCCTGTTCTACTACTCTCTCCTCGAGACCTTCGCCGCGCACACTGGACCCATCTGGTCTCTCCACGTCCGGCCCGATGGCCGAGGACTCGTGACGGGAAGCGCGGACAAGGACATCAAGTTCTGGGACTTTGAGGTTCGGGAGCTCGAGCAGGAGGAGGGCGCCGAGGGACGCAAGGGCCAGGTCCTCACGATGGCGCACACGAAGACGCTCAAGATGACGGACGACGTCCTCGCCGTCAAGTACAGCCCCGACGGCAAGCTCCTCGCTGTCTCGCTGCTCGATTCGACGGTCAAGGTCTTCTACACCGATACGCTCAAGTTCTTCCTTTCTCTCTACGGCCACAAGGTGCGTTCCTCGCTCGAAGTTCGTTAGCTTCATCTGACGAGTTCCGGCACAGCTCCCCGTCCTCTCCCTCGACATTTCCTCTGACTCGAAGCTCATCATCACCTGCTCGGCCGACAAGAACATCAAGATCTGGGGACTCGACTTTGGAGATTGCCACCGCTCTCTCTTCGGACACGAGGAGAGCATCATGCAGGTCGCCTTCGAGCGAGGAACGCACTACTTCTGGAGCGTGAGCAAGGACAAGATGGTCAAGTACTGGGACGGAGACAAGGTGCGTGCTCTTGCGATACTTTCTCGCTCCTGAACAAGCGCTGATGTATGAGTGGACAGTTCGAGTGCATTCAGAAGCTCGATGGTCACCATGGCGAGATTTGGGCTCTTGCTGTCAGCAACCGAGGGAACTTTGTCGCGACCGGTTCGCACGACAAGTCCATTCGCCTATGGGAGAAGACCGACGAGCCTGTGCGTACCTGTCCCTCGCTCATTGTCTTTCAGCACTGACTGACCTCGCTCCCAGCTCTTCCTCGAAGAAGAACGCGAACGCGAGCTTGAGGAGCTTTACTCCTCCAACGTCAACGCTCGTGCCGATCGCGACGAGCTCCGCGTCCTCCCCTCCGGCGAAGTCGACCCTTCCTCCGCCGCCCAAGCCGATTCGACCGAAGTTCACAAGTCGACGACCGAGACGCTCATGGCCGGCGAGCGGATCATGGAAGCTCTCGACGTGAGCGCCCAGGATCAAGAGCTGCAGAGGGCGTACCTCGAGTCGGGCGAGAAGGACGCTCCGCCGCCGAGGAACCCGCTGTTTTCGATGTATGGAGGTATTCGGGCCGCAGGAGTACGTCCTCAAGGTCGTTAGGACGATTCCGGCAGCGGCGCTGCACGATGCGTTGCTCGTGCTGCCGTTTGGCAAGGTTATTCAGCTTATCGAGCATCTCGATTTCTGGGCTCACAAGGTGCGTCTTCCGCGCTGCGACTTGAGTGAAGGAGGGAGCTGATGCGACGGCGATGCAGGAGTGGCAAATCACGTTGACCTCCCGAGTACTCTTCTTCCTCCTCCGAACGCACCACTCTCAGATCGTCGCCACTCGCGCGATGAGGAACACGATGGTCTCACTCCGTCTCCACCTTCGCGAAGCTCTCAAGCGCCAGAAGGTACGCCTCCTCCCTCCTCTCTGCGAACATCGCTCACGCTTTTCGCAGGACACGATCGGGTACAACCTCGCTGCGTTGCGCTACATCTCGCGCCAGCATGAGGCGGCTCGCGTGGCCGATTTCTATGAGCAGGACGGTGGGATGGTAGAGGAGGCTAAGGTGCGGGAGAAGATTGCGGAGGGTGTGAAGAAGAGGAAGAGGGCAGCATTGAGGTCGTAATCTACCCTCCGTTGGCTCTTTGTCGTGCGTAGAGAGAAGAGGCTCTTGACTTCGCTCGCGAAGAGATCGGATCAAAAGCATTGCGGCGTAACTAAAGAGGAGGGTAATAAAGGATGCAAGGATAAACGAGTGTGGTGGTGGTGTGAACGGGTGGGTATGTAGCATGAAGGGTAATGATGAGTCGAAGGAACGACGCCGAGAGTAGAGGGACTATGACTCCTCGTCGGCCTCGGACAGAATCATGAAGGCGCGCTTGGCGAGCGGACTGCCAACTACGTGCAGGGAGGCTGGTGAGCGAGGATCCTCCTGGAGGAGGAAGCGAGGTCGAACGAACCTTTTGGAGCGAACTGAAGGCTCTTACGGCGCGCGCGGTCGATCGACGCTGCGATGGTCGCGGTGACTGATGAACGCACATCAGTCAACGAGCACGAGTGAGGAGGAGAGAAGCTCGACTCACGCGCAGGATCCGTCGCCGTCATTCCTCCGAGGGATCCCAGCGACGCCAACGCCTTTGGTTCCATCGACTTCCTCCTCTGCTCGACTTCATCAGCGACGTTCGTCAGAGAGAGAAGCGAAAGAATCGTACTTTCTGGAACGTGGGCTCCTTGCCTCCGTCCACGAGGTACTGGTCCTCAGGCACACGCTTTCCAATCTCGGCGCAGCGGACGACCCACGAGATGCCGACGAGGAAGGGCTTGGGATCAGGGTGCGCTCGGAAGCGATGGAGGGTTCCTGGACGTCCGCTCTTGTAGACGATGTGAGTGAGCGTGAGCGTCGGTCGCATCGTGACCTGCAAAGCGATCGTCAGCCACGCTCTCAGCGAGCGAGGAAGAGAAGGACTCACCCTCGCCCCCATTGACTTGAGCATGTCGACAAAGATCATCCCCGCGTCGTCCCCCTCGAGCGTCCTAACATCCACAAACGCCACGACGCCCTGAAGCACGTTGCTCTTCGGCTTCGCGCTAACCTCCCCCTCCGCAATCGCCTCAATCATCGCCGTTGAGCTCGAGCTCGAAACACCAATGCTCGACCTCCTCGGTGGACGAATATGACTCTGCCCACCCGACGTCGACGCCGTAGGTCCCGAGATACTCGCACGCGGCTTCGCAGCCGGCGCCTCGGTGAGAGGAACCTCGTACTCCTCCTGATACGCCCCAGCACTCGTCCCGATCGTCCGACGCCTCTCGACCTTCGCTTCTCTCGCAGACGCACGCGCCTCAGCGGGCGAAGACGATCCACCGACCGACGCATGCGGCATAGCGAGCTTGCTCAGCATCGACTGGAGCTTCGCAAGCCGCTTCGCCGTGTCCTCCGACATGCCGCTCGTGTTCGCTTCGCCCGTCGAACTGTCCCCCGCTTCCGTCTCGACCGGCATCTCGGGTGCAGTATGTGCTTGGGCGAGTCGAGGGATTCCGCTGCGGCCGGTCGTCGTCGTTGGTCCGGCGTACTTCGATTGGAGGCCTGAGGTGGGGACGGATTGAAAGGGGAGGGGAGCGAGATGGGAGTAGGCGAGGAGCTGCGGGTCGATAGTTGGAGGGGCGAACTGCATGGAAGGGACTCGACGAGGAGGAGGGAGGGCGTAGGAAGTGCGTTGCATTGGGCCGGAAGTGGGGCGATGGGAGGGGACGGTCAGGGGTGGGCCGGCGGAGGAGAGGATCGAAGGAGGAGGGACGGAGGAGAGGGTGGAAGAGACGGTGGGGTGGGAGGTGCGCATCGAGGGGAGCTTCTTCTTCGGTGGGCTGCGAAGGCCGGATCCCGACGAGGTGGTGGCGTGCGAAGGGAGGAATCCAAATCCCTCTGCGCGAGGCTTCTTGCGCGGAGAGAGGAAGTCGATATCGTCGTCTGAGCTGTCCGACTCGACGACGTGCTTCTTCGTCGCACGTGGTGGAGGGGCGGACCGGAAGGGAGAGGAAGGGGGGATGGGGAGGAGGCTTGAAGAGGGGCCGGAATACTCGCTCATGACGATGTCGGGATCCGCGTCCTGGTAGAAATGGAGACGAGGAGCGGGAGAGCGGACAGGGGAGAACATCGACGAGGGGACGGCATTCTTCTTGGGCGAGGTGAGGTCGAAAGGGCGAGGACCGTCCGACGTCGACGGTTCGACAGGAGCAAAGTGCGGTCGCTTAGCTGGCGACGACATCATCGACGTCCGCTCCCTACTCCCTCCTGCGCCGACGTTGCTGTCCTCCGCCTCGAATCCGCGCTTGTTGTTGTTTCCGCCTGCGGCCCTTCCATCCCCAGTTCCGCCCGGCGCGCTCGCCGAACCCGACGTCCGGAAGTTGAGCGAGAACGGATCCCGCTCCGTTCCCTGCTCTACTCTCCCTCCCAGACTCGAGTCCGTCCTACTCCCTCTGACCTCTCCGTCCTTCTTCGGACTCCTGGGTGCTTTGACCGCTGGTCCGACGCGTACTCCCATCCCTGAAATACCAGCTGCAGCACTGGCCGGTCGTTCCAAAGGTCTGATGGCCCTCTTGACCACCGGCGCCGCTGGAAGCCCATGAGGGACTGCTGCCTGCTTGCCTCCGAGCTCGCCGAACTCACTCATGGGAGGAAGTGCGTTCGCCTCTCCCAGCACAGCTCTTCGTGAAATCCTCGAGGTAGTAGAGGAGGTCAAGGAGGGCTGGCGGGAGGAGGTGCGGGAGGGGAGGGAGGAGGGCGACGCGGTGGTGTTGTTGTTGACCGTTGAGGAGGTGACGAGGTTTTTGCGCGACTGGGAGCGAGTCGTGGGCGTCTGGGGAGTTGTTACGCTAGATGGTACGAAGTAGGGGAGAGGAGCGGTGGCCATGGTCGAGCCGGAGAGCTGAGGGAGGGAGGTCGTGGGGTGGAGATGAGGTCGTGACTGTTGTTTGTTTGTTGTTTGAAGTGGCGCACGCGGTCAGCGACAAGTCAAAGTAGCTCAGTGTTGTGCTCACCATCGTAGGAGTCGCCTGGCTGGGGACGGAGAGGGAGAAGGAGAGGTGAGGGTCAAGGCGGTTGAGTGACGGCGAGTTGGGCTGGAGGAAGCTGCTTCAAGACGAAGGGCGGGACTCACTCCACCGATCTTGACTGGCCGGCTGAACTTGCTTTAGTTTAACAACCTGGGCGCGTGGAGGGGAGAGGGAGAGCAGCTCAGCTCCAAACAACCTCATGGAAGTCGGGGGTGACCCGGTCCACACCTTCACCTTGACTTTCACCACTTTTCTACACACCGACGGCGACGACGACGAGGAGGAAGGGAAGGGATTGCAGAGGCAATGCAGAGGTGCGTAGAGTGCAAAGAGTGAGGAATTCTAGCACCGAGACGAGATCACGATTAAATCAACAAACTACTGCTCCTCATTCCAACAGCGCATCTCCCTTCGCCTGTCCACTCCCCAGCTCCATCTTCGCCGTCCTAGCACCTGCATCCAGTCAAATCATCAGCTTGCAATCTTCTCAACCGCGACAAAGCCGAGGACTCACCGAAGTGAATCGCCCTCTTCTTGAGCGTCGCCGCCCCACTCAACCCGAGCTCCTTCGCCAGCAACCGCAAGATCATCTTGTCGCCAACGCCCTCATCAAACCGCATGTCAACCTTCATCCAAATCGGCGTTCTCGAGCCTGCGCAACGCACGCGAATCAGCTCCTCGCTCTTCGCACCTTCGCACGCGCTGCTTACAGAAATCGACGACGTGACCCGCGAGGAACGGGTACCTCGCCTCCTTACCGTGGTACGAGATGATCCTATCGTCCCTCCCGAGATTCTGCGCCACGCATCAGCTCCATCCCCGCAGCTCGACAGAAAAAAGACGCACCCTCGACCCCAACCGATCGATATCCATCTGAAGCTCCTTGATCAACGCCGCCCAATCCCCCTCCGGCTTCGTATAGAACGCCCTCCTATGCCTTGCGTATCCACCCAGCAGCTCGTCCGCCCCGAGTCCGCTGAGGAGGACGCGCGCTTTGGATTCGTACGGTACGGGACCTGTGCCTGAAGGATCTTGGACGACTCCACGACCGCGCGCGGCGAAGAAGAAGGCGATGGCGATGCTCTGCGTTCTTCGTTAGCAGCGTCGAGGGAGGAGAGGAGGACGCACCAAGTCCATGACGGTTCGGTTTGGTCGCATGAGCTCGATGACCTTGGGTCGCTCGGCGAGCATCTCCTGATACCCGACGTTAACCTCGACGAAATTCCACTTCCGATCCGTTCTCAACCTCCTCAGCTCCTCGAGCGAAGCGCGACCCGTCAGCCGATCTGGGACTTCGAAGATCGCAGGATCCGGAGGGAGCAAGGCTTGAGGATCCTCGGTCGTCGACATAGGCGTGGCGTCCTCGTCCAGCAGCACGGGCTTCTCGTCCTCCACCTCCATCGACGTCTCCAGCCAGACGGGCTTCCGCTGCTCCTCCTCCTCCCTCATCGGACTCGCCGCCGCGCTCAAAGCCCCCTCATCGACGTCCATAAGTTCCTGATTCCTCGCCTTCCCTTTCCCCTTCTTCTTATTCGTTCCAGGAGGAAGGTTGAACTGCCCCCTCAAGCTCCTCGGGTTCTCAAACCCGACATTGATCAAATCGACCGCCTCTCCGCGCGGCAGAACGCGATCCAGAATGAGCGCCAACGTCGTGCAGTCTATCCCTCCTGAGAAGAGTACGGCGATTCGAGCGCCGGGTGCGGGAGGGAAGAAGGAGGGTGAGAGGACTCGTTTCCGGAGAGCGGTTTCGAGCTCTTTGAGGAGGTTGTGGATCGTGAGGTGGAGAGGGGCGGTGAGGACCGGGAGACCGGAGGTGCTGCGGGAGAGGAGGTTGTGGGGGAGGGGGAGGGTGGGGTTGAGTCGGTCGAAGGGGTAGATCTGCGGAGTGGGGGTTAGCGAAGTTCTGGCGAGAGGGTGGGAGTGCGAACGAGGATGTCGGTACTGAGTCCCATTGATTTGGGATAGCGAGGGTAGGAGGAGAGACCTGTGTGAATTGGGATCAGTCTCTGCAGTTCGTATGAAGGAATGTAGTCGAACCTCGCTTGCCGTCGACCTAGAGACGCGACAACTCAGCGAACGCTCTCCTCGCTGGCAGTAATCTCGACGACTTACCGACCACGACTTGCCCTTCAAATCAAGCAGATGATAGCAATGCACTGCATCGCACGAAACCTCTTCCCACTCGTTCAGCGGGAAGTCGATGCTGGGTCCGTTTGAGCTGAGGAAGAGGAATGGTGATATCGGCGTAGGGCGATGCATGAGGAGGGAACGACGGCCGAGAGGGTCGCGCGCAAAGTAGATTCGCTGGTTCGAGGCTTGGTAGTAGACGAAGGCGTAGGGTCCTTCGATGTTCCTGATCGCAGCGAAGAAGTTCGAAGGGCCTTCGCGCTGGATGAGGTCGAACAGCTTGCATCCATCGTTCTCGTCCGGTGAGATCTGAATGGATCATCAGCTCCTTGTTCGCGCAATCCTACTGTGCCAGCTCACCTCCAATCCATCAAAGATCTCTCCGTTAAAGAGCAGAACGTCGCCGTTCTCCGCCGTGAACGGCTGCGGCGTCACGTCCGTTCCTCGCATGTGCAGCACCGACGCATGAAAACGCATCTCAAAGTGAAACTTGCGCTTCGCCTGGACATGCTTGATGAGCGTCGTCGAGGAATCTGGCCCTACAGACCGCGCATCAGCTCTGCGCCAACCTCCAACCTCTCCTCGCACCACGGCAGCGTACCTCGGCTCCTCACAGCATCCACAAGCACCTGCCACGTCTCGTTGGCGTCCAAGTAAGCCACTGGCTTCGCACCGTCAGGCAAAGGGATCCCAGATTCCGACCCGTCCGTCAAGCCGTCGAAGGAGGAGCTCGGAGAGGAGCTGTTGGAGGAGGGGGAGTCGCTTGAGGTAGAATCAGGCGGAGGAGATGTGCCTGAGGCAATGTAGGACGCGATGTAGGACGAGCTGAAGGTGGTCAGTGCCGGTTGCTGAGCAAGCGCGTTCGCGAGAGGGGCGTGGGGAGCGCCGGCGCGCTTGGAGCTTGTGGGAGCTGGCAGAGTTTGGGACTAACCTTGAGCGGATCCCAAAACAGATCCCGCACATCGCCTTGAGCTGCTGTTACGCGCGTGCGTCGTCGTGCCGGCAAGTCGAGCTCTTGAGGCGGGGTCGAAGGTCACGGCTTGGGATGAAACGAGCGACGGTGCCGTCTGGCAGACCTGGCAGGGCGAAGGAGAGGCGGTCCAAAGCAAGGGGAGCTGGGTAAGCGTTGAGATCGCAGGGGCGGAAGAGAGAGCGCCAAGTTCGAAAGACGCAGCGGGCGAGATCCTGCCGAGGTGAGGGCGCTCCGTCTCTCCGCGTCTCCCTCCCAGCCGATTTGCAGTGAGAGCTGCACTCGAAGGAGGTACCAAGTCAGGCGCGCTCTCCCCTCCTCTGTACACCGTTCAAAAGGTCAAAACAACGGAGAATGCACTTCCGCTCGTCGCGTCAACAACGCCAACTGCTCCCTTGCCAGCTGGACGAGCTGGCATCCGTACTGCTTCGGCTGCATTTCTGAAGCACCAGGCGCTTGGAAGAGACGAAACCTGAAGGCACGGCGAGACTTGGCTGTCGAAAAACGGGTCTCTGCTCTCTCCTCGACCTAGTTCCTTGGAAACACCAAGAGGCTCCGCAGGGCATGCTAGAAGAACCACCACGGATGGACGACGACGGAGAAGCAGCCTCCACCTCCCTCTCACGATCCTCCTCCTCCGATTTCGCCTCAGCCAACTCCAGCGCTTCCGAACGCCTTGACGACTCGGACGACGAACCAGCAGCTGAGCCTCAGGACGTCGAGGATGTCGACCTAGAGGACATCAGCCTTGATTCGGCTCCTATCCCGCTCGCCTGCACCCTCCCTGAACCCGCCGACGAGCCGCCAGCTCCCCCCATCGCGTCACCTCCTCCCACCGTCAGCGCCTCCACCAGCTCTCACCAGCTCGACTCCCTCCCCCCGCCCCTCACCGGACTCTCCACTCCCACTCCCATCTCCACGCCATACTTCGCCTCGCGCTCTTCCTCGTCCTCCCTCTCGAAAGAGCCGCCAGCCAGCGCCAGCACGGGCGCGAACGTCTGGGGCGTCTGCCTAGTGGCCTTCGATCATGCTATCGGTCCAACCGTCGAATTTGCGTACCCAGAGGCGCTGCAGCAGAACGAGGAGCTCAACAGGACGCTGCCATTCCTCGCTCTGCCGGATGGGGCTCATATGGTGCGTTGCTTGGCGGGTCCTGGGAGGTGAGGAGGGAGCTGACGAGCGCGAAAACGCAGAGGGAGGAGGACTACTCGTACTTCCACTTGCTGCTGCCGAGTATCGCACCCGACACGATCTTTGGCATCTCGTGCAATCGCCAAATCCCGACGAGCGAGCTCACGAACAAGGGCAAGGAGGTCACGCGGAGCACGGTGCAGAAGGCTATCGTTGTGCTTGCTTCCAAGGTGCGTCGTTTCTGTTTACGCAAAAAGGGAGAGGAGGAGCTGATGGCATCGGTGCGATTCAGCCCATCTTCGGACCTCTGCGCGACAAGCTGGGGGTCATCACGCGCGCCTTCTTCGCGCAGAAGGACTTTGATGACAAGAGCATCCTGGTGGACCTGTACTCGAGCTTGGAGATTCCGGTGGAGGCTTTTGGGAGTGGGAATGGGGAGGACCCAGGGGACGAGGCGCAGATGTACATGGGTGAGTCGGTTCAGTCGGAGTGAGGGGAGCACAGGCTGACGGACCTGTAGGAACGTCATTGCGGGAGCTGGTGTATAAGTTTAGGAACAAGACGTTGCTGCTGGTGAAGCTGTTGATGCTCCAGCGCAGGGTGAGTTCATCGAATCTATCGCTGCGCAGTCGGAGCTCACGCACGCTTTCGCAGGTCATGTTCTACGCTCAATCGACCCAAGTCGAGTCTCTATGTACATTTCAGTACTCGCTCGTTGCTCTCATCCCAGGTGCGTCCATCTCTCTCCCCCTCCTCAGCGCCACAGCTGACCCAAGCTCAGCCCTCCTCACAAATCTCGACGACTCCGCCTCCCCTACCCTCGACGAGCGATCCAAACGCGTTACCCGCCCTATGACCCTCAAGACCTCCGACCGTTCCTCTCTAATACGCTACCTCGGCCTCCCCCTCAATATCTTTGGCGAGGTTCGTCCTCCCGCTGTCCTTGAGTCCGTGCGAGACTTACGTGTTGTCGACTGCAGGGCTCCTTCTTTCAACCTTATCTACCGCTACAGCAGATCGACCTTCTCAAGAATCGCTCCTACCTCGTCGGAACGACCAACAGCATCTTTCAGCAGCAGCGCGACTGCAAGATTGACGTGATCGTTAACGTACGTCTCTCCTTCCATCTCCCCTCCAGTGCCCAAGTCCTGAACTCTCCGCACACAGATCGAAAGCGCCTCGCTGGAAATCCTCGACCCGCGCCTCGCCTCCCTCCTTTCTCTCACCGCCGCCGACCGCAAATGGATGGACGAGATCGTCACGACCGTCGATAACTCGTGGAACGCTGAGGACCCTTCCCGACCGCTTGGGCTCAATTTTGTGGGAAGCGACGACTTCTTGAGAGCAAAGTTCGAGGTGCGTTCGCTTGGGAGAGGGGAGGGAGGGAGCTGATGAAGGCTGCAGGAGTACATCTGTTCGCTGTTGGCGTGCGTCAAGTTTACGGACTTTCTGGCAAAGGGGGAGAGGGGCAATGTGCTCATCTCGGGGAATGGTGAGTGGCGTTGGGGGCTTGAAGATGCGATGGCGCTGACGAACGTCATGCGGCAGATATGGATACGAACGGCCTTTCGTCGTTCAACGAGGGCTTCGTCAAGGCGTTCAAGGCGACGCCAGCGTTCGAGCTCTGGGACCGAACAACGGATTCGGTGATCTTCGACCTCGTCGAGCCAAGGTCCGTCATTCTGCCGTTCATTCGGAGACCCCTTCTAACGTCTCGCGCAGACACCCGATGGAAGGGAAGACAAACCCGATCGAAGACGTCGGGATCCGCCTCGCTCACGGACTGCACGACCTCCGCCTCGAAGAGAACCTCGCCCCAACGCGCGAAGCCATCGCCCGAGGCCTCACCACCGGTTCCGAATCCCTCTGGAAGACGTATACCTCCCTCCGGAGCGATTTCAGCAAACGCCAACTCGAGCGACGCGAAGCCGAAGCCTCTCTCCCGCCCGCATCGTCCAACGAACTCCCATTGGCGACTACGGTCTTCGCGGGCGTAGATGTGGCTAGGACGGGCGCCGCCTCTCTCGCAACTGGGATAGGGTCCTTCCTCTCCTCCAAACGATCCCTCCTCTTCCCCGCGCCTTCTCCCACCGACCCCACCCCTCCCTCTCCCTCGTTCGGATCCTTCTTCAACTCCCCCTCTTCCCCCGCTGCGACGGCTGGAGCGAGTGTGAGTGGGTTCTTTAGTGGGTTTGGGAGGAAAGGTGAGATGGAGAAGAAGGGAAAGGGAGGGATGGAGGAATTGGAGGAGGAGTTGGGGCCGATTAGAGATTTGGATCAAGAGTGGAGGGAGAGGAAGGAGAGGGAGGCGAGGGGTTGGGAGAGGGGGGCTTAGAGTAGATCTGTAAAATTATGCAGAGATTGAGAACAGCAGCTGGGTGTCTGAGTCGTTCTCCGAGGAGACGCTGCGAACTTGCTCCTGGGACTTCTCGCTCTTCCTCTCCTAGCTCTCCCGTCCACCATGTCCACCCCCTGCGAAGGTACCATCCTCCTCACTACCACCACCATCTCCCCCTCCCTCGTTCCCTCCTTCCTCTCCCTCCTTCAACCCCTCTTCCGCGGCATCATCTCGGAGCCCGAGTGCTACCACTTCCAAGTCGCGCTGAGCCCGCTGCAGCCTGGGGTGATTAAGGTTATTGAGGGGTGGAGGAAGGAGATGCAGTGGATTCATGAGGTACGCTGTCGTGGTGCGAAGCAGGAGGGAGCTGAGGTGGCGGCCGCAGGTTCAGTTTCAGAGGGAGTACTATGGGCCGTTCCTCGCTGCGACGGAGAAGATGTGGATTAAGCCGAGTGAGGCCGTTTCTTCCTTGCGAGGAGGAGGAACTGAGTGCGTGCGCAGGAACGATTGAGATGCTGGAGGTTGTGGAGGGATTCGAGTACCATGCGAATGCGGTTGAGGTTATGATGAAGGTGGTGGAGAGGAGTGTTGCTAAGGAGCTTGAGGGGGCGTAGGAAGCTGTCGTGGTCGAATGGAGCAGGTTGTAGCCGCGCACATCGAGCGGGAGGAGGAGCAGGGAGCAGAGCGATGCGAACGTTCGTCGGCCGCTGGGCGCCTCCCTTCCGAAGCAGAGCGTAGAGGGACCAGTCCCCATGTTGCACAGGTTCCATTGCCTCGCTTCACTCGTACTCAGAACGGGATCGGCGCGTACGCTTCGCACCTCCCCTCGCACTCCTCAGGGAAGGTCTTGTTGCATTCGCGCCTGTTCCCAACGCATCAGCTCCTTCCTCTCCCGCCCCATCGCACTCACGTATTCCCCTCATAATCACACTGATTACACCTAAAGCCCGAGAAGCAGAACGGCTTGGGTCCGATCTGCGCACGCATCAGCTCGGCTCTGTCTCTCTTGCTGGCGAGGACTCACGTCGCCAACGATGCCGCTGGGCCACTTGCCATCTTTGACGCATCGGACTTTCCAGGTCGGGCAGGCGAAGGTGTGGACCTCTCCTTCGGGGGTTGCGAGGAGGAGTTGAGAAGGCTCGGTCGTGGGCGCCGAGAGGACGGTGGCTAGGAGAGAGGCCAGGAGGGTGAAGGGAACGAGAGAGTAGTGCCGCATGGTGCTTGGTGTGCTGGGCTAAGTTGAAGGCTTAGGAGGAGGAAGAGAGGTGGGAGCGGAGAAAGGGGTCTTAGTAGGGCGGATTGGCCTATCAGAACGCGCGCAGCTGTCAGTCTGCTTCAGGATCGCACAGCGGCACCAAACAGACGATCAACGAGGTCAGAAGCGAGAGAAAAGACGAGATAAACTCTGGTGGAAAATAGCCTGGACATCGTAGAACGCCACCTCTTCCTCCGCGGACTTGAGAGCAGCGCTCGCGGTGAGCCTGCTGGCTCAGCCGACGGTGAGTTGACCCACGTGCGCTTCTCGACGTTTAGCAGTACAGTGTGTGACCAGGTCAAGAACCCAAGTCTCGGAATAAAACAAGAGCAAGTGAGACGACACCGAACGTCGACTTGCGAAGTCCTCCTGCGATGCTCCTGCGACGACCGACTCGAATCGACTACTTGCAAATCGCAGCTGTGTCCAGCACAGCACCAGCTCAAAACACGAACAGCACCCCCACCATGCAAAGCAACGCACCAATCCCCAGCATCGCCGACTCAGCTGCATCGCGAAACTTCATCAGCACGCGAATCCCCAACTGAAGCAAGCGAGGACGTACCGCACTGAAGGGGCGCTAGTCACAACACTCAGTGCAATACGTCGTCCCTTGATCGCCTCCCGCGTTTAACTCCTTTAACATAGTCCTCCCAGTCCTCCGTGCACATCACGCACGACGAGCTTATCCAGCTTAGGCAGGAAGTCGGACTTGGTACGAATACGTTCCAGGAATGCGACGAAGAGTTTCGGCTCCTCGCCTGGAACGTCGTAGGGGAATACGTTGATAGTGTCGATGACGAGGATTTCGAGACGAGAAGGAAGGTGGGGGACGACGGCGTTGGTGGCTGCTTCGACGCGGAGGGAGAATTGGCGGAGGAGGGGAAAGCGGGGGAAGATGTCGTCGAGGTAGGTCCCTGGGAAGGTGATGCCGGTGAGGCAGAGGGTGAGGAGGTAGGGAGTGGCGAAAGCGAGGGCGGCGAGGAGGCCGGGGGTGGTGAAGCTTCCGCGGAGGTCGAGGGAGAGAGAGAGGAGGGCGTTCGGGAAGGTGTGTTGGGCGAGTAGGAGGAGCTCTTCGTCCGTGGCTGGAGCTTCGAAGCGAATGCGAACGTCCGTCGCGCGGCAGGCGACAATCTCGTGCGGCGCCTCGAATTTCTCCCAGTGATCGCGGCCTTGAACGATGGCGTGGAGGGATTGGGGTGAGAGGAGGTGCGGAAAGAGGGGGTAAAGGAACTTGACCCTCAGAGGAGGGTTCCAGCATTCCCCGACGTCCCAACCGCCGAGTTCGAGTTCCACGAGATTGTCCAGCTTGAAGAGCGCGCTGATAACGATTTCCTGCATACCTCGCTGGTCGGGAGTCGGAAGAGTGTAGATGGCGAGCTGGTTGAGGTTGGGGAGGTAAGGAATGAGCCTGACGAAGAGGAAGAACTCGAGAACAGGCGGAGGGTCATCAGGGGAGGCCGCATCCATGGCTTCGAAAACCAGGCGGCGCAGGAGCTCCCCTTTAAACTTCTTCGCTTTGATCTGAGTGAGTATGCGAGAGGTGTCCTGCTTCGTAGCTCCCGCTTGGAACCAGGTGTGAGCTCTCGCGATCGGCAGCAGGCGACGGCAGGTGAGAGCGAGAGCTCGATTTGCCGGGCCAGGAAGTTCGTCGCTGACCAGGGGGAGGATTTCGTCGGGAAGGCAGAGGAGAGTGGGAGGTTTGGCGAAGAAGGTCGGGCAGAGCTGGCGGTGAGAGGTGCGGGCGAAGGCGAGGAAGGATAGAGGGTCGAGGAGAGTGACGAGAGTGAGGAGTACATCGTCGGGGAGGTAAGGAGTCGAGTGCTGCTTCGTAGCTCGACTGTGGCGCTAGCATCAGCTCCATCAACACGAGGAGGCACGAGGACTAGAGCGGCGCGTACCTGCGTTTCTTACGCGCGGTCACTGCCATCGCTGAGGCATACGAGTCTCGGAGTGTGTTTGTGAGCTCTCGGTGGGCTGGAGAGCAGAGTTTGGCGGAACTGAGGTGATGGAAGGAGGTCAAGAGGCGAGGACGCGATTCTTCTCCTCCTGTCCCTCTCCCGCCAGCTCCCTAGCCTCTCGTTCCTCTCAATAACTTCAAGGACACCACGTCCCTGCCGATTTCCGGAGACCGAATCTGAAAGCAGCCACAGCCACAGAAGAAGACCTTCTTCCTCGCTCCCGTCGACGCGTAGTGAGGAAACAAGGAGCTTGAGCTGGGGTGCAGCTGCTGTAAAGCCGCCTAGCTCACTCCCATATCTCTCAGCGTGTACTGAGGAGAGATTCAAAGCGTTTAATGCGCCCTCGGTCGCCTTGCGTGCTGCGAAGAACCTCGCTCCGGGGTGCCAACGAGCGAGGAGCCAAGCGTTCAACGTCAACAGAATCGATTCCGATCATCCGTAAATCTCCCCGACCCTCTCCCTTCCCAGCTCAGCACCCAGCAATCCCGTCTCCCAGCTCTTGGGCTGCTTCCAGTTCCTGCTCCCCTCCTCGTCCTTCTCCACATTGAGATCCAGCAGTACCTCCAGCACATCCGCCAGGTAGACGGCCGAATCCGAATTGTCGCCTTCCGCAGCGTACATCAACAGTGCCGACACTGTTGGCGCGGAGGGTGCCGCGGGGTAGAACGATTCGAGGATCTTGCGCGTGAGACCGCCTTGGGGAAAGAGGGGGACGCCAGGGGCGGTGCTGTAGGGAGGAATGGATTCGGCGAGCTTGCTGGCAATGGGAGTGGAAAGGGAGCCGAGAGTGTAGTGTCGGAGGGGTGTCAAGCTGTCCAGCGAGGTGAGCTCGTGTGGTCCCTTCGCAAGACGAAGAAATACGCACTGTCGCAGGTCGGCGTCTCCACGAGCTCCAGCATCTACTCCTGCTACCAGTAAGACCTCCGAAAACCCAGCAGCCTCAACAAACGCCTTGAGCGCAACAAGGTGGTGCGGCTTCCGAGCGCGAATGACGGGCGAACGCGAGAGGACGACCGTGAGGCTGCGCTGCTCGTTTTGATACACTGCGCGGTACTGCGTCAGCTCTTCTCCCAGATCCACAGAGCTTTCAACGCACCCTCCACGCCCAGACAGATCCCCTCTCGCACCGCTTCTCCCTCCACATAGTCCAAACCGCCGACAGCGGGGATGTAGTCGCGGAGCCCAAGGTGGCCGATGAGCTGGAGATGAAGAGTGTGGACGATGAGGTCGGTGGCGAGCTGGGGGAGGGAGGCGAGAGAGGGTTGAGGCTGCAAGCGAGTAGAGTCAGTGTAGCTCCCGCAAGGAGCGCACGCAGCTTACAAGGAGGAGGGCAGACGAGGCAAAGACTGGGGAGGTGTTTGGGAGGGGCACAAAGTACTCCATCGTTGTGAGTTGTGCGGAGGTGAGAGCCGGAGGTGAGAGCCGGAGGACAAGGAGCTGACGAGTCGCTCTCCCTCTTGACCTCCTTCCATCACCTCGTTCAGCTCACCTCCTGCTCACTCGCTCACGGCAACTGGACAGTGAACCTCTACAGCTCGGTGCATTACAGCTAGAACGATGGCAGCTCGCAAAAAGAACAGGTGCGGGCCCCATCGCCTGTTCGAAGCGCTGCTGGTGGAGCTGATCCTGAGGACGCAGGCGAGCTAAGAAGCAGCAACCAGTCAAGGCCAACATCTACCTTCCCGAGTGTGTCATCCTCGTCCTCGACTCCTTCCTCGACCCTTCCTCCTTCCTCGCCTTCGCCCGCACCTGCCGCCACCACCTCCTCCTCTCGCGCCAGATCCACCCGACCTTCTTCGCCGAGTCTCTCTCCCTCCTCTCCCTCCCCGACAAGGTTCTCCACCTCCTCTGTGAAGACCTGGAGAGGCCGGAGAACAGGTCGCTCGCCCTGACGTGCCGGCGCCTCCTGCCGATCGCGCGAGCGCACACCTGGTTCACGGTTGGCGCCTCCGCCGGACGAAGGACCACCGCGATGCTCGATCTGTTGGCGAAGAAGGAGTTCGATGGAGATCTTCTGCACCGACTGGCGTTCGACGCGATGGACGAAGCGAGGTATGAGGCGCCTCCCTCTCCAGAGGAGTTCGCTGCGTTCGGTGAACTACTTCCGTACCTCCCTAACCTCGGCAAGCTTGCCATCTACACCCTACCTCGCCCCAGCAAGCCGGCGCTTCAAGGGTCTCTCGTGACCTCACTCTCGACGCTGCAGAATCTCGTCGAACTCGAGCTCGGAGGATGGGACGAATACGCCGAGGAACCTCACTCGAATCCGCCTCTCCTCCTAAACCTCCTCCTCGACCTTCTTCCGCATCTCCACGTGCTTCGCAAGCTCGAGGTCGTCCTTCAAGGCTGCGATCCGAAGGCGTCCCCGCCGACTCTTCCCAACTTCCTCTGCCCCGCGACGCAAGTTAGCATCGGCATCTTCGCGCCCTTCACCTCCCACGACCTCTCCCTCCTCGCTCCCTCCGTTTTCTTCAACGCCAAGACCCTAACAATCGGAATCGACGGCCCCTCCCACACCCTCACAACCCCCGACCTCGTCTCGGCCTTCTCCTTCCTCTCCCCCCACCTCCTCAGTCTCAGCTACACGGGCATTCACTTCCCCACCACCTTCCTCGACACTCTCCTCCCCCGCTTTCCCCTCCTCAACAAACTCTCCCTCCAGTCCACCTCCGTCTCGCCGACTTTCGTTCGACACCTCCCACCCCTCCTCGAGCTGATCATGCTCGACCACTTATTCGAGGACTTTGAGGAATCTCCCATGGAGCCGACGTTCCTTTCGGCGTTCTTGGGGGAATTGAGCCGCGAGCGAGGGTTCGTGAAGGAACTGAGCGGGTTGATGATCTTTTGTCGCAAAGCGGACGAGTGGAGGGTCAGGAGGGTAGTGGAGAGGGTGAGGGGGAGGAGGACGTTTGTGCTGAGGACGTTTACGTCGGCGGAGTAGGGCGGTTCGTTGGAGGGTGGAGCGAGGTTGATGGGGGCTTGCGATGGCGGTTGAAGTGGGGCTTCGGGGGGATGCTTGAGGGTGCGGGGGGCTTTGTATTGGGGAGTAGGGTGGAGAACAGGAGGAGGGTGGTAGCTTGTGTTGATGCTGGACATCAGCGAAATTGTTAAGCGCGATTGAGCGACGTCCGAGAGAGGTGGTCGCGCTACTGCTTCGCTCTTCGCTCCGATTCAGCGTACATAGAGGGTACGCTTCAGGAGAGCTACTCTCTTCTCTCGCCTTTCTGTACTGTGCGTACGGTGAGATGCGGAGCTCTAGTCGTCGCGTGAGGCCGCGAGGAAGGATTGCTTCCGCGGAGATGGGTCGTATTTTTTTTCGTTTCTTCTCCTTGAAGGAGATCCGCTCCTGATGGTAAATTACTCAATATCGTAGGGCCTCGGTTTGAATCTGCAGTCGAGCCAAGTCGAGAGAGAAATACATCTCGGGCCAACTCAGCCCAGGGCGCAAGCTCAGCAGTACTTTCCCACCAGAGCCCTGTTCCTCTTGTTCTCCAGCGACTCTCTGATACCCCAAACCAGCAGCTACAGAGTCTCTCCAAGACCACTCCCTCCCCCAGCAGACCATCCCCCTCCTCCCTCTCGATCCTCACCCGCCAAACAACTCGTCACAGCACAGCCGATCAACTCCTCTCGCTCGAGCTCCCACCTCGTCGCGCCTTGGGGACAGCCGCGACTCTACACGGTCAACTGCAGGTAGTAACAGCCCGTCGACGACCTCAGGCAACAACGAGCGCGTTCGTGACCAAGCTCGCAGCAAACGAGGTTCGTCAAGGCAAGCTGCTCGCACCATTCCGTCTTCCTAACTCCTCTCTACGCCCACAGGCTCACGACCGACAAGGCGGAAGTAAGCTACAGTCCACGAGCAAGAACGACTCGACGAGCAGCTCAGCGCCTCCCTCGTTCGACAGCTCAACCTCAGAAGCTCATCAAGGATCTCCCGTTTAGAGCTCGTCTATCACTACCACGCTCCACCGCCGCCTACCGCACCCCAGCCACGCCCTTACGCCCTTACGCCCACGTAGGACGACTCACGCGTAACGACATCACCTCCGTCGACCTTCCCGCGTCGAATCAGCTGAGCACCTCGAGGACTTGCATTCCCTCGGCCTCATCCTACGCCCTCAGCTCCACTTCCCTCCAGACCAACTCCTCCTTTCCCATCCACAGCTCTACAGCTCACCCTCCCTTCCATCATGGACGTCTACACGACCTCGTTCAACCTCCCTCGGCACCTCATTCCTTCCGACCTCTCTCCCTCCTCCTCCTTCGACTATGGCAGCCGTGACGGCCCTCCTCCCTCCTCCACCGCTCCTTCCCAGCCCCGCCCCCACTCTCCCATCGAATCTACCGCCTCTTTCGCCCCCTCCACGACAGGCGCAAACCCGACGCCGAACCGCAACTCGACCTCCTCTCTTGCGACCGACGCGAGCGGGAGTACGGTCGGCTCGAATGGGAGTGATTTGAACGAGGCGATGCATCGACTGTGCGTGGATGCTATGGCGGCGCATCAGTGCTTGGTGTCGTTCACGCCTGTGGACGCGTTGGGAGGAGCTCAGGGACAGCAGGGACGCATGTTCAACTTTCATTTGAGTGGAGGTTACCAGCAGGTCATGAGCGCGCGAGGGAGCTTGCTGAGGGAGAACCCGTTCAAGGTACGTTTGGCTCGCTGTTCCTTCGTGTCCTCTCCCCTCCCCATCTTCCTCCCCTCCTTCCCCTCCCAGCTCTCTGGCGCCCCTGCACGCGGATGACCGGACGGAATGGACTTAATGGAGAGCTTGGGACCGAGATTGACAGAAGCTTCGACCGACTCGAGGATAGGAGGTGCTGACCCCTCTCCCTTCCCAGCGCAAGTCGATCGTCAAGGTCCCCCGCGCAGAAGTCCTGGACAGCAAGGAGAACGTCAAGGTCGAGATGCGTCGCAAGCTTGACGAGATCGCGTCCCTCACCAAGGCCCACCTCGCAATCGTCGGTCAAGTCTCGGGCAACATTGGATTCGGACTCGAGACGGAGAGGAACGTCGAGATCGTCATTACGGGGCCGTACGAGAGTGTTGAGCAGGCGCGTGTGAGGCTGTTGGTGCTGCTCGACGAGCTGGTGCGTTCATCTGAGCCTGGGGAGGGGGGACGAGGAGCTGACGAGGCTTTGGTGATTCGCAGAGCGGGCTCCATTCCGAAGTCTGCGAGATCGACTACAAGCTCCACAACATCATCTCGGGGCGGAAGCGCTGCGTCGTTCAGACGATTCACGATTCAAACGGGAACCAACATCTACTTTCCTACGCCGCTCTCTGGCGTCCTTGGATCCAAGAACCTCTCCCTTCTCGCCAAACAGAACCTCATCTTCATCACGGGCGAGTTTTTTGGCGTTCAGCGAGCTCGCGACATGCTCTTCCAGGTCTCCCTGCACAAGGTTCGTCCTTCGCAGCCGTCGCGCCTGCGTGCGTCTCGCTGACCTCCCATCCGCTCCAACAGAGCAAGTGCATCATCTCGCGCGACACGGCGATCCTCCCTCGCAAGCTCGACTGGATGCTCACCGACCGGCTCGAGGACATCAAGCAGACGATGAACGACAATGGGACCTTCATCAACTTCCCCGCGATTGGGAGTCAAGCGAGCCTCATCTCAGTCTATGGTGACCACCGCGTCAATATCGAGCGCACGATTCGCGCCATCATGCAGCTCGTTCGTCCCCTTCTCTCCCTGGTGCGGCGTCGATCCGCGAACTGACGCTCGGAACGCAGGCGTGCCAATTCTACGTCGCGAGCTTCTGGCTCCTCCCCGTCTCGTTCGACGTCTTCATGCCCCCACCGACGATCAACCCTTCCCAAATCCCTCCCATCCTTCGCCACATCGCCACGACCTCGGGCGCGGAAGCCGTCTTCAAGAGCAATTGCTTCGAGTTGCATGGCCTCGAGGCGGAAGTTAGGGCGGCGGTGCATCTCGTGCTCGAGCTCGAGTTCGTCAAGGTGAGTTCTGGTCGCGCGTGGAGGAAGACGCGGCAGCTGATGTGCTTACGCAACAGGCTTTCCATCACGAGATTCGCTTCCAGATCGAGCTTGCCAACGAGCACCGCGAGTTCATTTCGGGCAAGAAGAACGGCAAGCTCAACAAGATCATGAAGTCGGCCAACGTCAAGATCAAGTTCGAGACGTTCAACGACTACAACTTCCTCATCGACGTCGCCGGGAGCGATGCGGGCTCCCTCCACGGCCTCACGATGCTCCAGGAGGAACTCCCCGCCGAGATCTCGTTCCACGTTCCCGAGGCATACCACAAGCGGATCATTGGCGTCGGCGGCAAGAACATCCAGCGGATCATGAAGAAGTTCGGCGTCTACGTCAAGTTCTCGAACGCGGAGGAGTTTGCGGCGCTCGGAGGGTACGCCGACAACGAGGACAACGTCGTCGCGCGCACGCCAGCAAAGAACGCCATCAACCTCGAGCACCTCAAGCAGAGCGTCATGGAGCTCGTAAGCCCCAAGGACAAGGATTTCGTCGTCGAGACGGTCTCGATCCCGAGGAGGTACCACCGTACCCTCCTCGGCGAGAAGAGCATCTTCATTCACGATATCGAGAGCAAGACCAACTCGGCCGTGCGGTTCCCGAACAAGGAGACGGCGAGCGATATCGTCGCCATCTTTGGGCCCGAGAGCCAGGTTCACATCGCCGCGCAGATGCTGCTCGATCATGTGCCGTTCGAGGCGTGCGTTCTTCTCTCCTCCTTCCTTGCGAGCCTTCCCTGATCTTGTCGAACGTCGCAGCGAGTACCGCATGCCTCACAGCGCCGAGATGGCCGCCCTCACGCTCTCGCAAGATTTCGTCAACCTCGTCGAGCGCGTCAAGCGCGATCTCAACATCACGATCCTGCCCTGGGTCGACCGCACCGGCGCTGCAGAGGAGACGATCATTCGCTTCTGCCTCAATCGGAGCAACGTCGACTTTTTGGCGACGGCGAGGGACCTGGTGGAGGAGTACTTGGTCGGGCGGAACGTGCGTTCTCTTCTCTCGCTTTGAGTGTTGGTGGGCAGCTGACTGGTGCCTGTTCGCAGATCAACCTGTACCCTGGATCGCTGCGACCTCGGTCGGACTCGTTCGCCGATGCGTTCCCGTTCTTCAACAGCAAGCTTCTCTCCACGATCTCAGCGGGTACGTCCCCTCCCCTCCCCTCCTCTCAGAGTCCTCGCTGACGACTTGAGCGCAGACACGGAGCTTAGGCAGGAACCTCGAACGTCGGATCGCAAGCTGCGCCTCGCAGCGTCGTCGCCCAACATCAAGGCACTCTTCGGATGCGAACCCGGCGCCGTACGCGCATCGTATGCCCGAGTTGGATCATCCGGCGTTCTTTCAACAACAGCAGCAGCAGCAGCAGCAGCAGTCGCAGCAACAGTCGCAGCCGCAACAGCAGCAGCAACTCCATCAGCAGCAGCAGCAGCAGCAGCACACCTCGCCCTACGTTCAGCACCAAGCTCCGCCTCTGCAGCATCAGGGCGAGTACCACTGGAATGCACCTCGGCAGATGGTCAGTCTCGCTTCGTCTTCCGCTTCGTAGTCGCGCCTGCTCACTCCGTCGTTCGCCTCGCAGTCCTACTCCACCACTCCCGGATACCCCAACGCCAACTCTACCCCCTTCCCCTCATCCATCCCGCAAGCCAACCGCCTCTCGCACGACGAACCCTCCCTCAAGCGCGCTTCCGACCCTCCTCTCGACGAGACGCTCAAGGAGATCGCTCGTAAGCCCCGCACGCTCGGGAACCGCGCACAGAGCCTCGACCTCAGTCAACACCAACCTCGTCGGGGACAAGCGCACCACCAGCAGTCGGTCGAGGAGGTCAGCAGCGTGCTGTCGCAGCTCGGGCTCAACTGAGCGCCCTCGCGTCCTTGTTTCGTTTTACTCCCCCTTTCCTTCCTTTCGATACTCCTCATTGTCTTTTCACACCTACCCCGGATTTCGCAAGCACACACCCTAGCCTCCCTCATACTTTCATAGCTCTCAATACCCTCCTGATCTCGTAGCTACCCTCTCATGCATTCTCTTACTCAATTCCCTCTCTCGCTCTTCCCTTCCTCCCTACTCGCCGCCCATTCATGTTCCCCAAACTCCATAGTTCATTTGCTTTGACAGCCTGTAAGGGACTCCTTGCTTTGCTTTCATGTTTCGGCTCCAGCGAGCGGAGAGAGGAAAGTGAACTCGATCCTCGCGGCGTTCGCATTTCTTCCTCCTCCCATCTCCTCTCCACTCCCCACCCTCGCCGCGATGCACCCCCCTCTAGCAGAGCACCAGCACCTCCGTCCGTCCAGTCCCGTCCCACCGCCGTGCTTCCTGCTGACCCCTCCGCTTCGCCAGAATGCGCCGAAGTGATGCGCGCGCTCAAGGAGTGCCACTCTGGCAACCCTCTCATGAAGTTCCTCGGCGTGTGCAACGACCAGAAGCACGCTGTCAACATGTGCCTCCGTGGCGAGGTGCGTGCTCCTCCTCCGTTCGTACTTCCGATGGTCGGAGCTGATGAGGGCGTTGTAGAGGATCGCCAAGGCGAATGAGAACCACAAGAGGGCGCAGGAGAAGAGGAGGGTCGTGGAGGAGAAGTGGAAGACGATTGAGGAGGAGGCTTAGGGCGGGCTAGAGGGAGGAAGGATCGGAAGGAAGTGGAAGAGCCGCCCGATGAGGTGAGTGTGGCGTGGTGCGGAGGGTGGGGGTGGAGCTGATGGAGTTGCTGAGCAGGTACGATGCGCGAAGAGCTGGTGGCGTTCGAGCCAGGGCTGGTGGAGAGGACGCAGACGCTTGCTCCTCCCTTCGGCCTCTGTTCCGGCTGGAGGACGTGGTGTGGATCCCAAGGAGCTACGACGAAGGCATTGCAAAGTCACCCATCACCATTGCGGAGAGGTGTTATGGGGTGCGGGACTGTGGACGCGAGCCTACTGCTTTGAGCGGTCGTTTGGCTCGACTTGCTCTCAGCATCAGCCCTCCGGCATGCCCTCTGCTTTGTACAGATAATCTCACGAGGCCATTCGATCGAACTGGCGACCCGGAACTGCTCAGCCGCTCTCAAAACGCTCTTCGACGACGTCCTGCACCTCATCGCGTTTCCAGGCCGATCTTCGGTACTCCTACACTCCCCCAGGCGATAGCGTAATGCTCTAGCACGAGATTGAGCTCCTCTACTTCATCAATCATCTCAATCTTGGCGACTCTGCGATCGAACATCAGCTCGCATCCAGTGAAAGACGGAAGCGAGAGCACCCACCTTGCGATCTCTTCCGCCGGAATAACCGAGGCACGAATCTTGGCGACGGAGAGGCTGTTGGCGGATGCGAAACCAGCGGAGAGAAGGCGCTGGGAGAGGGAGTCGAGAGTCGGAGTGGCTGAGGCGGAGGGGAGGGAGAGATTTCGAGCCTGCGGAAGTCCGGTGGTTCAGCTTGCGAAGGAGGGTGAGAGCACGAGAACGTACAGCCAGATTTCGCAGCATAACTTTTCCAAAGCTATCTTGCAGCCCGAACGGATCGTAGGATACGGCACAGCCTTCTGCGAAGGTCACTGCGAACCACGAAAGGAGCTCGCTGGCGCTGGCGGGAGGGAGATAGACGAGGACGCATTCGGCGAGAAGAAGTGTGGGTATCGTCGGGTCAAGAATGGGTGGTCGGGCGGTAGAGTGGGAGGCGGTTGCGGTTGCGAGTTGAGACGAGGTTGCGAAGGTCGGCTGGGAGAAGGACGTAGGAAGGCGATGAGAGCCCGGTACCGCCTCTCTCTGAACGCCAGGAAGGAATCAGCTCCCGTCCAACTATTGTACTCGCAGAGCCCACGCACCGATCTTGACCTCCCCACCCAGCGCGTCCTTGAGCACCTTCTTGCTTGAGATCGTCCTCGCCTTCCCTCCCGTCGCCTCCTCAAAATCCACCTCCACCCACTTGCAGCACCACTCCTCCCCCTTGTCCAACACCTTGGCTCTCGTCCTCCAATACCGCGTGTCCGTCCCCGCACCCAAGCTCAGCACCTGCCTCCCCTTCCCCTTCTCCGAGCTTCCTCCTGCAAGGAACTGATCCACTAGAGCATCCACGGCCCAGGTGCGCGCGTGCGTGCCAATGTTGATCAGGGGCGGGCGCTTGTCGGTCGAGCGGCGGAGAGAGGGAGGGAGGAAGAGGGACGCGAAGGGGTCGGAGAGGTAGCCGAGGGAGGCGGCGGAGGAGCGCGAGACGAGGGCGTCGGTGTCAGTAGAGCGCGTGGCAGCGTCTGGGGATATCGGTTCCCCGTTCATGGCTGTCTGAGGTGAGGGGAGGAGGCGAAAGCGAATTCGTCGAGCGCGACGTCTCTTGTCCTCCTCCCACCCCCTCCTTCCAGCGTCGAACGAGATACGCTCTTGGATTGCTCGAATCTGCTTTTTGCTTGCTCTCAGTCACTCTCCCACAGCGATCGCGGAAGTTAGCTGTCCAGGTGAGTCGCGCTCGAGCTGGGGCTATCGTCTCTCCAGAGCTTCGCTGACCCCGCTCTCGCTCCCTGCAGCCATGCCAGTCCAGATTACGACTCGCCAACTCAAGGAAACGGCGTGAAGGAGGTCCGCAGCTATCTCCTCCCCGTCTACAGCTTCCCCGTCCTCTCCCAGACTCCCTCATCGAAAGATAGATTTCTCTTCCTTGCAAAGCTCTAGACGTGTAAGAAGCTACTGTGAGGATCAGTCCCATGGCACCTTGCCTGGGAAGACCTCGTTGTTTCTAGGGCAGTACTCGAACAAAGCGTCCAGCTCGGGCGCTGCGAAGGATCGTCAGCCGTCGTCCGCGGCCACGAAGCCTGCAAGAACGAACCTGAAGTGTGGTAGGGGTGCATTCGTCGATAGGGATTCCGCTTGCGACGTTTCGCCAGCAAAGCTCCCTTGCAGCCATAGCTGTCCTTGACGTACGGCTCCAGCCCTCCCACTCGCTGCTCGCTCACCGACGTCAGTTGCGCTCAGGGAACGAGAGGAGGAAGACGCACCTCTCCATCGTAGTCTACATCCGTCTCGTTCTCGTTGTCGATCCCGATGTATCGGAACGCACTTGCGGGCCACCGCAATGCTGCTCGATGCACATCCTCGTACCGCCGCCGCTTCATCCCAAAGCCCACCACCGTAACTCAAGGCGTGCAGCAAATTAGCTGCGGTTCATCAAAGCGAGAGTAGAAAGCGACGACGCACTGAATGTGGGGTAGTGGCCCGTAAACCTGCGAGAAGCCATCAGCTGCGATCTCGTCCCAGCTCGCCTACGTCAACTCACTCCTTGAACCTTGCAATACTGAACAACAAGTTCGAGTACGAATCCAACGCATACTCCTGCGCAGTGCGAGTTACTCGTCAGCTCATCTTCCTCCCGAACGGCGCCACCTCCAACTCACCTCCGTCGTAACCCTTTCGAAATCCACCCCCGTCCCACTCGTCGCAGCCGTCGGGTCCCTCGAAGTGAACTGCGCATAAATATTGCCTGCTTTTGCAAGACGGGCGTAGCTCGTAGCTTCGGTGATGTCGGTGCGAGCGCGCGTCTGGCCTCTGCAAGTGGAGTAGGGTCAACAGGAGCTCTTCAACGCTCTCTCAGAAGCTAGACGACGCACCCGCTGTAGACCAGAAGAGCCGACGCATCTTGTACTGCCACCTCGGCACTGCACAGCAGCTCGTTAGCTCCTCCTCTCCGCCAGCGCAGCACACAACTCACCCCTTCGTGACGTGCCGAATGAACGTCTTGACACTCCCACCCCTCTGCATCGGTTCCAGAATCCAGTCCAAATCCATCGTCGCCTCGCTCGCATCGCACCCCGTCCAGATCGCGTGCCCTGGGACCTGCATACCGAAAGACGAGTGAGCTAGCGCAGCTTCGCGCGGACAGGAGGACAGACCATCACGAGATGCCGTAGGTTGCTATGCGGTGATTGCAGCGTCGCACGAATGGATAAAGGAATAGAGACAGTGCTCTTACGATCCCGGAACACCTGGAGAGAAACAACAAGTCTCAGCTCCAGCCCCTTTCTCAGCATACGCAGCACGCACCTCGTCCCCCAACCAAAGTCGCAAGTTGATGAGCACGCTAATCACTGCCACGCCCGCGATAATAGCTACGGCGAGGTTGGTCGTCCGCGCGCGCTGGAAGAGGAGAGGAGAGAGGTGGGGGGAGGAGGTGCTCTTGCTGCGAAGGAGATCGGGCCGTCGTCGAGGAGCCGAGACGGCGAAGGGGAGGATGCTGTGACTGGTCATCGCGTGTAAAGGGTGGAGGGCATGGGCGGGGTCGAGGAAGGGAGGGAGGGAGGCGTCGAGGAAGGCAGAGGTGCCACGCTTGGTGCGGTGTGAGAGGAGGCGGCGTTGACGAGTCTCCTTGTCCTTTTGAGTCCGTTCCTCTGTGCTTTGGTGGTTGAACGGCGCGTGTATCAGTGGTGCCTGCGTGGTGGGAGGAAGCAAAAGGAGGTCTTCTCGCCGAAACTCCGAGCGTCGAGGCGAGCACTGGCAGCCAAAGTTTATCGCGAATGCGGAAGGTAGTCGGTGGTAGTCGGGGTTGCTTTTGCTTCGAGCTCAGTGGACCAGTGACAAAGGTCTGCGGTAACAGGGTTCGGAGGGCGAAGTACTGAAAGGGGAGGACGGACAAAGGCGATTGCACCGTCTCCTCTCGAGCTCATTCAGTCCTCGTCCATCGCCTCCTCAGGGTCCTTTCCCTTTGCTTTCTTCTCTGCAATCTTCTTCTGCGTGGTCGAGAAGTGTTAGCAACGGAGATGAAGGAAGCAAAAAGCCGCGCGAGACGAACCTTCATGCTCTCCTTCGCAAGCTCGATCTGCGGCGCGAGTTTCCCCTGCTTCGCAAGCTCCAACAACAGCGCGTGTATCTGTGAGACCGGCATCAGCACTTGCCTCCTCTGCAGGAACGAGGGGGACGCACCAGCCCAATATAGTTATGCCTCCTCAGCGCATTCTCCACCTCCCACTCTGTAAACTGCTTCTCCACCCTCCCAAGCCTCTCCTTGACCTCCCCAATCTGCTGATTCGTCCACTCCTTTCCACCTTCGCCTTCCTCCTCCTTCGTCTTCTCCAGCTCAGCGAGCTGCTTGGCGAGGTAGGCCGAGCGAGAGGTGATGGCGAGGAGGTTGAAGTGGACTTCGCCTGGGGGGTGAGTGGCGATTCGGCGGTTGACGACGCTGCGAAGGATGAGTGATTGAAGGCGCAAGACAATAGGGGTTTGACGTACTCTCTTGCGAGGGAGGTCCAGTTCGAGGGTCCGCCGGGGATCACGCCGTGCGAAACGGGCTGGTTCTTGAGTCCATCAAGCTCGTATCTGTTCGCTAAACAGATTAGCGAAGCTCCAGCGAGAGAAGACAGCGGGCGCACAGCTTGTCCCCAACTGCGAGAAGCGGATTAGCGCCGTTTCGAGGAAGACGGGAAGGAAGACGCACTGGGGAGATAGGTGATGAAGTGGTACGCATCCTCGCTCGTCTGAGGCTGGCTCTCCTCGAGGTGGAATGGGTCGGAGCGAGCGAACGAGTTGTGCACTGCGAGCGCGCCGTCGTCAGCTCCCAGGTTCATCGCAACGGGTCGAACGGCAGCTCACCAGCCCTGATCTTCTCCGAGTTGCTGATTGTCCAGCCCTTGCTCTCGGGATCCAGGCCTGCAGGTCCACACGGCGTCATCTCGCTACCCATCCCCAGCTCTCGGCGAACGCGACGCACCTTCAGAGAACGCCTGCAAGTTCCCCAGCTCCTCTCCCAGCTCGACCTCGGGATCATGAATGTTCAAAGTCGCGTTGAGAATGGCGATGCTGGCGCAGGCGTTGGTGATGACCTGGTGACTGCCGGCGAGAGGTCAGCTCCATCGCTGCTAGCGACGCTGCCTTACGCAAAGTAATGTGGCACGTCTGGCGTCTCCTGAACCCCATCTGCGCCTGCCGAGTCTCCGCCTATCCACTTGAACAGGAAGATCAAGGCCTTGAGCGGGCTGTTGAGCAGCAAGTCAGCACCTCGTGCTCCTCCAACTCCCTACAGCCTGAGACTGGCTGAACGTACTATAGCTCCTCCAGCAGCTCCGGCTCAAGTCCATACAGCTCCGCTACCTCGAGTCCCTTGACGCCGAGCTCCTTGAGTAGACCGGTGAAGATGCCAGGATCTTTGAAGGGAGACACGCGTCAGTGAGGGAGTCGCGAGGAGCTAGGAGCTTGAGCAGATGGCTCACCAGATTCAGTTAAACTCCAACCTTCGCTCATTTTGAATCGATATGCAGGCTTTGAAGGGAGTGGCGTGAGAGGAAGGAATGCAACAGCGGAGTCGGCGCTCGGAGAGAAGGTACCTCCCTCCCTCCGGACCAGCGCCTCTCTCTCTTCTCCCTCAACGCCAACCTCGTCATTCGTTCCAGCTGCTCACAGAATTGGGATACGGCGCCGCACCCCGCCGACCTAGAGCAGCTCCCCCCTCACCAGAGCTCGAACAGCTCCGCCCTCGGCTTCCCATCTCCGATGAACGACTCAGTCGCCCAACAACTCCTCTTTGAACCTCTCCTACCGCCAGTTACCTACCTGGACATCCTCCTACCACCCCTTCTCATCGCTTCCGCCCTCCTCCTCCACACGATCTACAACGACCCACCACCTCCTGTCATCCACGCCCATCTCTTTCGCGCAAAGACGGCGCACGCGCGCTTCCTCCCCATCGAAGCCAAGCATGTCTTCTGCTACCCGGTGCTCTACTTTGGCGTGGACCTGCAGGCGCTCGAGGAGGGGAAGCTGGAGATGGGACGGCTGTTCGCGTACCTTCCGAACCGCTGGACGGTGACTGCGTTGCGGCCGAACGCGTACCTCGATCCGTCGGTCAAGGAACCGAACAAGGGGATTAGAGCGAAGCTGTGGGAGCATCTAGCGAAGCATGGGGTGGAGAAGGACAGGGCGGAGAGCATCTACACGGTCACGATGCCGGCGTATCTTGGGACGAAGGGGATCAATCCGCTCACGACGCACTTCTGCTATTCGGTAGAGGAGGAGAAGGGGAGGAAGCTCGAGGCAGTCGTGCTGGAGGTGCACAACACGTTCGGCGAACGGCATCTGTACGTGCTCAAGGTCGGAGTAGACGAGGACGCGACCGTCGCAGCTGGGTGAGCTCTATCGCTTTCGCATTGCCAGTGACGCGAGCTGATGATACTCCTCACTGCAGATACGAGCACCAGTGGACCTTTCCTCGAGCCTTCCACGTCTCGCCTTTCAACGACCGCACGGGGTTCTACCGCGTCTCCCTCTCCGACCCCATCTCCTCCTCCCTCACCACCGCCCTCGCTCTCCCCTCCAACGCGACAATCGCCATCAAAATTATCTTCCTCACTTCGACTCTCGAAAAGAAGATCTACGCCTCTCTCGCCGGGCCCTCCACACCCCTCACCGCGTCGTCCCTGGTCTCGTCCCTCCTTCGCTGGCCCTTCAGCCTGCTCCTCACGACGCCGAGGATCCTTTACCAGGCGATGCTGCTGCACTACGACAAACGACTCGACGTCTTTCCTCGTCCGGAGCCATTCGTTGAGGAGGAGCTTTTGGAGGACGGAAGCGTGAATCCTATCCAGCCGGGCGGGAAGGAGGGAGGAGTCGGGTGGCAGGAGGCTGGCTCAACGGAGGTATTCGCAGAAGAGCGGACGATCGCATTCCTTCGTCGTCGCATCGACTCTCTCGCCACTTCATCCTCCTCTCCTCGCAACATCACCGTCGTCCTCCGCCCTGCGGACCGCACCCATCCCACCACCACTCTCTCCCCCACCACCCCCTCCACCATCACCTCCGAGCTCCTCGCCATCTCCTACCTAACCCCCCTCTTCTTCACCGACCTCCTCGTCTCCCCCTCCATCCCCCTCGCCCTAGCTATCGGCTCCCACACCTCTCACCGCTGGATAACCTCGAACGACGAACTCTTCCTATCCCTCTTCGACTCTCCCGATTCACCGCCCACATACCTCTCCTCCCTCGCCGACCGCCTCCGACAATCCATGATGGCATGGGGCCTCTCCTTCTCCCCCACCTCTCCCCGCATTCCCTCCTTCCCTCCACACCCTCTCAACGCTCCCGCCACTCTCTCTCTCGTCCGCACTCTTGCGGGAAACTTTTTGGAACTCAAGATGGGGTATTGGATCTTTGTCGGAACGAGAGCGAGGTTCGTGAGAGGGATGGAGACGTGGGGGGATTGGGCGAGGTGGGCCGGTGAAGAGGGTAGAGAGAGTGGGGAATGGGGGAGTGTGAGGAGGGAGTAATGTGGGGGGTGCAAAGGTAGCTTATCCGAAGTGTGAGGACGGATTTCGAGCTGCGAAGCGGTGGGCGCTGAGGGAGGGTACCGATGTCCTGAGATGCTCTTCCGTAGTAGAGAGAGTCGAGGCTTTTGGGAATGGAAAGCGGCGGCTCAAACAGTACGGTTTGACTGTGAATGAATCGCAGCGAGAAGGCCGCGAGACGAAGGTGGTGGACGAGGAGCGCGCCTGACGGACTTCTCGCCCAGCAGCGTCGTTTGGCTTCCTTCCTGGTGAGGATTGTGGGGCGTTTTTGATCTCTAGCGGATGGAGAGTACAGAGAGAGGTCCAATGGCGCCTCAAGTTAATCTTCCGCGAGAAGTAAGATCTCGACCTGTGGAGCGAGCGGGCCGAAATTGAATAGCTCGCGGGGTCGTCTATCTTAAAGAGATAACTCTTCTCGTGCCTAGCTAAACTCCGGAGGCGTCCACGCATCCCTCCCTCGCGAGGGACGGCAACGGAATTGGGAGGAGCAGCAGGAGCGAAGCGAATGTCAGTCGGCTCGTAGTCCACCTCCGCACTACTAGTCAGCGGGGTGGAGAAGACTAAGACTGTGTTTTTCTCTCCCGGAGCCTTCCCAGGCCCCCTCCTGCGACTGAGGAGCTGAGGGAGCCACGAACTGGCGGCGGGGTTCGGACTGCTTCGTTTGTCGGGAGGAGGGCGAACGAGGTAACGCGATAGCCAGGAATCCAAAGAGCTTTGGCAAGATCTCGACATCCGGGTGCCTGTTCCGACTCCGCGAGCATCATTGGCGAGGGAGAAGAGCGAGACTCGGGAGGAAAGCGTCGGCGAAGGAAGGAGACGCTTTCGAAGTAATTGCCCGTCCAGGAGGCGCTGGCAGGTAGCTGCGCGGAGCGAGAAAATCGGAAAACGGTCCTTATCTTCTCGCAGAGGAACGCAGAGAGAAGGACGAGGTGAAAGGGGAGGAGCGAGCTCAGCGAGTTGGGCTCACTTCTCGCTCATTTCTTCACCTTTTCGCTTCGGACAAGAAGGAACTGGGTCTAATCGTCGCTCTCTGAGCTCTTCTAGTCAAGGTAGATCGCTGAGCTGTTACACGAAGGAGGCCCTCCCTTATGGAGTTGAATGGACTACTACTTGCTACCAATCGAATCGCGGCCCTCTCTCATCAATTTTCGCCTTCCACCTCGGACTCCTCTCGTCAAGAACGCGCTAAAGGAAGACGTGAGTGCTGCCCTGCTTGGTACGAAGACAGAACAGAACGCTGACCCTCTGCTCCTTCTTCTCCCGCTCCTTTAACTCCCCGCCAAAACCCACGACCACGTACACCTCCTCCGATCCTCCCGACCCTCTCCCCTCCTACGGACGCCTTACGACCCCCCATAGTCCTCCCCGTCCCAGTCCTCCTCCCTTCGACCCTTCTTCAACAAAACAGCCCATCATGACCCACGAGGCTATCTGGTTCTCCCGCCCTAGGAAGTACGGCAAGGGATCGCGCTCCTGGTAAGTTTTGCCTCCGGGGCTAGGATCGTGTGGATGCCGGTGGGATAGACTGGGACGCGGTGCTGGAGATGGCGTGGAGGGAGAAGGGCGTACGCGGTATCGGCGGAGCGCGGGGAGGGAGGCGGCGGGAGTAGGGTTGGAAAGGGTGGAGGGGGTGCGAGCACGTAGGACACACGTTGTGGGACGGTGTAGGCTGTCGAAACAGCAGGAGGAGGAACCCAGGCACTCGTGCATGACCCGCAGGGACCGGCCGCTAACCCTCCTTCGTCCACAGCCGCGTCTGCACCCACCAGGCTGGTCTCATCCGCAAGTAGTGCGTCTTCCTTCTCCTGCCCGAGCTGTACACGCGCTAACCACGTTCTTCTTCTGCAGCGGTCTCAACATCTGCCGTCAGTGCTTCCGCGAGCGGTCCGAGGCCATTGGATTCACCAAGGTACGTCGGCGGAACCTTCCAGAGGACAGCCTGCCCTCGGTACCTGCACAGCGACTGACTCTCCTCATGCAGAACCGTTAATCCAACAACCTCGCCCTCCCTTCGGTTTCGACGCTCGCATGCTCGCATACTCCTCCCGACGCACACCACGCTGTACCCTCTCCCTCCGACTGAGGTTGCTGGCTAGCAATCGAAGGCAGATTCTCTCAACTATTGGTGGCGCATGGAGAGAGGCTGGGGCAACGAGAGGCCGACGATGTCGAGAGAGAGTGCGGGTGCTGCTGCTTGTGGGAGGTCATCTGCTTGTGTTCGCAGCGAGACCGTACTGCACTCCGTGGTCACACCTACGCTCGCTTCTTGGTCATCACAGATGCTCGAAGCGGGGATGCGAGAACGAGGACCTGAGAACGCTCGTGTGCTCGCTGGCGTCGCGAGAGTTGTTGACGTGTGAACGCAATCTTACATCGAGCGTCTCTACGCCCACTACCTTTTATCCATCCTCCACCATCCTCCTCCCTCCTCTTCCTTGCCCCTCCTTCACCTCCCGTGCTCGCCGGCGCGCTGCCCTGCCAGCACTCGAGGCGCGAATCGCTGTCCCTCCCTACACCTCCGTCTTCTCCCCCTCCGGATAGACGTTCCTACCACCCCCAATCAGCCCTTCCCTCCATCTCTCAAGAAGGAAACGCACCTCCTAGCCTCCCAAACATCCTCACTACTCCTCCCCAACCTCCTCCTCGCCCACCACTCGGCCCTTCGATGAACCCACACCTCCTCCTTCCTCTCCGGACTGAGGTTCTTCAACGACATACAGAACTTGAAATCGTCGAATTTGGAACTGCAGCCTCGGGGAGTCCCGTGGCGGTAGACGGAGAGGGTTTGTGAGGCGAGAGCTGTTGCGTTGTCAGCTCTTCTGCGGTGGGCGGGCGGGCGGGTAGCGGGGACGGAGAGGGGGAAGGGGGAGGGGGAGGGGGAGGGGGAGGGGGAGGGGAGGGAAGGGCGTACAGTAGCAGAGGAAGAAGTTGTCAAAGAGGGTTAGGCACGAGGGCATACCGCCTTCCATCGCTACCGAGGCGCGCTGGATCGGAAGCTCCTCGAGGACGAGCGCTTCGAATGTCCTTCGCGGTGGGAGGAGCGCGGGCGTCGGGGCTACAGAGGTGGAGGCCATGGCGTGTTGGAGGTGGGAGAGAGAGAAGGAGCGAAACGACGGCGAGGGTCTTCCTCCTCCTCCGCCCACCTTCCCCAACTCAAAAGCCTCTGCTCGCATGCTCTCCCTCCCCACCCTCTCCCTCCCCTCCCTCTCCATCCCCTCCCTCTCCATCGAACCCTCTCAACCACCTACCGCCTCACCACGAGCGATTCCCGGACTTTCATCGGGACATTCGTCTGCCTCGACCCTCAAGGAAACCTCATTCTCGACAGTGCGATCGAGTACGTAGGAGAGGAGGAGGGGAGGGAGGTCGGGTTGGTGATGGTGCCGAGGAGGTGGTGGGTGAAAGTGGAGAGGGAGTGTACGGGGAGGGAATTGGAGGAGATGGAGGAAGGGGAGAAGGGGTGTACGAGTGGGTAGAGAGGTGCGTAGGGGCGTGGGGTCGGGAGTGGGCGGAGAGCTGATGGCGCTCTTTGAGGGTAGGACGCGTTTCGAGCGACGGCGCGGAGGCGAGTTTGCGGAGAGCGGAGAGCGGAGAGCGAAGTAGATGTAGCAGCAATGTATCAACGTGCAGCAGTCTCACAGAAGATAGCGTGGAGAGCAGCGAGCAGGAGATAAAGAGCTGGGAAGCAGACTGGAGCAAGGGCGACTGAACGACCTCTCGCGTCTCTCGAACGGCAGCGACCCAGAATCATGCAAACGAACCGGGCTGGCATTAACAGCACTCCTATGCTGCGTGCTTGGACTTGGAGGCCCTAAGACGCTTCACGTAGAACTGGGGAAGGAGAGGAGGCAACATCAGCGCCGCACACGAAGTCTCCCTCGACTAAAAAGCCTGCTCACCTCCAACTCCTTGCCCTCGAGAACGTAACCATCCGCGCGTCCAGACTGGCCGGGGCGGGAAGAGATGGAGGCGTAGAGGCGTCCAGCCTGGAACTGGGACTCGAGGAGGGGGTCGATCTTGGCCGTCTTCTGACGCTCGGCGAGCACGCGGAGAACGTGAGCCGACTGGGTCTTCGCCTCGGCGTCCTCAGCGGTGACGTCCTTGGCCTGTAGGAGCAGGAGAAAAAATCGTTTAGCTAGCGTTCGAACCCCGAAAACGAAGGACTGAACGCACGCGAACTCCCTTCTTGGTGACGGGCTGCGCGTAGTGCGCCTCGTACCACTGACGGAAAGGTGCAGCGTCGATCTGGACAATGGCCGACTTGACGATGGTGTTGGTGCGAACGAGCTCGTTGTTGGAGGCGTTGTAAACGACACCGATGATGCGAGTCTTGCGGGTCGTGTGCTCCGAGGCCCAGGCAAAGTTGCCCGACTCGAGGCGGAGGGCGCGGTGCTTGAGGTTGCCTCCGCGAGTGCGCACGGGGTGGATCCTCTTCGCTCCGAGCTTGGTCATGGCGGGCTGACGTCCAAGTTCGAACTTCCTCTTCTTCCTGTACTTGGCGCGTTGAGCGCCCTGGAAGCAGAGAAGAGAAGTCAAGTCAGCTTCCCGTTCCTCCCAGTGCCTATGCCCTCCTCCTTCTCCTCCACGCCCTCCGTTGGTTCCATCGAGTTCGAGAGAGATGGGTCGAATTTGGGGAAGGGGTGTTTGCGACTAACCGTTTCCGACCGCTTGTGGCGGCTGTCCCGAGTGATTCCCCTGCAGAGCAACGAGTCAGTTGCGAGTCCAGAGCAGTGCGGCAAGCGGGAAGGACGAACATTCTGTCGAAGAGTCTGAAGGAAAGGGAGGAAGGCGAGGAAATCCCCAAGGGGGGGACGCGAACCCTTCGCTTGATCTGAATTTTATGCAAGTGCTTCACCACCCAGATTCGATTCTCCCCCTTTCTTCTCTTCTCTCCCTCCTCTCCTTGAAAGAGGAGGGCAGGGCAAGACTGTCTGAAAAGTACAGTAGAAGCGGAGAGAACACGCGGCACCAACTGCAAACGCGGCGCAAAACGGTCCTCTCGTCGCAATTCCTCGCTCCCGAGCTGCTTCTTCCAGCTTTCCAGCGCCTCATCCACGCTGCTCCCCTCGCGTTGACCAGCACAGGTAGAACAGCTCTGCACCACCACGAAAAACAAGGTTGAGTACGCCAAAGAGAGCTTTTTCTCGATCACTCCGAGTCGGGGCCCTTGAAGCCTCGACGGTCGCGCAGGGCTCTGTTCACTCTCTCCCCCTACCTTCGCTCCCATCGCTGCAGGTGAGCGCACACGAACAAACGCAGGTCGCCACCAAGCTAACGCCGTACAGCAGAACAGCCCCCGAACCTCCAGCTTCAACGCCAGCGCCATTAATAGACACGAACGTTCAAAGCCCACGCTCTTGCTCGAACCGAACGCCTCTCTCCTCCCAAGCCGGAGCGACGGTGCCAACACCGCCCTTGATGGTTCTGTAGCCTAGACGTCTCCCGTACGTTCACCTTGGGCGAAGGAGGAGGCATCTGCTGACGCCGCGCCCAACTCGCAGCACACCACCCTCCTTTCCATCTGAACCCATCACTCGTTCGCCCTCCCAGCTCTCTCCCAACGGCCAGCACTCCACCGGGGAACTCCGCCTCCTCTACTCGCCTCTCCCCAAAGCGCCCCTCCCCTCGATCTCCTCCGGGACGTCGTCAACCCCTAACCAGCTCCCGCCATGTCCTTTCCCATCTCATCTCGCCGGTGGGGCTCCTACCTACGTCCGCCAAAACTCCTACGAGACCCAGTCCTCTGGCCGCGGCGCCTCCCCGAATCACCAGTACCCCTACGCCCCTCATCATCCTCTCCCTCAAGCACGCTTCGCCGGACCATCCAACCCCGTTCCTCAACAAGGTCCCGTCCAGCGCAAGCAGACCGTCCGAGGCGCCGTGCGAGGGACGATTCGCGAAGCAGGGACCAATACTCGCCTCGCCGCTACTCCGTCGCGGGCGCTCACGCGTGGGAAGACGCTCACGCGCCCGGATCGGTTCGTCGCCCCTGCGCCGCTCATCAATCCTCCGGGAGCGATGGGCGGAGCCGTGCAGACGACTCTCGTCAACGGCGTACCGACTCTCACGACCAAGGAGTCGAATTGGGACCCGTGGAGCATATTTGTCAACGTCGTCACGTTCTACGCTCCTCGGCGGCTCCTGACTTCGGTCGGCTTGACGGATCGAGCAAAGCAGCGGGCGTGGAAGGAGAAGGTCGCGCTGTGCACAATTGCCGTCTTTCTCATGGGAGTCGTGGGGTTCGTGACGATTGGGTTGACGAGGGTGCTCTGTCCGTCCGAGGGACCCAGGTCGACCTCAGCGTTCACGCGGTTGGGGAGTCAACCAGGTACGCTCGGAATACGTGCTCGACAGCTGTGAGGAACGCTAACTGTAGTGTCGCCTCCTGCAGGCTTCGTCGGGATCGAGGGATGGAACTTTCAAGTCACGACGGGTCGTAGTCCCCCCGCCTTCATCGACGTCGCGAACGATCTTTCCGGCTCCGACGTCTCCGACTACTTTGACCGAAGCGACGCCTCCTTTCCCCAATGCGCCGGTATCACCGCTCGCTACGCCACCACCAACCTCTGCAGCACGAGCGCGACCGCCGCCTCTTGCTCCCTCGACGCTCCTACGACCTCCCTCTTCAATTCCCTCGGCCTCACCAACTCGACTCAACTCGTCGGCTACGCCTGGGAGCAACTCGACGAGATCCCCAACTTTATGATCATCGACGGGAACGTCCTCAACCTTACCCCCTACATCCTCGCCAACCCTAATCCCATCGCCAACGACACGGTCGACACCGCGATTCGTTACGTTCTGCAGATCATGGACGGAACGGGAGGAAAGGACGCCACGCGACTCTTCTACAACCGCAACGGGCTCAAGGACGCGATCCCCTGCCTCGTCGAACGCTACTACGCCGGCCAAATCGACAAGATCAGCCCCGGCTGCTTCATTTCGCAACTCTTCCTCTACGTCTTCCTCGTCATCGTCATGGGCATCGTCCTCGCGCGGTTCTTCATGGCCCTCATCTTCAGTTGGTTCCTCTCGGCCCGCATGGTCAAGCCTCCGAAGAACCTCAAGCGACCCGTCATCAGCCCCGCCGTCATGCCCGAAGGCGCCAACATCGACGTCAACAACACGACGGGCGCAGCGCCGTGGACGGAGCAGGCGGTCAAGCGCCAGCGGACGCAGCGGTCTTCGTCCGGGACCGGGACCGGCGAGCGGCGAACGGGAAGGGCGCTGAGGAGTACGCTGAGAAGGAGATGGGAGGAGCGAGCGAGGCGGTTGGGCCGGACGGGATGATCAGCATGGCGTCGATTGGGGCGGAGCTGTTCTGCGTTTGCCTCGTGACGTGCTATTCGGAGGGAGAGGAGGGGATTAGGACGACGCTCGATTCGATCGCTGGGACGACGTACTCGGACGCGAGGAAATTGCTCTTTATCGTTTGCGACGGGATGATCACGGGGCATGGGGAGAAGAAGAGCACGCCCGATATTTGCGTGGGGATGATTGAGGCGGACGCGCGGTTCAGGGAGCCGCAGGCGATGAGCTACGTTGCGATTGGCGACGGTTCGAAGGCGCACAACCAGGCGATGGTCTACGCTGGTCATTACAGTTCGTCCTCGCTCTTTCGACTGCTCGAGGAACCGCTCGCTGACGCTTTTTCGAAACGCAGCGAACGTCAAGGGTCATCGAACTCCTACCATCATCGTCGTCAAGTGCGGTCTTCCCGAGGAAGCGAAGGAGGGCAAGCCCGGCAACCGAGGGAAGCGCGACTCGCAGATGGTCCTCATGAACTTCTTCTCTCGCGTTACCTACAACGATCGCATGTGCCCTCTCGACTACGACCTCTTCCGCAAGGTTCAGTCGCTCATGGGAGTCACGCCCGACTTTTTCGAAGTCTGCCTCATGGTGCGTTGGCGACGCGACTTGTGGTGCTCGAGACCTCGCTAACGTTCTTCGCTTCGCACGCAGGTCGATGCCGACACCAAGGTCTATCCTGATTCGCTCGGCTACCTCGTTAGGGTCATGCAGAACGACAACCTCGTCATGGGAGTCTGCGGCGAGACGCGGATAGCGAACAAGCGCCAGTCGTGGGTGACTTGCATCCAAGTCTTCGAGTGCGTCGTCGCAAGCTTCCTCCCTCGATTCTTTCGCTGATTCACTGCGCTCGCAGGTACTTTATCAGCCATCATCTCTCGAAGGGCTTCGAGTCGGTCTTCGGAGGAGTGACCTGCTTGCCAGGTTGCTTCTCCATGTACCGGCTCAAGGCGCGCAAGCAGAACGACGGCGACTGGTTCCCCGTCCTCGTCCAACCGCAGATCGTCTCCGAGTACTCGCAGAGCATCGTCACGACCCTCCACCAAAAGAACCTCCTCCTCCTCGGCGAAGATCGATTCCTCACGACTCTCCTCCTCCGCACCTTCCCCAACCGCAAGATGATGTTCTGCCCGCAAGCGCGGTGCAGGACCGTCGCTCCTGACACGTTCGCCGTCCTCCTCTCCCAACGGCGTCGCTGGATCAACTCGACCATTCACAACCTCATGGAGCTCGTCCTCGTGCGCAACTTGTGCGGGACGTTCTGCTTCTCGATGCAGTTCATCATCTTCATCGACCTCATCGGCACCGTCGTCCTCCCCGCCGCCATCTGCCTCACCTACACCCTCATCATCAACTACATCTTCTTCAACCCTCCCGCCAACTTCTCCGACGCCATTCCCCTCCTCCTCCTTTTCGCCGTCCTCGGACTCCCCGGTGTCCTCATCCTCATGACGACGTTCAAGATCGTCTACGTCGGATGGATGCTCGTCTACCTCATCGCCCTCCCGATCTGGAACCTCGTCCTCCCGTTGTACGCTTTCTCCAAATTCGACGACTTTAGTTGGGGCGAGACGCGCAAGGTCGCTGGAGAAGTCAAGGGCGACGACGGGCACGGTGGAGCGGGCGGAGTCGCGCAGAACGTCCCGTTGCGGAGGTGGGAGGACTGGGAGCGCTCGAGGCTGCGCAAGATCAAGCGGGATCAGAAGCGGCGCAAGGAGTTTGAGCGGACGTTCGGATCGAAGCACTTTTATGGCGCCGAGACGAGGGAAGGAGGGAGCGCGTATTCGGAGAGCGTCGCGCCGAGCGATTCGGTGTCGATGATGAGTCGCGACGACGATAGGTGGGGGATGCAGATTGGGGCGTATTCGGAGGATGGACCGACGGAGGAGCCACCGCCTGTCGGGCTCTACACCGTCGACGACACTGAGTCGGAAGCGCACGAGACGATCGACGCGCACGACTTGGAGCGCGCTCTCGAGCAGGGATGGGGGGACGAACCGCAGTACCCACAGGACGGCTTGGGACGACAGTACGGCGGAGGACAGCGAACTTCGAACGGCTACGGCGCTTCGAACGACTCGCACTACGCCGCACCTACTCCCAGCGCTCCCCTCGTCGCTCCCCGCCTCTACTCTCTCACCGACGAACCCCTTCGCGACTCCTCCTACTCCATCTCCTCGAACCCGTTCAACTCGACCACCTCGCTCGGCGGCGACTCTTCGTACGGCCACGAACCCTTCTCCCCGAACGGCTCGTCGTATCCTATCGTCCCATCGGTGTACACGAACGATTCGCGTAACCCGCTCGTGCAGGGGAGTCGACCTGGGCCAGGGACGACGACGGGGTTCGAGCGGTCGACGAGCGGGGGGCATGCGAAGCAGCGGAGTAGGGAGGAGCAGGGGATGGGGATCGAGAGGGATGGGATGACGCCTAGTCCTAGTCGGGATCAGCAGTGGGATCAGCAGCAACAGGGGAGGAGGTTGGCGTGATTCATGATTTCGGTGTATTCACTTTCTCTCCCCCTCCCTCCCTCGCTACTTTATATACCCCTCCACTCATACACACACACCTTCCCTTACCTCTTTACCCCCCCCCTCCCCATCGTGTCTCGCCTCGTTTCGCATTGCAGTAGAGCAAAAATCTTGGGACTCGCGTCGGTTTTCGTTCGAGAGGACTGCTGCTCGTTTCTGGGTTTACGCGATTGCCGGAGTGGAGGATGTTTTGGCTACATGGTGAGTACGTCTCTCTCTCATTCCTCCAGTCTCAGTCGACTGACAGTCTTTCTCTCAGCAGCGAACGGGAGCGATACTCGGGAGCGAGGCGAAATCTCGCTCGAGCCCGTCCTTCTGCTTCGTGCGGCTCGTTCCACACCGTACCACTGCTCTCCACCTGCTCGTTTTCGAAGCTGCTTGAAACCAGATCGCGAAGGAAAGGTGGAAGGAAAAGTCCGGAGCTGGGCGGAGATGGTTCAGAGGGTTCAGAGGGCTCGAGCGCGAGATGTGATGTGATGGGGCGTTGAGAGGTGAGTAAGAGCTGGGTGATGGGATGGAACTGCTTCTGATACTGCGTCGGTACTGTTGGTGAAGAGCGAGCGCGGTTGGCGTAGGTCTTTGCTCTCGCTGCTCCTGCTGCGGGATGGAGTGGCGACGCTCGGGAGTTCTTTCGTGCTGACCCAGGTCGGAACCTGCTGTGGCAATGAGTCGAACGATGTTCGTCTGGGGACTGGAGGAGGAGTAGGGGAAGCGAAGGGAGGCGCGTGAGGTTTTGAGGGAGAGAAGTCGTCAAAACAAGACGGTCACAATTTCGACTTCTTCTTCCTCTTCCTCTCCTCCCCCTTCTCTCCTCACGACGACAACACTCTCCGAGTACACCTCCCTCCCTCTCCCGCCAGCAGCCATGCCACCTCACTCACTCCCGACCACTATTCAAGACCTCTTCTCTCCCCTCCCCGTAGCAGTCACAGCTCCTCAGACGCTCGAGTCGCTCGCCAACACCTGGCTCCCCAAGGATCTCAGCTACGACAAGACTGGAGATCAGCTGGGAGCTCTTGAGGAGCACGCGCAAGAGGAGGAAAACGCGTCGTTTGAAGACGAGGGAGCGTTTTACTACAGGAGTGAGTCCCCCTCAACGCGTAGCCACCATCACAGCTCAACTTACTCTTCCTTCCTCGAGACTTTTCGAACAACCCCTCTTACGCGTTCGAGACCCCTCCATCGAGTCCCAGCCACGCGCGCTCGTGCTCCGCGGCGTCGACCCCTCACGCGACTCCCTCGCGTTCCTTCCCAACCTCTCTCTCCACGCCACCCTCCGAACCAACTCTTCACTCCCTCAGTTCGACTCCTCTCACCCCGTACAGCGGTTCCACCGCCTCTGGCGACGCGTTCAACCCCGCCGTCGGATCCCCCTCCAGGCGCTTGCCGAGGGACAACGATTCCTTCTCCCTCCCCGCGACACCTCGCTCGATCGCGGTTCTTCAAGAGGAGGAGAAGAGGAGGAGGAACAAAGGGCCCTGGACGTGGCCTGCGCGTGGGGAGAGGGCGAAGGAGTGGAAGGAGGTGACGACGCCGACCAAGGAGGGAGCTGCGGGTCGTGAGGGAGAAGGGAGGATGCTCGGGGAGATGGGGAGCGGGGAGGAGATGCAGGAGAGGAGGGAGGAGCCGCTCGTTACGCGCTACGTTCGCGTCGAGGGCCTTTCGCGCGACGCCACCGAGGAGGAGCTTCGTGAGCTGTTCATCGTGCGTTCTCGTCTCCCATCCCACTCTTCTAAACTGACTTTTCGAGAACTCAGACGCGCTACAGCACCCTCAAAGGCTGCTTCACCGCCCTCCTGCGCACGCACGGCGTCGTCGTCTTGTGCTTCCACGACGCTCGACACGCCTTCAACTCGCTCGCCTCGCTCAACGCGTCTCCCACCTCTTTCCAGCCCTCCCTCCACGCTTTCTGCATCTCCCGCGAGTCTCTCGACATGGTACGTCTCCTCTCTCCTCTCCTCTCCTCTCCTCTCCCTCCCCTCCTCCCTCCTCCCAACCCCTCCTCCCCGCGCAAGATCTCGCACTAACCCACCCGCAGCTCAACTCCTCCCTCCCCAACCCCCTGCTCTCCCCCTCCGAAGCCGTCCTTATCCTCACCCTCCACGGCCCCCTCCTCTCCCCTCACTCCCTTCTCCACACCTTCGGCGAAATCCGCTCCCTCCACCTCGTTGACCCTTCGACTTTCGTGATCGAGTACTGGGACGAACGGGACGCTGAGCGCGCGGCGGAGGTGCTGGATGGAAGGACGGCGGGGACGACGAGGTTGAGGTGCAGTTTTGAACCGAGCGTCGCGAGCACGGGGATGCCGAGAGCGCAGGCTCAGCCGCAGGTCCAGCCGCAGGTCCAGCCGCAGGTCCAGCCGCAGGTCCAGCCGCAGGTCTACAGGTCTCCGGCGAGGAGGCAGCAGGGGCAGATGCCGTTTGGGTCGATTGGGAATACGTTGGATGCGAGGACGCAGAGTTACGTTCCGCGATCGCAGGGGAGCAAGGTCCACAAGATGTCGCAGGTCGACGGCTACACTTCTCCTGTGCGTTCCCTCGTCTTCGTGCTGAATCTGGGAGGGAGCTGACGCGGTGGCGGATCGCAGCAGGCCTGGTCGCCGCCGAGGAACTCGCCTTCTCCTTCGACTGGAGTTCCGCGCTCGCAGGGCGGGACGCAGTGGGGGATCTTGCGCGAGGAGCAGATCCCTGCTGGGAACGTTCTCGACTTGGCCAAGATCGAGCAAGGTGAGTTCGTCTTGCGAAGCTGCCGAACGAGAAGCTGATGCGCTGTTGCAGGATTCGATATTAGGACGACGTTGATGATCAAGGTGTGTATTGGTGGGCTTCCACGTCCTGATTCTAACGTCGCTACCAGAACATCCCGAACCGCTTGAGCCAGGCCGATCTCATGGCGTTCATCGACGAGACCTCGCTCGGCGTCAGGAGCTACGACTTCCTCTACCTCCGCATCGACTTCTCCAACAGCTGCAACACGGGCTGTACGTTTATTCACCAACTTCCGCTCCCTATCCTCACTGACACGGCCACTTTCGCAGATGCCTTCGTCAACTTCATCTCGGTCGACGCTCTCCTCCAATTCGCTCGCGCCCGCCTCGGAACGCGCTGGAACCTCTTCCAGTCCGACAAGATCGTCGTCGCTTCGTACGGCAACATCCAAGTACGTTCCTCCCTCTCTCCCTCCTCTCCTCGCTCACTCGTCTTCGCAGGGCAAAGAAGCTCTCGTCAACCGCTTCCGCAGCTCGGCCGTCATGGAGCAGCCTCCCGCTTTCCGTCCTCGCCTCTTCTACTCCTTTGGACCTCACGCCGGTCAGCCCGAGGCGTTCCCCGGTTCGTTCCTGTTCTTTCTCGTGGCGCAAGATCGTGGCTGAGGAATCGAGGCAGAGAGCGATGACCCGCGTCGAAAGGCTCGCAGCGCCCTCAATGCTCAGACCCAGGGACTGTTCCCTGCTTCGCAGCCGGTGTTCAAGGTCACTCAGGCGCTCAAGGGGATGCATATGTAGAGTCGTCGTGGGTGCTTACAACCCCTCGTCGCCGTCGTCGTCGTGCTATTCCTCTCCACCGCTTATTGCCATCCCCACCGCATCCTATTCCCCATTCTTCCTTATCTTCTTCCGTAGCTTGTTCGTCGCATCACCAATCGTAGCCGTCGTATCGTCCTCGTCGTTCGCGAGAAGCATGTGAAGAGAGCGAAAAACACTTTGAGACAAGATCGTCTCCTTCTCCAGTCAGCTGCTGCTCTCGTCCCACTGGTAGCATATCCTCTCGATCCTTCCTCCCATCCTCTCGATCCCGCCCAACAGCAACATTTACGCCTCCCTCCGCCCCCTCCTGATCCCTACTAACGCTCCCTCACGTCGCGAAACAGGTCAGCCCCTATCTCGCACCACAACGCCACTGGAACCGCTGGAGGAGGAGGCGACGCGTGAGTCCCTCGATCCCCTCTTCAACGCGCGTACTGAGCATCCGTACAGCCTCGATAAGGGCATCTCGATGATCGCCAACAAGTTGGGCAAGCCGCAGAAGAATGGCACTGTTGAGAAGGTGCCCCTCACTCTCTCTCTCTTGTTTGCGTCGGGGGAGCTGATGAGGAGTAGATCAGTGATGGGGTGAGGAAGTTATTCAAGAAGGCGACGGGGAAGGACGTCCCTGGTGAGTCGCCTTGCGGGACTTGCGAGAGGATGGGAGCTGACCGCGCGCGTTGAGCAGTGGCCGATAAGGACTATAGGTGATTGGGAACTGGGTCGTGTGCGTGTGGGAGAGGGCTTGGGAGTATTGGGTAATTCAGGTCGAGGTTCGAGGTCTTCGCAGGGAGCAGATCGGGTCGTGCGGAGCTTGGAGAGCGTTGAGAGCGGGTTCTTCGAGCAGGATTCCACGACGAGCAAGCACGCCAGAGATCAGACCTTGCCTTGGTATTCCGCATAGGATTTGAGGCTGCCAGAGAGTTGAATCGACAGCGAAAGAGAGCTCAGAGTCCGAAGAGAGAGGAGTCCTCGGTCGCTCTCGCCTTTCTCCCTCCTACACCCACGCCCGCCGCAAACCCTCACAAACACCATGTGCGCCCTCTCTCTCCTTGCCGATCCCACGCTGACTTTCCTCGACAGGACAACTCCCACCGCCACCGCTCCCACCGCCACTCCCGCCGCTGCTCCCGCCGCTGGAGGCCAAGGCGACGCGTAAGTCCTCTCCAGCGCCGCAGGACGCTCGCTTACCGTTCGCAGGCTCGACACGGGCGTTTCGATGGCCGCCGAGAGGATGGGGCACAAGCAGAAGCCGGGGGATGGTGGAAAAAGGTGTGTTCCTTTCGTTGAGAGAGAGCAGGAGCTGATAGTGAAGACGCAGATCAGCGATGGGATCCGCTCGGTCTTCAAGAAGGGAACGGGGAAGGACGTCCCTAGTGCGTTGGGTGCGAAGTGCTGAGCGACCTAGAGCTGATGTTTCGACGCAGTCGCTGATAAGGAACACAAGTAGCTTGCGAACGGGGCTGTGCTTCGATGGAGAAGGCTTGGAGAGTAGCTCTGAGCAATGCAGGACGAGGATTGAGGATGCGAGCAAGGGAGAGAGCGTCGAGCCATCCTTACGAGCAGTCTCGAGGAGCAGCAAGCAGACCACACCTCAGCCATCTCAGCTACGCCCTCGCCGTCGTCCAAAGTCCTTGTTGCGCTGCACGAATGTCCATCCCATCCCCCTCGCCCCGCTCAATGATACCTCCCATGCTCCTTGACCTTGCCGTCCCTCCCCACTTTCTTCAGCACCGGGCTCGCCGCCGGTCTGTACCTGTGCTCCGGCGAATACCTGCTCCACCAACGCCTATCAGCTCCCTCCCCCGCTTCTCGCACGCACGAAAACGCACCTCTCGACCTTCTTGAACCCCGGTCGATGCAGCACGACCTTGTCGTTCCGGTGCTTGTAGTTCTCGATCCAGGACCAGGGCGGGAGGTCGTTGTGCATCGCAAAGAGGGAGTAGAGGGCCGTAAAGGCTAGGAGGAGGAGGAGCTTGCGGGTTGAGATGGGGAAGGTGGGAGGGCGGGGAGGACGTGGTCGAGTGGAGGTGTAGAGGTGCCCGGCGCGGGTGTCGTCTGCTGGCATCTTGCTGGGAGGTAGGGTAGGTAGGAGCTGCGAGAGGGGCGTTGGAGGTGAGAAGAGAGAGAAAGAGCCTGAGGCCGACGACGCGACCCCCCTCTTCGCTCAAGCACTCTTCGCACAGACAAAGATCGCACTGAGGACACAGCTCTGAACAGCTCAGCTAGATTAGGTATCCAACAGCCCAATCCTCCAACTCCCCTTCGCCAACTTGGGCCTCTCAACCCTCTCCGTCCCCTCCTCCGGCTTCCCCTTCTCAACAAACTCTCCCCGCTCCTTCTCCTTGATCTCCTCCCTCTTCTCCTCGGCCCATTCCTCCTCGCGCAAGGTCCAGACAGTCACGATTGACGCTGCGAGGAAGTTCTCGAGAGAGGAGAGCTCGGATTGGAGCGAGGTGGCGGCGGTGCGGTGGGAGGAGGAGTTGAGGGTGAGGAGGATGGGGAGGAGAGAAGCAGCTTCGGCTGAGAAAGGCGTAGCGTCAGAAACGGGAAGATTTCTAGCTGATACGGTCGACTCACCATGTAGTTCGGCCAGCTTGACCTCGTATGTTTTCTTGAGCGAGATGAGGAGGTACGTCTCCTCGAAGATGCTCCCCTTCTTGCCAGCTGCTCGCTTGAGCGCACCCTTCCGTCGTGACGCTGCAGTCCGCCTGCAATAAAGGAAGGTCAGGAGAAGTCGGGAGCAAAGGAAAGAAAGCGTACGAGGACTTGCGCGTCGTGGCGAGCGTGGTGGGGGCAGCAGTGTACCTCGTGAACGCAGTCCCAGCGTCAGAAGCTCCATCAGGCTGGATCTCAACGTTGTCAAACGCCGACGTCGGGTCGTCGATGCAGAAGTACTGATCTGGTGCCAACATGACCGTCGTCAGCAAGCGTCTTCGCTCAGGGACGAGGAAGTGCGCACTAGGGTTGGAGTCGCGCTTCTCCCTCAGCTCGCCTAATCGCTCGACCTGCTTCTCAACCTGCTCCATGACCTCGGCGATATCCTCGAGCATCCGAGTCTGCATCTCCAGCGTCCCAGGCTTGATGTGCGTCTCAATCAAATCTCGGCGAGTGTACAGCGTCGTCTGCGGATCGCGGTCAGCCTTAAGGTCCTCGGGCACGACGAACGACAGGAACGTACGAGACGAATAGCTTCTGCGAAAGCGGTTCCTTCGACGAGTGCTCCAACAGCCGCTTCCACGTCCCGACCATAATCGAGCAGCACCCGACCAGCCTCCACATAGCGTCGCTTGCCTCGCAGGCTCTCTGCGAAATAGCGAGCGTCAGCTTCGTTCGTCCGCGGAATGCACGACTTCGAACGCACCTGCCACGTCGACCGCGAGCGCCTTGATCTCCGACGCAGTACGCTTGCTCTCCGAAAGCGCGAGCGTGAAGAGCTCCTGCCATGCGTTCGCCTTCTGATATGCCTGCATCGCCTTGGCAGGCTGACCTCCGAGCGAGAACACTGTCACGACACGGCGTCAGTAGAGAACGGGAGGACGACGGTCGAGGATGCTCACAGACTCCAGCTTCGCCGTAGTGCCGTTGCTCGACGAGGTGCTCGGCGTTCGCAGTGAGGATGATCTGCGCGAGCGAGAGTCAGCCATCTCCTCGTTTGCACCAGCCAAATAACCCACCTTGTACTTGATCGGATCGTCCTTAAACGCTTGCAAAGCCGTCGTGAACAGCTCATGCGCCTTGGTGTACTCGAGCGCTTCGTCGAACGAATCCATGCCCGCCAGAGCGAGGTTCTTAAGCGCGCTATCGAATCGCTCTAAGTGGTCGTCAATCTTGAACCGCTGGCGGTGGGTGTCGAGCTGCCGGAGGTCGCGAAGGAAGGGGAGGTACTCGCGAGGATCCTGCGAAGGCAGAGTTAGGGAAGCCACGCTCAGCAGGAAGGAACCGACTCACCTTTTGCGAATGCTGAGCGATCATCAGTACGAGAGGGAAGTCGTACATCCCCAGAGCGAGGTCGAAGAGCTTGTTGGCGTCGCTGAGGAAGATGATGTACTTCACGGCGTCCTCCGCTCGTGCCGAGTCGCGCGCTGAGAAGACGCATCAGCACAGGAACGAGCGAGAAGCGGAGCAAGGCTCACCTTTGAGCTCGACTAGAGCCTTGAGAGCCGACTCGTAGTCTGGCGGACTCTTGCGAACGTACGCCGTGAGGATCGTGTTGGCGTAGTGGAACACGTCGCGCTTCTCCAGCTCGCCGCGAACCATATCGCAGACCTCGTTGATCTTGTTCGCCGTGTTCCTGCACAAGCGGGCGCTCGTCAGCGGAAAGTCACCCGTTCCGAAAGATAGAAACGCACGCAGGCTTGCCGCTCGCAGCGATGAGAGGTCGGTACATCGTCGCAGTTACATCCTCGTTCTTGAGACCCGACAGGAAGAGGTTGAGGTGATCGACTTGCTTGATCTGTGAGACGAAGTCGTCCAAGTGCAAGCGGAAGAGGGAGGGGTTGTGGTCGTAGAGGATGTTCAGGTCGATGCGATGACGACGGCAGGCAAGGAACGCAGCTCGGTAGCGAACGCTGGAAACACCGTTAAAAATGAACGACGGCAGAGGCGGAGAACTCCAGCTCACCTGTCCAGATCCTGGCGAACGATTCGCAGTACGAGGGGACGAGGGAAGATCGTCTCGAGGTTTCCGCGAGGCATCTGAAGGACAAGACTCGTCGAACTTGGCACGACAGCGACGATTCGCGAACCCCGCTCGACGGCCCTCTTGATCGGAGCGTCCGTCTCCCCTTGCTGGCGCTTGAGCGACTCGGTGTGGGCGATAACGACCTGGCGCGCAGCGTACGCAGGCTCGAAGGTGAAGAGGGGGATGAACTTGGCTTCGTGGGAGAAGGTTGTGAAGATGAGGAAGTCGGGGGTGCAGGTAAAGGAGGTCGAGTCGTTGGCGAGGAGGCGTGATCCGGCGTAAAGTCGTCCGCTGTCGGCGAGGCCGATCACGACTCGGGTTGAGGGAAGAGCGATGTGGCGGATCGTGGTACACCGTTCGGGGAGGCTGGAGAGATCTTCGGAGGGGAGGGCGATGTCGTCGCCAGTCATCGAAGCGGGGACTGCAGAGGGCATTAGTCTCGATTGACCCAGCGAGGGCAAAAGCTCACCCTCAAGAATCGTGCCATCTTCCAGCTCGATGATGAACGAGTCCTCGCCAGCGACTAGCCGAATCGCTTCTCCCATAATATCGACCTTGCGAGTCGCGTCAGTCGAATCGACGAGGACGACCGAGTTCCCGCTCCTGGACGACTGCAGTACCGCGATAACCAAATCCAATCCCTCTCCAACGCAGGCGCACTGCCGAGCATACCCAGGAACGCCCTGAATCGCGGCCTCGAAAGCATGCGACGAGCGCACCAGCGTCGGAGCCTTGATCTCCTCGCGTGCCTGGCCGCTGACGGCGGGGACGAGTGGCCAGGCCCAGGTCTCGACGAAGCCGTCCGAGTAGAGCTCGATGAGGGTAGAGGAAGTCGAGGAGAAGGAGATATGGACGGGCGTCCGGGAGGGGCGCGAGGAGGGGAGGATCATCGAGGACATTGGCGGCGGGATGTTTTCGAGGCGGAAGGGAGTGAGCTTGAGAGTCGCTGGAGAAGTTTGAGAACGTCAGAGTAGTTTTGATTGAAAAGTAAGAGAAACGCACAGCCATCGACGACTGCGACCGTCCCGTCGTCGTTTGGAGGAGGGCGAGTCGAGGCAAAGGTGTCCCAGGAAATGGCGTAGGATTCGATTCCGCCTGCACACACAATGGTCAGCGAGCTGGTTGGTTTCGATCGAACAAATACGCACCGGTCGTAGCGAGATAGAGCTCCAACGCCTTCTCAGGGTGCCAGAGAAGACCAGTGAGCGCAGCCGGCCCAGAGAGTCGAGGAACGATCTCCTGCTTGAGGTACCAGTAGTAGTTGTTCCTATGCCAGAGTTGGACTGGAGAGAGCAGAGTCGATCAGTTCATGCGTGCAACTGCGAACTGCGAACCGGACTCACCAGCATGCCCACTCATCTCTCCCGTCCGCTCGATCCAAACCGCCAGCAGCGACGAATCCGAGTTCCAGCTCAATTCCCTCACAACGCTCTTGCTCCCAGTCGGCTCCCTCAACGCAAAGTCGTACCTCCGCAGCCCGTTCCGCTCAAAGAAGACGACATGATGGCTGTCGACCGTCCCGTCCGCCTTGACGACCTTCTGAGTCGACGCAATGATGGATCCAGACGGCTGCCACGAAAGCCCGTGCTCGAGCCCGCTTGTCGGCTCGCTCGTACTCGACAAAGCAGCGACCCTCGAGAACACCCTGAGGATCCTTCGTTTCGCTTCGTCCTGCGCCGAGAGAGAATCCAAGCTGGAGACGGCGAAGAAAGCCGAGTCGCCACGCCAGGAGATTCGAGGGAGTCCATCGTCGTCGGGAGAGCTGTGAGGGGTGGTGGAGGTCAAAGTGGAGGTTGATGCTGCAGACTTGCCGACAGAGCCTCGAAACTGCGTCGACTTGTCGCCCCAGCCGACATTGACGGGTGCGTCTGCGGGGGGAGCAGGTCAGTTTTCGTCATCTCGCATTAGGCTAACTCTGGCTTCACCTTCGCCAAAGTCTGCACTGCGTAGAGGTCCTTCGGAGAGCACCTCGAAGTCCTTGGTCATTTCGATGAGCTTGTCGTCGCCTGCAAAGAAGTCAACGTTGGTCACAGCTGGCTCAAGCAGTGGCACGTACCAGTAATGAGAACCAGCAGCTCCTCGTCAGGACTCCAGGCAGCGGACTTGATCCCAGCATCTACGGAGCCAACGTTCTCCCTCTGCAAGACGCGCAGCCATTTAGCTCGCGTTCCTGCACCAAGCTCCCACGAGACGCAGCTCACCCTCGTCTCCACGCCCTCTCCGCTCCCTGGCTCGAAGACCTGCTCGATATCTCCGTTCGCCAGCACGACACACAGCGAGTCGCTCTCCGGCAGATATTTGAACGAGACGATGGAGCTGCCGTTGGGGTCCTGCAGGGTCGGCACAGCTTGGGTAGTCCAGAAAGCGATTGGTTCAGGAAGCTAGGAGGTAGGCATCAGCTATGTGCCCCGTCCTGGAGTCACGCGGCGCACCTGCTCCTCGTTCACAACAAAAACTGAGAGCTCCGTCGTCCCATCCGGCCCCGAGCTCTCCGCGATGGCGTAGAGACTGTCGGTTGCAGGATCCGTCGCGATGCCTGCAACAACTGCCCCGAGAGTGCTGCTGACGAGCTGGGTGGACTTGACGTCGAGGAGGATGAGGGAGCGCATCTTGGCGAGGGCGAGCTGCTGAGGAAGGGCCGGCGGTGGGCGGAGAGGGTGTACCCTTGGGGCTTTGGCGCAGGTGCTCTTCGGTGGTCTTGAGCTGAGCGGGCAGTCGGTGGAGGCGCGTGGAGGAGGTCAAGAGACAACCGCACGCGGCGTTGCTCCTTGCCCTCCTCCCAACTCCTCTCGAGCTCGCAATGCCTGCCTCTCGCCTGCCTTACTCTTTGGAGAAGGAATCTCTGCTCGGGAACGACCATCTCTCACCTCCAAGACGCTCCTGGCGCCGCCCGCTTCTCCTCCTCCCTGTCGCTCTTATCGCCGCCGTCGCCCTCCACTCTCTGAGTCCAGGACGACAGCAGAGCGGCTACGCAGGCGATGCTTGCGTACAGTTCCCTCCCCTCGTACCAGCAGTCAACACGGGCCTGGACGCCAATCACGACTTCATCTTCGGCGCCGAGTATCAGGCGCCGAGTGCGGAGATGCTCAGCGGACTGGTTCAGATCCCGTGAGTCCTTTCCAGCTCCGTTTTGGTTGCCCCATATCTGATCGTCTTCTCTCTAGCTCCGAGAGCTACGACGACAACGGCCCCGTCGGGGAAGATGAACGTTGGGCGGTGTTCTTCAAGCTCGAGGCCTACCTTGGACGAACCTTTCCACTCCTGTACGTACTTCAAGCGGATCGATGATTGCACTCTATTCCTGACAGTCTTGTTCGCAGCGACGAGAAGCTCGAAAAGACGAAGGTCAACACGCACGGCCTTTTCTACACCTGGAGCGGCAGCGACTCCTCTCTCAAGCCTGCTCTCCTGATGGCTCACCAGGACGTCGTCCCTGTGAACCCTGATACCGTTTTGGAATGGACGCATCCGCCATACAGCGGCTTCTTCGATGGAAAGGCTCTCTGGGGTCGAGGATCGGTCGACTGCAAGGACACCCTCTCCGGAATCCTCGAGGCTGTTACGCTACTGCTTGAGCAAGGCTTCACTCCTCGGCGTACCATTCTCTTCTCTTTCGGGTTCGACGAGGAGAGTAAAGGGACCGACGTACGTTCCCCTCTCTTTTTTTCGCGCCGAGAGCGTCGCTGACGGGCTTTGCCATGCAGGGAGCAGGGGAGCTTGCAAAGCACATCGAGTCGATCTACGGCAAAGACAGCATTGCTTTTATTGTCGACGAGGGAGGTCTTGGAGTCGGCGAGAAATTCGGCAAGGGGTTCGCGATGCCAGCCACCGGCGAAAAAGGATACCTCGACGTGACCATCTCGCTTCACACGCCTGGGTGAGTGCTGCAGTATCTCTGTCGGAACATAATCAAAATGCTGAGTTCTCTCTTTCCTCAGCGGCCACTCATCTATTCCTCCCCCGCATACAGGAATCGGAATCCTCGCCCAAGTCATCACGTCGCTCGAGTCGACGCCCTTTTCGCCCTCTCTCTCGCTCGAGTCCCCGATCTACTCTAATACTCTAATGCGCTGCGGAGCACGGAGATATCTCTAGCGACCTGCGGAAGGGCGTTCAGCGAGCTTCGCAGAGCGGCAAGAAGGGCGTTGCTGGGAGGCAGGCGTTGGCGGACAAGTACGCTACGCTGGGACGCGACGAGAGGTTCCTCGTCACGACCTCTCAGGCAGTTGATGTGATTCAGGGAGGTGTCAAAGGTACGTCGGGACTGTACGCCTCGGGGAGCTCTTCGCTGACCAGCCTGTGGCGCAGTGAACGCGCTTCCTGAGACGTCTCTGGTCGTCGTCAACTATCGCGTTTCGGTCGACTCTAATCTGGACGTAAGCTGCTTCGTGAGTGCTCGCGCTGCCGATCCTGACCCTCGCTCGCAGTTCGTCAAGGGTCAAATCACGCGTCAACTCCTCCCAATCGCGAAGCGACACGCGCTCGACGTCGAAGCGTTCGGCGAGACCCAAGTTGACCACTCCACTAATAAGTCTCCGGATCTTCCTGGAGGACTGCTCAGAGCTGTCGGAACCGCGTGCGCAATTTCGCACTCTGCCTCGCTGCGATGAGCTCACCTCCATGTTCAGCCCTCTCTCGGCGGCTCCCATCTCATCGACTTCCTCTTCAGCATGGAAGCTTCTTTCGTCGACCATTCGACACGCCTTCTCAAGCAGCTTCCCCGACGGCATCCTCGTCTCGCCTTGCCGTGCGTCCTTCCCCCGTTCCCTTTCTCGAGCGCTGCTAATCCGTTCTTTCTCAGTAATGGGTGGCAACACTGACACTCAGTTCTACTGGAGTCTAACTCCCAACATCTTCCGCTTTTCGCCGTCGAATCCCGACACCGAAGAGTGGATCCACACGGTACGCTCCGCTTCCTCCCACCTCGTTCTCTCGCTGAGACGTCCTCGCAGGTGGATGAGCACGTCATGATTTCCGATCATCTCAAGGCGGTGTGGTTCTACCATGAGCTGTGCGTATCATCGTCTTCAGGGAGCTCTCGATGTCGGCTGACGTTGGCTGGTCCCAGGTTGCGGAATGCGGATGCAGCGGATCTCGAATCCTAGGTCGTGATAGACAGGAAATGGGTATCGCTCCTGTGCTGGACGCGTTATCGAGCACGTGAGCGGACTGCTTCGTAGGAGCTGAGAGGGAGAAGACGCCTGCTTCGCGTCGACGCCTTTGTGCTTACCGCTTCCGTGCCCACAGCTAGGCTCAAGACAAGGACCTCACCTCGCAAGCTCTTTGGCAAGTGTAGCGGTCAATCCGTAGTCTCCACCACACGCGCGGGCTCTCGTTGCGAAATCTTCTGGAATCGAAAACCTCGCTGCCGGCCCTCAGAATTTTCGCACTTGCTTTGTCGGGCTTTTTGAGCGAGCCAGTCTCGGAGTTTCTGAGCGGGCCAATCTCTGTAACTGTCATTGTACGTGAGAGCTGCTCGGAGCACCCTCATTTCCACCATCTTGCGGCTGAAGCTTGTCTCCACCATGTGCGGCTCAAAATGCTAGCCCCCGCTTCGGTTCTCTCGGCTAACTTCTCAGAGAGCTACCCCGCTTTGAACGAGCTACAAGAACGAAAGAGGGACCAGACTAGAGGCGTTGCGGTCGCTCGCTGCTTGAAAGCCTTCGCAGCTCGAAAGGGTTGAGGGCGCCCTCAGTTCGAGTGGCCCGTTCAGGACTGCTCACAACAACAAGTCGACAAGATGAAAAGGTTTTGATGGCATGGAGAAACGAGCTGCAGGGCTAAACATGGGGGGTGCGAACGACGAGCCGACCAAAGCCAACATCTCCAACGCGCAGGCGATCCAAAGCTCCCTAAAATAGAACGGCTCGTCAGGATGAAGCAGCGTAAAGGTAGAGACAGAAGCTCACGTTGATGGCGCCGAGACCCCCGTCGATGATTTCGACTTGAGGAAGGACAAGCTCGTTCGACTCAAGAAGGTCTTCAATGAGGCGCATCAACGCGCTCCCGACGGCGGCATTACTGTGGAAGGTCTTGATAGGCTGCGCGCGAAATGAGTATCAGCTTACAGGCTCGCAGAAAGAATTCAGGAACGACTCACCACTTCGCAAAGCCTCACCCGGTCCCCAGGCACCTTTGGCAGCCCCGACAGCCCGACCAACCAGCTCTCCTGCTCCGTATCTAGTGCTGCCATTGTATATTCGGCGGTCTTCTTTCCGACGCAGTCGATGGCGTAACGGAGCTTGCCGCTTGAGATACGACGAACCTCGGCGACAGCAGCGGTGGGGTCGGAACGATTAACAACGTGAGCTGCGAGAGAGCGGAGAGTCAGTAATATTCAAGTAAGAAGGAGAGCCGAAGAAGACTCACAGACTCCGACGTCGTAGAGCCTTTGAGCGTGACGAGAAGTGTTGGCGACGGCGATGACTTGAAGGCCGGTGAGTCGTGCGAATTGTGCGGCGAAGAATCCCGTCGTTGAAGATGCTCCCCAGATTAAAATGCACTCGCCGGGTTGAGGAAACGGAGTGGAAGGGCCGGGAGGACTGGGAAGGAGGAGGGACGAGGACGAAAGGGCATCGCCGGGGAATTCTGCGCACGGAAAGAGAAACAAACGCTCAGCAAGTTGGCAACGAGATTGGGAGAGGCAAAACGTACCGATATCATGTGTGACGGTCGACGTGGACGCCGCCGTCCATTCGGGGGACTCCCCCTCGGCGCCAACGGCGAGGTCCCGAGGAGCAAAGCCTCGTACGCTGATGCCCAACGCTGATCCGATTGCGAGAGCTGCTGTAACTGCTCCAACTCCTGGAGATTATTGCAGGTGTCAGCGCTGCCTTCCTTCAATCGCTTTGGGCGAGGAAGAGGGAACGCACCGATAGCTGCGCAAACATCCACCGAAGATCCCTCAGGAACAAGGCCCATACAATGCTCAGACGCAACAGCGTACTGCTGGAAAGCCGAGGTACGATAATCACGGTACTGAGTCGAAGGCCCAAAGATGCGATCGCCAACCTTGAGTCGCTGGACGTCTGCCCCCACTCGAACAACGACACCGGCGAGATCCCGACCGTTCAGAGCGGGCAACGTTGGCAGGCCAAAGCCGTAATCCGCAGATTTCCAGTCACTGTAGTATATTCAGTTCAATTAGAAGTCACAGGCGAGCCTGGAAGCGAGAACTCACACAGGATTGAGCCCAATCGCCTCCACCCGGACGAGGACCTCGTGGGGTCCCTCGAGCGCAGGCAGGGGAAAGTCGAGGACGAGTTCGTAGCGTTCTTTGGCAGCTCGTAACAGGAGTGCACGCTGAGTCGAAGGAGTCGTGTAGGCCGAGTTGGAGAGGGTCGAAGTCATCGCGGCGCGCATGTTGAGCAGGGGAAGAGCAGAGCGCCAGCAGAGTCCCTCGAATCCGTCGTTCCTGTCCCATCCTACTCCGCTTGGCCTAAAGCGCAGGGGAAGACGCCTTCGAAGACAAGCTTGTGGAGGCGGAGCACGCAAGAGCGGGGCGAAGCTGTTCCGGATTATTTGCTGCTTTTTATTTCTGACCTGGTGTTTGAATGATTTAATTAAGAGCAGCAACGTCGGAACCTGTCTGAGCTCCTCCGCGCGCGCACGCCTCGATGATAACGCAGTGCGTAACGCGCCAGGGTGTCTTTAGTACCTCCTTCCACTGCTCTGGCGTCCTTCCGAGTTGAGGAGGCCGACAGGCTCCGCCCGCCTAGTGGGCCAGTCAACGCACTTCGAGTGCGATGTACGCCATCGCTGAGCCCAACGTTTCAGAGCTACTTGATTCCATTAACACACTCTCTGCTCCGCTCCTCTCACCAACTCTCAACAGTCACGCCCTGCTCCATGTCTCCTCAACTCGTCGACGCTCCCGCTCCTCCCTCCTCGTTCGCCTCTATCAAGGTCCCCAGTGCGACGGACGTGGCCTACCCTGCATTCAAGACTCAGCCCAAGACGACCGCAAAGTATCTCACCCGCGCAAAGGAGGTTGCCGCTCTTCTCGCCCTCGACGTTGCTCAGGTCCGTGACCGTCGCAGCTGCACCTTCTCGCGTGTACGAAGCTGATGTGCTGTACATAGCGCGAGAACAGCAACGAGGTTCCCTACAAGCAAGTTCAGCTCCTCAAGGATGCTGGACTCGTCACCGCCCTCGGTCCCATCCAGTACGGAGGAGGAGGTCAATCGTTCGCCATCGGCTACAAGGTGAGTCGTGACTTCCCACGAACGTATCTTATTCGCACTAACGGATGCCGCTCAGCTTGTGCGAGAAGTGGCCGCCGGAGATGGCTCCGTTGGACAGCTTCTCGCCTACCACTACCTCTGGAGGCACGTCGTTTGCGCCGTTGTGATTCGTCGGCTCTGACCTCAACTCTCTACAGCTACGCCGCTAGTGTTGTAGGAACGCCAGAGCAGATCGAGTTCGAGGCGAAGCGCTACATCGAAGGCAAGCTCTTCTACGGTGCCGCAGTCAACCCCAGGTTCGAATCCCTTTGAGTTCGCAAGATCGCAAGCTTATGATTCTCTGCAGGGACTCTGATTTGGCCGTAACGGAGAGCGCCGACGGCAATTCGCTCATCTTTACTGGGAGGAAGGCCTTCTCGACCGGTTCGAAGATCTCGGACCTAACTGTTCTCGAAGGAGTCATTGCCGTGAGTGGCTTCTCAAGCAGAGCAGCAATCACCGCCTCATGATACTTAATCGCAGGGAACGGATTCGCACGTCTTTGGAATCGTCGACTCGAAACAGGAAGGCATCAAGTACGGCGACGATTGGAAGGATGTGCTCGGCCTGCGAGGGAGTCAATCTGGTTCGTCCTTTCCGAGCTCGCGTCCTTTCGAAAGACATTAACTCCACTCGCGCGCAGGCTCCATCTCCATTACCGACGTCTCTCTCCCCTGGACCAACGCTCTCGGCTTCAACGCTGCGAAGGACTTCGTCCCCCTCGGCGCATTCAACACCCTCCTCCTCCCCGCCATTCAGCTGGCGTTCGTCAACTTCTACCTCGGTATCGCCCAAGGAGCTCTAGCCAAAGCAGCGACCTACACCGCCGCCAACACGCGCGCCTGGCCTTTCAGCGGAGACGTCAAGGACAAGGCGATCGACGAGTTCTACATCCAGGAGATTTACGGCACGCTTCAAGCCAAGGTCTGGGGCCTCGAGGCACAGGTTGATAGCATTGGAGAGCTTATTTCGGAGCTGCTTTCGAGGGTAATTAGGACGTCCGTCACGGCCGAGGAGCGAGGCAACGTCGCCGCTAGGATTGCTGGCGCCAAGGTCACCTCGACTGAGATTGGGCTTGAAGTTACTTCACAGTGCGTGTTTAACCCTTTGCGAAGGAATCTGGGCTAACGTTTCGTTTTCGTCGCAGAGTGTACGAGGTCCTCGGCGCGCGCTCGATCGCCCTCAAGGCTGGCTTCTCGCACTTCTGGGTACGTGATCTTCCTTCCTTTGCTCGTTAATGTAGCTTATCTTAGTCTCCTTTGCAGCACAACATCCGAACCCACACTCTCCACGACCCCGTCGCTCACAAACGCGCCGAAGTCGGCCGCTTCGTCCTCACTGGCGAGTTTGCTACCGTGCGTTCGCTTTGCTCTTACGCCGAGCTCTCAGCTAACTGTCTCGCAGCCCACCTGGTACACCTGATCTCTTCGCAGGTTCGGGGAGGACGTGATTCGGACACCGGTTTTTCTGCAATTCGGTTTTTGTACGAGATTCCTTCTCCGACTCGGCTCGGTGCTCGACTCTCTCTCCTCTGCTTCCACGCACCCTCTCAGCGAAACCCAACGCCAGATCAATTTCAGCTCGAGGTTCGCCGCCGACGTCGCCAAGCTCGTGCGGGCTAACTCCGTCTTCCACCCCCGTCTTTTTTCGGCTGCCGCTCTCTTCCTCTCGATTCGCGCTCGACCCTCTGCTCCTGATGACTCTCCGCGCTCTGGAGCTGGTGACTCCCGCAGGGGGCACGCTCGACGCCGCTCTGCCCTCGTTCCCCTCGTCAGAAAAGCTCGAGACGAACGTCGGGTTGCCGCCTGGTGAGTCAGGGCGGAGAGAGAAGTGGAGAGGGACGCTGATGGCGGTGTACAGGGGAGGAGAAGCTGGTTGAAGAGGAGGACGACATCCCTGAAGGTGGTTTTAGGGGCTGGCTGAACGTCCTGGGAGCATCGGTACGTCTCTATCGGAGTCGAACGAGATTGCGGTTGCTCAACCCCAGTACTATGATTGCAGCTTGTGATGCTTTGTATCTTTGGTTGTGAGTAATGAGCTGTTCTCTAGAGCTTCAGCGCTGTACTGATCGTCTCTTCGCAGACGCCAACGCGTGAGGCCGTCACCTACATCCTTCGATCCACCCAATCTTAACGCCCTCTCCCAGCTTTGGTGTCTTCCAATCGTACTATCAGCTCAACCAATTCAAGAACCAGTCGGCCTCTTCAATCTCATGGATGTAGGCTCGGCGGTCTCGAATCTGGGAGGGCCTTCGCTGATCAAGCCTTCGATTCAGTGGCAGCGTTCAGTCCTGGCTCGAATTCTCCTTCGCACTTGTAACAGGGCCACTGTACGATCGCGTAAGTTGCTTCTGCTCTTATCTGCTCGGCTTCGCGCTGATCACTGGGTGCAGGGCTACTTTCGCGCGCTCCTGACCGTCGGCAGCATCGTCTACATCATTTCGTGCGTTCCTACTCCTTCCCTCTCGCCACGGCCTGCACTAAGCTTCTCGAACCAGGCTATTCATGGTTTCCCTTTGTACGGAGTTCTGGCAAGCGATGCTTGCGCAGGCGCTCGGGATGGGGCTGGGTAAGCTCATTCGTGCCTCGGAGATGGAGATGTGAATCGCTCTGAACGAGATGGGAATTGCGCTGAACGCTTGTTCTGCAGGGATGGGATTGCTGTTTTTACCAGCTGTAAGTGAGAGTCTTTTTAAACCAAACGCATCGCTAACGCGCGATGTGCGGCACCAGATGTCGGTACTGGCTCAGTACTTCCGCGTGCGAAGGTCGTTAGTGATGGGCCTGGCGATGGCCGGAAGCTCCATTGGAGGTAAGCATTATCTCAAGGTGCAGTGCGTAGCTTGCTGACGAGTATGCATAGGCGTCTCCTTCCCCATCATGCTGAATCGCCTGTTCGTGACCGCCGGATTTGAGGCTGCTGTTCGCGCCTGTGAGTTCCTTCCTTCCGCTTTCAGAAGCGTCTGCTAACACCTAGCAGCTGGCTACGTTGTCCTAGGGTGCTTGGTCGTCGCCAATCTGTGCCTCTCTCAACGCATTACTTCCGCCAAACGTCAACCACTGCCCGCCGACCGACCCTCGATTCTCGAAATCCTTCAGGAGCTCCCCTTTAGTCTCACAGTTGGCAGCGCCTTCCTAATTTCGCTGGCGGTATTCTTCCCCATCGCGTATCTCCAAGGTTCGTTGTCTACAGCGGTGGCTCTCGGGGAACACGCTAACTTCCCTCGCTCGCAGTCTTCTTCGAGCGCAACAACCTCCCCGAAAACATCTCCCTATACTCTCTCGCCATCTTGAACGCATCTTCATTTTTCGGTCGCATCATCCCAAACGCTCTCGCGGACCACGTGGGCCTGTTCAACACGACGACTTTGATTGGGGGCTCCATTTCGGTCCTTTGCTTCGCAATGTTCGGCGCCACCTCAACTCGAGTAGCTGTGACTGTGCGTCTTCAGTTCCAGCGTCGAGTGACTTTGATTTGACGCCTCCCTCCGCAGTTCGCAATCTTGTGCGACAGCAGGTCCTAGGAGCGTGCATCTTGAACGCTAACCTGTCGTGTCTTTCTGCAGGTTCGGCTTCGTCGCAGGAGCGTACGTCTCCCTCCTCTGTAAGCAGCTCTCCCAATCTTCCTTTGGCACTTCTTGATCTCGCCGCACAGCTCCCTTGATCGTGTCTCTCGCCAAGCATCATTCCGAGATCGGGTCAGTCCTACCCTCGCTCACAACTCGCTCGCTCTTTGAACGTCCTCCCCTCAGAATTCGGCAAGGCATCGCTTTCTCAATCTTGGGGCTGAGCGCCTTGATCGGCACGCCCATCGCTGGAGCTCTTCTCGCGCGCTACGACGGCGCGTTTACAGGAGCTATCATCTTTGCAGGTGAGCTTCTCGCGGATTTGGCTCGGTTAGCGCAGCATTGACGCTGCTCTCGCACGCAGGGTGCTGTTCGGCGGCGGGATCGGTCGGGATGGGTGCGGCAAGGTTCCTCAGGGTGAAGGAGATGAGAACGTGGAAGGTTTAGAAGCATTTGGTTGGAAGCGAGCGAAGCTTGGCCGGACTCCGCCTGCCTGTGAGACCGCTGAGAACTCCTCCTCCAGGCGGTTCGGGTATCTCGCAAGTGCAGCACTTTTTACCACCTTTGCCTCGTCCAGGAGACTTCAGTACCGCGCCCTGAAGCGCGCCGACAAGCGTCTTTCCGCTGCGTGCGGTTTTCTCTCGTCCTTGCTCACTTTTTCTCTCCCTCTCTCCCTCCCTCCCTCCACTTGCCGTCACTTCTTTGTACTGTTCCCGCCCGTCCTACCGCTTCTCCCACGGCCGTCGGCGCTAGGAACCGGTGCACCAGGTTCGGCTGACGCAGCGAAGGCGTGCTTTGGTGCCGTTCTTGCAAGGACGCAGACCTACCAGTCTCGCGATCTTCTGGTCTCTCTCTTGCTTCCATTCAACCTATTCTATCGGCAATGCCTTCTCTATTCCACACCGAGACCGCCACCACCGCCGTCGAGACGCTCAATTCGACACCGTCCCTCTGCACTGGCCTGCGCATTGCTCCCCTCGTTTCTTCCGGGGCCCTTAGCGAAGCCAAATACCCTCGGGAGCAGCTCGCTCCTGCGATTGGGGTCCAGTTTGCCGAGGGCGTCAAGCTCAAGCAGATTCTCGCTCTCCCTGCGGACGAGCGCGATGCCGTTCTTCGTGATCTTGCCATCTTGAGTGAGTCCTGTTTTTAGCGACGGGAGATCTAAGAAAGGACGGAGGAAGCTGATTTTCTCCATTGCAGTCTCTCACAACGGCGTCGCCTTCTTCCAGAACCAGTCCGAGATCACTCCCGACGACCTCGCGGTCCTTGGTCTCGCTCTCGGAACTCTCGCTGGCAAGCCCGCCGATTCTACTCTCCACATCCATCCAACTCAAGAGCTCGGCGAGAACGGACTCCCCGTCGGAAAGATCTCCAACGTCCCCGACAAGGACGGGTGAGTTCACTCCTCGGTCCTCCTCGCTAGCTCTTTTTAAAGCTTCGCTCCTTGTCAGTCGCCAGATCTCTTTCGAGGACGACAACTCTGTTATCATCAGCAGTGGCTGGCACACCGACGTGTCGTTTGAGCCCCGACCTGCAGCCTAGTACGTCGTTCCCATCCTCAACATTTTCGCATTCCTAACCACCTCTCATCTCCAGCACTATTCTCAAGATGCACACGATTCCTTCCACTGGTGGCGACACCCTATGGAACAGCGGGTACAACACTTACGAACGTCTGACGCCCGCTTTCGCGACGTTCCTCGAAGGCCTCACCGCGACGCACGACGCCGAGAGGTTCAGGGAACAGTCGCGCAGGAATGGATTCGCTCTTCGTACCCTTCCTCGAGGCGCGCCGGAGAACTCTGGAGACGCGTTCCGTGCGATACATCCTGTTGTTCGTACGAACCCGGTCACTGGCTTCAAGTCGGTTTACGTCAATGTCACCTTCACGAAGTAGGTCGCTCGCCTGCGTTTATGAGGAATGGGAACTGAATTCCTTACTTCCTCTCAGGCGCATCAACGAGCTCAGCTTTGACGAATCTCGCACCGTCCTCGACTACCTCTTCAAGCTCCAACACGAATCACACGGTCCGTTCGCTCTCCCTCCTCCCTCCCCCCCCCTCACGCCCCCTCCAACAGACGCACACATCAAGTACCGTTGGGGGAAGAACGACCTCGCCATCTGGGACAACCGTTCGACGACCCATCTTGCCACTTTCGATTACACCGAGTACCGAGCTGGAGATCGCGTCGTCTGTGTCGGTGAGAATCCTGTGCGTTCTCTTGCTGCTTTGGGCGCTTGCGATGGAGCTGATGACCGAGTTAGTACTTTGATCCGGCGTCGGGGTCGAGGAAGGAGGCGCGAAAGCAGTCGGAACTGTAGGGGATCGGAATTGCGTAGGAACTGGAGTAACCGTTGTTCATAGAGCAGATGAGAGAACCTCGTACCGTACCGAGGATCGTGCGAGCAGATCCTACGAGCAGGGAGTCAAGGAAGACGAGAGCGGTCGCGAGAGAGTCGTCTTCCTCCATCCCCGCAACCCGATCCTCGCTCACGAGCAGTCTCCACCCTTGTCGCCCAGCACGAAATGACAAGTGCTCTGCATTAAGTCCGAAATCGATACACGCCTCTACCACCCCGCCGGCCTTAAACACACCTCTCCATCCTTGAACACCGTCCGCTCATGAAGCGGGCTCTTGGGGCTCTTAGGGCTCATCGGTCCCATCACCACTGGCACCACCACCGCCGCCCTCCCATTCGCCGCTGGGATGTCCATTCCCCTATTACTCTCAAACGGCACCTCCTTCCCCTCCTCCCCTCCAACCTCCTTGACGTGCTTCCCCAGTTCCTCGAGGATGACTCTTCCTCCTCCCGCGATGAGCTCGTGCGCGATATCAGCGCCGAGGAGTTCGCAATCGGCGATAGAGTGGACGACGCGAGTGAGAGTGGCGAGGACGGAGGAAGTGCCGGCGAGGGAGGTGATAGTGCCGGTGAGAGTGAGAGTGGCGGTATGAGGATCGTAAGGGGATGTGAGGCGGGGGACGGGGCAGCCGGTGCCGTTGCTGATCGCGTTCGTGTGAGGGTTCATCTCGACGAGTTTCGTCTCGCACCCGACGGGAACGGAGCAACCGCCCTCGAGGACGCGAAGCATGCTGCGCTCGCAGCGAGTCGTCCAGCCCGTCTTCCAGCATTCCAGGGATCCGACGAGCTGAGCTGCTCGGGCGTCGTTCTCGCGGATCTCGACGCAAATCGCGCCTTGGCCGACGGCGTGGTAGAGGGCGGGGGAGGTGACGGGGGTGGTGATGCGGGAGGCGAGGCCGACGCGGATCAGGCCGGCGGAGGCGAGGATGAGGGCGGTGTAGGTCGAGGTGGGGTCGTCGAGCTTGCGAAGTCGGGTTTGGAGGTTGCCACGCTGCGGGAGAAGGAAGTGAGCCTGGGCGCGCTTTCGAAGGGGACGAGAGCAAGACGCACGACATCGGCGAACTTGAGCTTGGGGAACTTGCGGCGTAGCTGAGCCACGCGGCGCACGCTGCTGGTACCGATAACGCTGCCATCGGGGAACTCCTCGAGACTCCTGAAGTCCAAACCGGCCTTCACGACGAGAGCGTCGCTCGGGTCTTCCCGCTCGAGGACAGCGCCCAGTTCGCAGCCTGGAGGGAAAGTGGTGGGGACGTCCTTCATAGAATGAACGATGGCGTCTACTGCGCCCTCGAGCATGACGACCTCGAGCTCCTTGGTCCAAAGCGCTGTGTCGGGCGACCGGGGTTAGCCGCTGAAGACGCGAGAAAAGAAGGTGGGGACGAGAACGCACCCTTCCCTCCGAGCAAGTAGAGTGGTTGCGACTGGTTGTTATCTCCCGACGTAGTCTGCACACGAGCATAAACGCATCAGCTCCTCTTGCTCCCCTTCTCCCAAACCGCGGCAAAGCCACTCACCATCCCGAAAATCCTAATCTCAGTCCCGGGCCAACGACTCTCGAGTTCCCGCTTGACGAGGTTCGTCTGGACCATGGCGAGCTTGGAGTTGCGCGTACCGAGGACGAAGACCTGCTTCGAGGTGGAGGGGTGGGCGGCGACCTCAGCAGCGCGGGCTGCCTTTAGCCGAGCGAGATCAGGGGCGATGTTGGGGTCTGTTGGTGGCGGAAGGACGTAGACGGGAGAACGGTCTGTTGCGAGGGCGTGGGCAGGCGGGTAGTACGGCTGGGGGGAGACGGAGCTGGTCATCGCGGATGCGTTCGGTTGGAGGCGAAAGTCGAGATCGGAGCTCGTGTCGGTGAGGTTGAGGTCGAGGAGGTTATGTCTGTGCTGAAGGTGTGCTGGTGGTGCTGGGGAGGTGGTGGCTTCGGGCGTGCGAGGATCGGGCGGTCGAGGAGTGGAGTCAAGAGAGGAAGCGAAGGCGGTGACAGTTCGACTTCTCTCGTTCAGCGCCTTTCTGATTGGCCAGTCCGCCCTATCTCGCCTCACCTTTTTCCCCGCGCAACAGAGTCAATCAAGCTCTACAAGGACGCGGTAAAACAGTGCAAATGCAGCAAATGCAAGAGGAAAGATCCTCGAGGAAAAAAGCAAAAACGTCCGCGGAAGTTTGGTCGCGCTCAGCTCCGCACCTCCGCGTTCTCTGAATCGACGCGACTCGGTCGTCAACCTGGGTCCTTCCAGCTCTACACCTCGTTGGAGGATCGAGTTTGGACGCCACAGCTTTATTCCTGGCCGCGAAACTGGCTCCTGCGCCCTTGTTCCAAGCGAAGGAGCAAGAATCCCGGGCGGAGACAACGAAAGCGAGGTCGTGTTCACCGGGAGAAGAGGGCCCCGGTTCGAGCAGAGTGAGGGGAGAGGAAGCGAGGGACGTCGTCCAGGCGCTGTAGACTCCCGAAACCCGAGAGGGGGGGGAGGGCAGAGTGTGGAGAGCTTGAAGCTGCTGCACGCGACATGCGACCGCACAAGGGAGAGAGAGGACAGGGCTGCTGGCAGGCTGACAGGCTGGAGAGCTGGGGACGAAGAAAGGTACGCAGCAGACCGACGGTGAGACCGCTGAGCAGTAGGAGCTGAGCAGAGCGGGGTCGAAAAGCGCAGAGAGAGAGCCTCAGAGAACGACCCCTGCCGCACGACACGCACTGCCCAACGCCTGGCGGGGTGTAGCCAGCATACGGCAGAGGGGCTTCAATCGAGTCGAGCGTATCCCCAGGCAGGTCCTCGATCAGCTCTCCAGCCCTCCCCAATCGCCCCCCAACCACCGCCTAGCCTCCCTCTCGTTCAGCCCTCCCGCTCCCAACCAGTGTCCCGCACCACAGCCAAGAAGAATCCAAGGTCGAAAGTGCTGCCACGCGAGCGGAGTCGACGTCGGTCGAGGGAGAGGAGGTGGACGAAAGGAGGAAGTGGTGATGGGTCGAAAGGCGGGAGGGAAAGGTGGGAGCCGAGGGGGTTGGTGTTCCTTCGAGCAGAAGCGCACGCCGTCCAGCAGCAATACTCCCTCGTCCGAGATCGACTACGTTGCGATCAGCTCTCCGGTACCCATACACTCCCTCCCCACCTCGCGGTCATCCTCCCTCCGCTCTATAACTCCTCAATGGTGTCCATCCCAAGGGTGTTTCCATCCCTGCAACACGTAGCAACCCCCGTCAGCGCGCCCTCCATCACCTCAGACGAAAGCGGTCGGAGCAAAACGCACGAGGAGGACAGCCCCGTCTTGCCGTGCGCGGTAGAAGAGGAAGAACCACATGGATGCGCCTGTCATCATAATACCCCCGTCAGTTACTGCTGCGTGGAGAGGGGAGGAGGGGGCGGACCGAGGATCTTGGCGGTGAAGCGGTGGCCCATTCCTGTAGGAGAGGTTAGCGGGAGCCGTGGGAGGGTGAGCGAGGCGAGCGGACCTGGGAGATGGGGGTGGAAACCTCCTGGGGCTGCGTGTCCTGCCATTTCTTGAGTGGGTGGTGTGGAGGAAGGGAAGAGACGAGGTCGACGTCGGCGCTCTTGCTGTCGACGACGTCGGGCGTTGCTCTCTCCCTCTGCCTTCTCCTCACTTTGACGGCAGACCCGCCCACCTCCTGCTTCAAACTATTCCAGCGGTGATCTAGCGGTCCTCGAGCCAGCACGAGCGAGTCCAGAGCTCAATCCACCTCTCACCTCTCGAACGCAGCTCTCCTTCCGCTCTCCTGTGTCCTCCCCTGGGCGACGCACGCTAGGCACAGAGCTCCTCGACGATCGAGCAACTTCTATTCCTCTGCTCGAGCAGCCTCTTGCGGCTTGAGTGCTTCCCGCCGCTCGTCGCCTCTGCTCACGCTATTCTTGGCCGCTCGTCGCCTTCCGCTGGCCAACCTCTGCTTCGACTCGCCGACACGACTCTATCTTCGACCATTCTCACCATACAACGTTCCACCCTCGCCATCCCGGAGCTCTCCACGAGCCCACCTTCGCCCAGTCGACTCCGACTCCCACGGGGTACGCCTCGCTCCCCACCGGGCTCTCCCTCCTCCTCCCATCAAACAACACCTGCAGCAACTCCCGCTCAGATACCTGTTCTCAGTCTAATCGATACTGCAGTTGAAGGAAGGCGCGCAAGCAACGGCTCGACGAAAACGGTCGATTTGCGGTGGCGCCGACGGGATCGTACGCGGTTTGGGGATCTACGGGGAACGGAAGGGGGGCCTGCTGCTGCTGGTGTTTGTGGGAGTTGTTGTGGGACTCGTGGGGATTCAGATGTAGCCTCCGAAAGGACTCAGGAGGGGTAGACGTTCCTGTTGATCTTCGACTATAGGAATATGATTTCGATTCTTCAGCTCACCGCTGCTTTTGTGCTGCTCTCGTGCTCTATGCTCGATACGTTTTGATCTTTGCATCTCTTGTTCGTGCCGAATCAATCAAGCGACTCAGCTTCGCAGTCTCGCTCGAGCCCCAGTCCCCGAAAGGCGACTCCCTGAACGCAGACCTGCTATCTCTGCGCGCGCAACTGCTCGGATGGGGTTTGATGAGGTCCCTGTGATAGATGATACTAAGCTCGACTCGGGTAGATAATCCCGCGAGAGAAGAGAGAGGATTGAAAAATGAAGATACTTATACTTTGGCAAGTGAACGAAATCCGCTGTAGTCTCCTCGACCTGCTCCACCTCGAAGTCTCCCACCTCGCTCCAGCGCCTGCTGCCAACGCCTGCAGCAATGTCAAGCCGACCAAAGCTCACGAATCCCCTCCGCCCAGCCACGCGGTACCGGAAGGGCAAAGGACCAGCGAACGCTCCCTCCTCCGACTCCGACTCGGACCAAGAAGCGCCCGCCGCCGTCTCCGCGCCCAGTTCCGACGACGAGAAGCCGCGTGTACCAGTAAAGGGGAAGGGGAAGATGGCGGTGTCGCTGAGGGAGGTGGAGGTGGATGAGGCGGGGATGGTGCGCGTTGGTGGGAGGGAGGAGGTGGGGAGGACGGAGAGGGAGGTGGAGAGTAGTGAGGAAGGTGAGTGGGGTGGTGAGGAGAGTGGGATGGAGCTGATGAGTGGGTTGCAGAGAGCGAGAGTGAGGAGGAGGCGCCTAAGCCAGTGTTCAAGCCTAAGATGCCTGGAGGGGAGTCAGATGAGGTGCGGGGCGCTCTTGGTATGATGGGAGGGATTCTAATGCTCTGGTATTCTGCAGGCCTCAAGCGAGTACGAGACGGAATCAGAGGACGAGCCTGCTCCCATCTACAAGCCCGTCTTCGTCTCAAAGTGAGTTCGGCTTTCGACTCGCGTGCTATGGCCCAGCTGAAGATGGAAGCAGACGTCACCGAGACACGATTGCGGAGCGGGAGAAGGAGCTTGATCCCGAGGCGCTGGAGGAGAAGCGACTGGCAGACCTGGAGCAGCGCAAGAAGGAGTCGAACGACCTCGTAGCGGAGAGCATCCTGCGCGAGCTGGCGGAGAGTGCGTGGCTCCCCTATCGGAGACGAGGACGAAGCTGACACTCCTGTGCGAGCAGAGGAGGTTGAAGAGGTCTTCCCTGATGTCGACGATACGGACGAGCTTGATCCTACGGGCGAGTTCGAGGCTTGGAAGCTGCGAGAGCTGATGCGGATCAAGCGGGACAAGGAGGCCTTCTATGCGTGCGCTATGAGCTTCGACTGAGGTTGAGGAGGCTGAGCTGACGACTTGAATGCTCCGCAGACGCGAGAAGGAGCGAGAGGAGGTCGAAGCTCGCAGGGCGATGCCGGAGGGTCTGCGGATGAAGGAGGACCTCGAGCGCGCGAAGAAGTCGAGGGACAACAAGCCCAAGGGACAGCAGGGTGCGTTCTTCTCTATCAACGATCGCGCGAGGAGGTACCGACTGATATCTCCCATTCCACAGTCTTCCTCCAAAAGTACCACCACAAGGGAGCTTTCTACACCGTAAGCTAATCTATCTTCCCTCTCCCTTTTTCTGTTTGACACGGCCGTGATTACAGGACCTCGAAGTCCTCAAGAAGCACGACTACACCGCTCCAGCCGCCTCGACGAACCGAAACGTCGAATCCCTTCCTGCCGCCATGCAAGTCCGCAACTTTGGAAAGATGTCGCAGACCAAGTACACCCATCTCGCCAAGGAGGACACGTCGAACCCGGATTCGGGCTGGGGGAAGAAGAGCACGTTCGGCGGGCCCAAGGGGGATGCGGGAGGGTGCTTTGCGTGCGGTGGACCTCATGTGCGTTACCTTTCTCTCTCTCAATAATAAGCACGCTGACGCGTATAAACGCAGCTCAAGCGCGACTGCCCTCAAACGAACGCTGGCGGTCCTTCAGGCTCCAACGGCGGAGCGATGGGTGGTCCCCCAGGCGGCTCCAGGGACAGCGGCTGGGGCGCACGAGCTTCCGACTCGACTTCCAGCGTCCCATCACGCGATTCGAGCGACCGGTACGCTTCTCGCACGCGCGACGAGGACGACCGACGCGCTCCCCCTCGCGCGCGCGACGACGGCGAGGGTTATCGGTACGCTCCTCCACGGACGCGCGACGATGATGATCGGAAGGATTGGGAGCGAGGAGGGGACAGGCAGAAGGAGCGGTATAAGGCGGTTACGGCGGAGTGGGAGGTGCGGGAGCGGGAGAGGCAGAGGGAGAAGGAGAGGGAGAGGGAGAGGGAGAGAGGAGTGGGCGGGTATAGGGATGTGGAGAGGGGAGGGAGGCGCGAGAGGAGTAGGAGTAGGAGTAGGAGTCCGAGGAGGAGGGAGGAGAGGGAGCGACCGAGGGAGAGTGAGCGGGAGAGGGAGGACAAGAGGAGGAGGGTCGATTGAGCAGTGTCGAATGTATACTTTGTTTTTGTTCGTCGTTGCTGCTTTCACCTTTCTCGGTCGTGCTCTGGACTCTCATCCCTTGTCGCATATCGCCATCGCCGGCCGAGAGAGACGCGTGGTCGACGACGCGACGCTGAGTTGACTCTTCTCCCTCCACTCCTTCCCTTCCAACTGCTCCCTGTCTCCTCACTGCAGGTGAGTCTGGCTTCCTCGCCACCAGTACTCCCTCACGCCGCAGCCCTTGACTCTGCCACGTCCTATCCTCAGGCGATGCCGCTTCACCTCCACCCCGACCTCTCCCCCGTCCTCGCGCTCCTCTCACAGCGCCTCCCCACCGCTCTACCAACCTACAACTGCCTATTCTGCGACGACGTCCCGCGCGTCTTCGCCTCGTTCGCCGCGGGGGAGGACCCCGTCGCGCCTTGGGTCGTCATTGCGGAGCTTGGGACGACCCAGCTCAGGATCTTCTGCAGCCTCGAATCGACGTCTTCACCTCGCGAGGACGATTTGAGGACGGCAAGAGCGCTGGTCGACGCGTGCGTTCGTGATTACGCGAGGGTCGCCCCGGAGGGACTCGAAGGTGAGCTTCTCCGCTCGCTAGCACTAGGACAGCTCACTGATGATACTCAGAGGTCAAGCTTGGTGCTGTCAACGAGATGTGGATCCCGACGATGGAGCGGCTTCATCCACTATATCTCGAGGTCTACGACCTACATCTCGGCGCAGGACCTCGCGACCCCCCTTCAACCGCCACAGCACTCCCAGCTGGCCTCCAAATGCTTCCATCCCGCCTACAAGACGTTCCAATTGTCCGCGTCCTCCCCAAGCCCCATTCGCACCACCTAACGACCTTCACGCAGATACTCAGCACCTCGAGCGTCGCCCATTCCCCCACGTACCTCTCCTCCCGCCTCTCCCACTCGACCGCCATCATCGAATTAAACACCTCTACGATCGTAGCGCACTGCTTCACCCACCGAGACGGCAGTATTGGTACCGTCCACGTCAACGCCACGCACCGTCGTCTAGGACTCGCTCGCGCGGTTATGGATGATCGAGTGCGGAGAGAGAGCACGCAGAGTTTCTCGTATGTGAGCGCGGGGAACGCGGAGAGCAAGGCTTTGATGAAGTCTCTTCGGTGGGACGAGGCGTGGCGAGTTGCGTGGATGGCGTGGCGGAGGAGCGCTCTGGAGAAGACGGAATGAAGGAGCTCACGGGGTTGATTTCGGCAATGCATATGTAGAAGAGAAATGGGCAGACGGGATCAGGAATGGTGCAATAATGCGATGGACGAGGGAGCGAAGAACTAGAGAGAGGGAGGGTACAGTAATGAGAGTAGGAAAGGGGGACGTATGTACATGAACAGATCCAAGGGCCACGGCGCCTTTTAAACGACTGCGAGGGAGAGGTCAGTGTGTCCCCACACGAGAGCGAACGAAGCGGGACGCACAGAAATGAGTCAACTGCCTCGAAGTCGGATGAACCTCCATCTCCTCCCTGCGAGCAAAGCGAAGCGTCAGCAGCAGCTCAAACGAGGATCGACGAGGAAAGCGACGCACATCTTGAACGCATTGAGCTCCTCCTTGATCCGCTGCGCCAGCGTCGGCGTCAAGCGATTGCACGTCGCCGGCTCCGCACGCCGATCATAGACCGCCGCAGGCCACGTCGTGTGCACCGACAAGTTCTGCGCAAAGACGATCCTCCGACCGTTCCCTCCTGGCGTCGAGGCGGACCGGATAGGGTGGATCGGTACCGTCGACTTGAGGACGGGAGCGGAGGCATTGAGAGTCGGATAGGCGTAAGGGCTTTTAGGAAAGGTCATCGTGCCGGGAGAGGTGGGGATGTCGGCGACGAGCGAGGTGGAGGAGGAGGTGCGGCCGTCGACTTGAGCCTCGGAGGGGATTTGGCCGGGAGACGATGGTTGAGCTTGCTGGTTTTGAGCGTGGAAGGAGGAGGCGCGGTCGCGAGGGAAGGCGGGACGAGTGAGAGAGTAGTTCTCCTGGTTGTACGTTCCGGCTCCTGTAAACGTCGACGTCAACAACTGCGCACACAGGAAGAGAAGCGAGAACGTACCTTTGAGAATACCTCGAACAGCCTTGGCGTCGCGACGAGGAACCGGAGGAGCTCCTCGCAAGCTCGACTCATACTCGTCGTCGACGTTCGCAGCCGACTCCCGCGACGCGCCGTCGTCAAAGTACGAGCCACCGTTCGACGGATGCGCCGCACCGCTCGTCGCCGGCGCAGCGAGCAACTCGAGCGACTGCCTCGGCGTCTGATCGTTGAAGGCGTCCTGCTCCGCGCGAGCAATGGGGTTCTCGTCCGCAACCGAGCTCGAGTCGTCGTTCTTGCTGCCAAAGCCCCACTTGCGGCCCTTGCGACTCTTCTCCTTCTCCCGCGTCCCTCCCTCGACGACGTCGTCGGTCGACTTGGACCTTCCCCAGCCGCCGCGAGCGCTCTTGACCGACGCGTCCGAAGCGTTCGAGTCGGTCCTCGCGTGCACGGCGAACGACTTGGGCGGAACGAGCGCCGCTGCCGCTGCGGCCGCCGCTTCCTGCTCGGCGTACTGGAGCTGATGCTTCTTCGCGAGTGCGGCAGCGGGGGAGATGCCGTCGGTGTGGGTCGAGCCTTCGAGTTCGGCGGTGACGTGCGAGACGTTGGCGGTGGCAGCGAGGCCCTTCTTCTTGTCCTTCTTGTTGACCTTGTCGCCGTCTTCGTCCTTGTTGCTCTTGAACGCCTTGGTGAGACTCATGAGGCTGTTCCTGCGCGCGAGCTTGCCCATCTGACCGAGCTTGCGAATCATCATCGACGCCGACGAGACGGTCGACGAGATGGAGATGTTGTCCGTCGACGAGTTGAGCCTCGAGTTGAAGATCCCTAGCCGACGACCCGTGGGCGGAGGCTTGCTCGAAGACGCTGAGCCCGACGCGATGGACGGGAGAGAGTCGTGCAAGTTCGGCGGCGTCCTAGGCGACGAGCTCTCGATCGAGCTCGAACTATCCCGCTTTCCTCTCGCCTTTCCCGCTTCCCTCGCCCCCTTCCCCTCGAGCTCCGTCGCCGTCAATGCGATCGATCCGTTCGCCGAAGGGCTCGCCGCGATCGTCTTGGAGCTCCCGCCGAACGCCTTCTTGAACTTGTGCGCCATCCCCTTCTTCCCCTTGGGCGTGTCGACCTGCTGCTGCGCCGTCATCGCCGAAGCCGTATCGTCCGAATCCTCATCGTCGTCCGCCATCGACGTCCGACCCTTCGCAGTCCTCGGCGTCCCAGGCCTATCGCTCGTCGGCGTCCCAGCTCTCGACCCGAGCTGCTGGCTCAGGGGACTCGGCTTCTTCCCCGCCACGACCGCCGAAGCCGTCGCAGCCTGGACAGGCGTCGACGCGCGAGGGGCCTCATCGCTTCGAGACGACGTCGTCGATCCAGGCCGGAACGATCCCGTCGCCGAGCGCGCCGAGTTCTCGCTGTCGGTCCTCGAGCGTGCGAAGGGCGGTGGCGGCGGAGGAGTAGAAGACGAGCGAGACGGGGCGCGGGCGCTAGCCGAACTGACGCTCGACGAGCTGCTCTTCGCGCCAGTTCGCTGCGCGGCGTCGACATGGATGGCCGGAGAGGGGCTGGCGGTCGATTTGGGGAGAGGAGGGAAGTTCTGCATCGAGAGGGAGCCGTTCGTTTCGGAGGGCGCTTGGCTCGTCGCGGCGCTCGTCTTGGAGTTGGCGGAGTTGGAGTTGGCAAGGGAAGGACGACATGGACGATGAAGACGCGTGACTCTGCTGCGCCGACATGGCCGGCGCCACCGTCGCCGAGGAAGACTGAGACCGTCCTGGATGCGCTCCCCGTGGTCCTTCTCCTACAGGCGTGCCTCCGCGCCGATACGGGTGATAGCCTTGGGCGACGCCGGGGCCCGCGTCTCGTCCTTCGACGCTGCCGGGCGGGGTAGGGTACCCATGGCCGGATTTCGGAAGCATGGCCCCAGAAGGGAACGACGGGTTGGGTGGAACGCCTCGCTGGTACTGTTGTGGGTGAGAGGGGTTGGGAGAGGAGGGATAGGAGAGGGGGGTCGTGTAGAATTGAGGGGACTGGGAGGCGGGGGCGGGGCCGGAGGTCGCTCGGCGGCGAGAGCTCGAGTTGGGTCCTACAGAGGGGAAGAGGGAAAGAGGAGGTGGTCAGCTTCGATCCGACAAGCGCCATTGGAGGTACCGTCGCCGAAACGAATTTGGTCGCCGGGGAAGGGGGGAGAGAGGGGGTTCGAGCGAAGAAAACTCACCTTGATGCTGCTGTCCATTCCATTCGAACTGTCCCGCTGGCTGTCCCGCTGCCGCAGCCGCCTGATTCCGCATCATCTCCATCTGCCACTGCTGCTGCTGGAGGTGAGCCTGCTGAAGGAGCATCGCCTGGTGCTGCTGGTGAACGTCGTTCCCCGCTGGAAAGCCGGGTGAGAAAGGTCCAGAGCCTTGATACGCGTGAGGGTGAGGAGAGGGGATAAAGGGGTATTGGGGGTGAGGATAGGCGTGCGTGTTGTTGAGGTAGACGAGGGAGGGGAATTGTTGAGGTTGGAAGTGAGAGTGGGGGAGCTGTCCTTGAGGGGAATAGGCGCTGGTGGGAGGAGGGTTTGATCCGGGGCTGAACTGGATCGGCGGGAGGCGAGGAGGGCCAGAGGAGCTCGACTGCGAGTACGAGTGCGAGTGGGTCGGTACGCCTGGTGAGGGAGTGTGAGAAATCCGACTTGAGGAGGGCGGGTTCGACAGGGAGGACGAGGACGTCGCGAGAGTTGGTCGAGCCGAGGCAGGACTGCTCGACGATCGTGCCTCGAGGAACGGAGGAGCGCTCGGACTTCTCGACGGGTACTGCAATGGCGACGGTCTCCCACCTCCCACCGAACTGTACGATACTGCGCCTCCTACGTTACTCGACGAAGTGGTCCGCCGACCGGAAGAGTTGCTCGAGGACGACGCTGTTGGCAGCGGCCGGAGTTGAGGCGGTTCCGGCGACGAATTCGAGTAGGTCGCGGCGGAAAGATCGAAGGAGGAGTGGGCGGAGGGTGACAGGGAAGAGACGAGCGCCATCTCTCGAATCGGAGGGAGGCAACGCTAGAGTAGGGAAGGGGGCAGGGTCCTGCGATCCATCGAGACATGGAGAGAGACCGTTAGCGCTGACCTTTCTCTCCTCCCTTCGCTGCTCCTTCCAGAATAACGCGCGAAAACTAACGTGCGGGTGCAAAGCAATCCAATCCAACGCCGTATCCGAAGAGCGTAGCACGAACGCCGGAAGGGGACGTGACCTCGGTTTCGGCTGCCTTCCCGCTTGCTCCAACGGGCGCTAGACGCAAGAGAGAGGTATTGACGATGTGCGGCAAGTCGTGCAAGAGGGCGTCTACGTCTGCGAGCGGAGGAGAGAGGGACACAGTCAGCTTCGAGTGCGTGGAGAGCTAGCACGTTTTGATGCTCCTGTCGCCGTTGTTCCCTCCCAGCGAGCGGAGAACGAGTACGTACCAGACCGAGTGACGAGAATTAGCTTCTACTTCGTGCCTGGAGGAGCAATGGCGGTTGCTGAGCGTGAGACGGGACGAGTCGAGTGTGACCGGAGCGGGTGCCTGTCCTGTGCAATCTAGTTCGGTTGGGAGGATATCGGCGTGTACGCCGGCGTGAAGGGAGAGTTGTCGTTACGGGCCGTTACGAGTTGAGATTCTAAGCGGGCGTTGCTGTTCGTCTTTGGAGGAGTGCGAGAGGTGGCAAGAGAGTAAGCCAAGCTGCGGCTCTCCCCAAAGAGTCTGCGCAGGTCTGCGCCTGTGTGTGTCCCAGGGGGTGGATTTCTCCCCTTTCGTCTACTTTTCTCCGAGTTTGTTTGCACCAGCTATGAATCTACGCGAATCCACCAACTCGACCAGGTGAGCCCGGCGAGTATTATCAGGAAGACAAGTCGAACTGGGTTCGCCCAGCGAGACCGCCGTGGGGCCTTCGCCGCCAAGGTCTTCCCCACAAACAATGTGCTGGAACAGGCAGGTCATTAGCCAACGACGTTGTCAGCAGACGAACACCAAGACGACGAATCACCACCCGACGCCGAGGAGAGGAGAGGAGAGGACGCGACGACGGACGCGAAATGCGAAAACTCGTAAGAGACACAGATAGCCCGCCGCCCTTGCTCCTTCTCCCAATACAGTTTTCCTCCAGCTAAGACGAACCCTCCTGCGCGCGTCGCTGGGCCGCGAACGCGTTCGCGGCCGGCTCGGGAGCGAGTCAAGCCGTCACTACCTCGCCCGCTCTGCTTCGATACCGAAACCGCTCCTTCGCGCACTGCTGTCAAGACCAATGAATTGCGGGTGAAGGAATGAGTGTGTGTCTGCTGCAGCGCAAGAAGGGAGCAAGTGGTCAGGGGTAGGTAGGTGTGAGGCGTGTCGCAAGAGTGAGTGGTATATAATTAAAAAAAAAATGAATGGAGGTGGGTAACGTATGAATGGCGTGAGGAATGCAAGGGCGGTGAGAAGGCAGAAGCGAATGGAAGTGTGCGGACAAGAACCGAATCAAGCGACGTCCACGGCGCTGCTGAGGACCGAGGCGTTTTGCTGGAGGAAGTCGACGTACTCGAGGAGGAACGCGACCTGGTGAGGCGTCTCGATCGCTTTAACGCTGCGAGTACACCCATCAGCTCCGTCGTCCCACAACGACAGCGAAAAGGAACTCACCTCCTTCTCCTCCTAATAACGTCAATAACCCTCTCAACGACCTTCATCGCCTCCACCACTCCCTCCCCCTCGCTCGCCCTCACGAACCCAATCTTGATCATCCAGCAGCACGCGACCAGTCCCGCCCTCCCAATCCCTCCACGACAATGCGCGAGGACTGCTTCGCCCTTGAGCGTGTGAGCGCGCAGGACGCGCGTGAGGTGCACGTCGAGCGCAGCGGGGGAGTGAGGGGCGTAGCCTTCGATCATGGGGATGCGAATGACGGCGAGGGAGAGGGAGGCGGCTGCGGCCGAGTATTCCTCCCAGGGAGCACCGAGGAAAGAGAGTTCTGTGAGGGGGTTAGCCGAGCGATGAGGGAGAGAGAAGGACGACGTACCTTCGTTGTTGAGGCAGCAGATGACCACACGGACGCCCTCCTGCTTCGCGCGCGCGAGGTCCATCCCGACGTCCCGGCAGATAGCGCTACGTCCACCTCGGACAGGCACGCCGTCCATCCTGACCTTCTTTCCGGGGCAGGAGCTGAGGAAGAAGTTGCCGAGCGCAGGCTCAGGTCCTGCGACGGGTGGCGGAGGCGGGACGAGGGGGTGAGAAGGAGGGGTGGCGATGATGTCCCAGAGATCAAAGTTTTGGGCCGAGGAGAGGACGAAAGGCTTGTGGGAGAGGTGGGAGTCGAGGGCTGTGCTGAGGAGAGGATATTCGGGTGAGAAGGAGCTGAGGTGGTGCGAGGAGAGGAGGAAGAGGAATTCGGGAGGGACGACGGCGGAGATACTATAAGAAAGGGCATGTCAGCAAGGTCATCCACGCGAAACGATGAGGTGAACGCACTTCATGGGGTGCGATGCAGAAGTCTTGACCGCCACGCCATTGATCATTCGCATCCCCGGCAGCAGCCCATTCGCTCCCACCGTCGGCGCCGATGCCGCCTTGACGACCGGCAATACCGCCTCCTCGCCGTGCCTGACCACCGGTCTCGCCATCTCCGACTTGAGCGCCTCCGTGAGCGCCTCAGCGAGCCTATTCTCCTTGACCTCGCCCGCAAGTTCCACAGGCCGCAACGGAGGCGTCGAGATGGCCGAATCGATTCCCATGCGAATCAGGGACGGCGTGAGGGTGGTAGTGGGTCGAGGAGAGGCGGGAGGCGTCGACGTGCGAGAGAGGCTGGGAACGGATTGCGTGCCAGTGCAGTCGGTGCGCCCTGGAATCGGGATAGGAGTGGAAGGACGAAGGATACGCGAGTGAGAGATAGGAGGTTGGATGTTGGGATTCGCTGGGAGGGGATGTTGAGGACGAGCGAGAGTGAGAGGTGGGGTCGACTGCGAGCGTTGGACGACGGGACGGCTGGGAGGAGGAAGGAGGTGCGTGTAGACCGGAGGAGGAGGAGGAGCGTTCGCTGCTGCTACTGCTGCTGCAGCGACGACGCGTTTGAGAGCGTTGTACTCGCTCAGGCTGCGGAGGGAGAAAGGGGGTCAGCTAGGGTTACAAGGACAGGCTCGAGCCTCGATTAGCTCGTGCTCTCGCACCATCCTGGTCGAGTTCTCCCAAGGGCAGATGCCAACGTGTTGTAAGAAGCGAAATGAACTCACTGGTGCTGGCTCGAAAGCCTGCTCAACGCCGACGAGAGAGCAGCTGGCATCTCCATCAGCTTCCTCGTCTGATCCTCCGGACCTGATCCTCCCTCCTCCTCTCCGACACCAGATCCCTCTCCAATCACCTCCACCCCCAACCCCCTCAGCAAATCCTCCTCAGCAGGCGACGGCGGCGTCTCAGGCGCCAACCATGCCTCGCTCCCTCCACTTCCATCGGCCGTCTCGTCGCTCATGAACTTGGTCCTAGTCACACGCAGGCTCGTCCTCTCCTCCGCTGTGCGCTCTACTGCCAGTCCGGAGGGGTTGGGCGACGAGTTAGGACTCGGAGATGAGTGAGATCGTTTCGTGGGCGATTGGCGACGAGGTGGCGTGGCTGGAGAGAGGGACGGCGTGGGAGGAAAGGCGGTGGAGGTGGGAGTGTGCGGGATGGGGAGGGAGGCCATCGTGTGCCTTAGGAGGCGAGCTGGGAGGTGTGATGAGGCGAGAGAGGGCGAAGGTCGTTGATCCTCTCGAGCTAGGGGACGACGCCGGGACCTGCCTTGCGCGTGGACCAGCTGGAAGTCCGAGCTGCGAGTAGTTGGAGTGAGTTGAAAGGATCGCAAAGCTTCAACTCTCTTGACTCGAAGAGAGAGAGGAATGGAGAAGAGAAAGAGGGTGACAGCGCGTTCTCTCAGTTCCCTTCTTCTCTTTCAACCCTCCCTAGCAAAGAAGCTCACGCATCTGCTAGATCCATATCCTCGAGCGTGCTGTACGTGCATTGAATATATGGCAAAACGCGAGCACCCGATCTACATAATCGTGCAATCCGTGTCCGAGCTCCTCTCCAAGTCGTCCACGACCTCCCTACTCCCTCGCCCAGCCTGCCCCTGCAAGAAGACCACCAACACTCCACCATTATCAGGATCCAGCTGTGCCGACAATCGCTGACGCTTCATCATCTCCTACAAAAGCGAGCGGTGAGCCTCTGTTTCGTCAGGAGCGCGTTGCGAAGGGGACGAACTTCGATGGCGGGCTTGATCTTGGCGACGTGCGAAGAGGAGTGGTTTCCTGTAGTCAAGGATCAGTAAAAATCGCGTCAGATCGAGCGTGTTTGGCGTACCTTTGCCGACGATTACGCGAAGCTCGGAAAGGCCCTTCTGGCGTGCCGACTGAGAAAGGGAATTAGAGAGGGCGCACAAGGAACCACCGAAAGACGAAGGAACGGAGCCCACCTCGACAGCGCGCTCGGTGAAGGTGACGCTCTCCGCGACGTAAAGCCCATGAAGGTCAATCTCATTGTCGGGACGACCCTTGTTGTTCTCTGCAGTTCGGCAGCGCAATCAGCAAAGTATTGTCGCATAACGAAGCGATCTGCAACGAACCGTTGTAGATCCACTGAGCCGCCTTGCCGTTGAACTCAACCTTGCGACGCTGATGATCCTTGCCCTCCAGACTCAGGCTCTTGGCCTTCGCTCCATCTCCAGCATTATATGCCTCCTTACTCTGCGAGAAGCACTTGCCCTGCACTCACCCATCAGCTTCCCCTCCCACTCAACCCAAACGCAGACGCACCATCAAATCTCCCTCCCGAATCGCCTGATTCCTCAACCCCACATACTCCACATTATCCGCATTCACCATCGCCTCATTCTGATCGTTCCATGCGCGTTCCCAACGACGGCGCGTGAGTTCGTACCAATCGAGAAGGCGATCAGGGACGGGAAAGTGGTTTGGGCGATCGGGAGTTGGGCGGAGAAAGGGTGGGAGTTGGTAGAAGATTCGTGGGATGGGAGGAGGGGGGTTCGGCGGTGGTCGATGGAGAGGTGGTGAGGAGTTGAGAAGGCGGGGTGAGGAGGAATGGAGTAGGCGAGATGAGGAGGGAGTGGGCGAAGAGAGGAGGCGGCGAAGAGTAGGAGAGAGGAGGGGAGTGGAGAGGTGAGAGGAGAGTAGGAATGTGAGCGTTTGTTGCTGAGCGGCAGGGGTGGAGAGGAGCCAGTGCGTGTGGTGGGAGGGGGTGGAGAGACGCCTCACCGTCGACGGCCCATCGTTCGCGCCGTAACCTCCTCCACCCTGGTACTGCTGCTGTTGTTGCTGGTTGTTCCAGGCACTGCCTTGCTGCTGCTGGTGTTGTTGGGGATAGGGAGAGGGGTTGTAGGGCTGTTGCTGGTGATGTTGTTGGCCTTGAGGGTACGGCGACTGCTGGTTTCCGTACTGCTGCTGCTGCTGTTGCTGCTGCTGTTGCTGCTGCTGTTGCTGCTGTTGCTGAGCCTGCTGCTGCTTCTGCTTCTGCTTCTTTTGGTGCTTCTGAAACAGGCTATTGAGACGGGATCAGCGATGGTGACGCGTTGAGGATGGAACAGCTGGCGGAGGGACGTACTGGAACGCCTTCTTGGCGTAACGAAGGAAGGTGGCAAAGGTGAGCGGCACTGAGGAAGAGGGGGCGCGTAGTCAGCTCCATTCGTGGTGCTGCTGAGGATGCAAGACGAGAGAGCAGTCGTCCGATGAAGGCGGTTGCCTTGAGATACGAGCAGTCCACACCAGCAGCCCTGCTTCGGTCTTTGTTCACTCTCAGCTGACTTACTGTTCCTGAGCGACCCCGCCAAAGTTGGTGAGAGGAGGAGAGGAAACAGGATCGCGCGCTGCCGATCGCGGAGTCGCTCCCTTCGTTCGAACACGTTGCCCTCCTCCCTCACCGCCGCCATGGAATCCCTAACCGAAGCCGCCTACAACGCTCTCGACAACGGCCTTCTCCCCGACTTTGCCGTTCGCCGCGCAATCCGCTACCTCTGCAACCAGCGCCTCTCCGAAATTGCCGCGTCGTCCCTCACCGAAGCGGTCGAGTCCAAGTGGGAGTACATCGAGGGATTGAAGAAGAGCGCCGTGGCGATTGAGACGGAGAAGGCGAACGAGCAGCATTACGAGGTGCGTTACTTGTGGAGAGGCCGGAGCGTGGGGAGCTGAGAGCTGGTTGCAGGTCTCGACAGAGTTCATTCAGTCGTGCTTGGGACCCAACCTGAAGTACTCTTGCTGCTTGTATCCTACTGGGTGTGTCCGGGCGGACTTTGGAGGGAGGAGGGGAGCTAACACGGGCTCTACACAGCAAGGAGACGCTCGAAGAGGCCGAGCTCTTGATGCTGGAGAGCTACTGCGTCAAGGCGAAGCTTGAGGACGGGATGGACGTGCTGGATCTGGGTTGCGGATGGGGCAGTTTGACTCTGTTCCTGGCCAAGGTGAGCTCGTCGCGGAGCTTGAGAAGCGGGGAGCTGATTCCAATCGTCTCAGAAATACCCCAACTCTCGCATCACCTCCCTCTCCAACTCGGCAACCCAGAAGCTCCACATTGACTCGCAAGCTGCCTCACGAGGACTCACGAATGTTGAGGTGCACACGGGCGACGTTCGGATCTTTGATTTCGCTGGAACCAAGAGGTGCGTCCGTTCGCTGCGTGCGTCGAGGTAGAGCTAACTCCGCGCAGCTTTGACCGAATCCTTACGATCGAGATGATGGAGCACATGAAGAACTACGAGCAGCTGCTCAACAAGGTCAGCACGTGGCTCAAGCCCAACAAGGAGGCTCAGTCCGGCGAGGCTCTTCTCTTTATCCACATCTTCTGCCACAAGGACACTCCGTGCGTTCGTTCAAGCTCCTCAATATTTATAAGCTGATTTCCTGCGCAGGTACCACTTTGAGGAGAACGACGGCTGGATGTCCAAGAACTTCTTCTCCGGTGCGTTCCCCCTTTTCTCCTCGCTTCGCAGCACTCAACTCCTCGCGAAACAGGCGGAACGATGCCCTCCTTCGACCTCTTCACCTACTTTCAAACCTCTCTCACCCTCCAACGCTCGTGGTGGTTGAACGGAGAGCACTACGGCAAGACGTGCGAAGATTGGCTCGTCAAGCAGGATCGGGAGCGGAAAGCGTGGATTGGGAGTGGGAGTGGGCGAGAGCTTGTTACGGGTGGCAAGAAGGGTGGTGTAGGAAAGGAGGAGGAGGGGAAGAAGACATTCTATCGGTGAGTGCGTTTCGTGCGATGCGAGGAAGATTGCTGACTTGGCGAGCTAGGTTCCGTATCTTCTTCTTGGCTTGCGCCGAGTTCTTTGCGCTCAACGACGGCGAATCCTGGGGAGTGGGTCACTATTTGATGAAGAAGAGGGATTAGAAGCCTGGGTAGAGCAAGGAATAGCGATTTCGCCCGGGTTTAAACGTTTCGCTGTCGGTTGTCAGATCTCAGCTTCGCGCCGTTCCAGTCGTCGTCGGGGCCAGTACCCTGGCTAATCGAGCATGGAGATGAACTCACGAAGTATCCCGAAAAGGATTTCGCGGGCTGCGATCTCGATTTCTTATTCTCAACCTAATTCTTGTCAGCAGCATCTTCCTCAGTACGAAGCCCAAGCTCTTTCTTCGTCACGCCCCCCCCACCATCACCCCCCTGGAACGACACAGTACGCGCCCCCCGACCGCATACAACTCAGCACCAACACGAACGTTGTCGAAGCGATCCGAACGGCCTCAACTCTAAAAAAACCGACCCTCCTCCGACCAATCCTCTACCATCCTGGCCGCCCCTCCAGCGTCCTCGCCCGTCGTCCGAGAGCACACGGCTCACTGGACCAACATCATCGAGCAGCTCAGCCCCCACATCAAGGCTCCTCCTCCTTCGGCGCTCGGAACGATGCCGGCGGCGAGCGGGAACGGGCAGCAGGCGGCGGCGATTGCGGCTGGGCAGGGCTATGGCGACCAGAGTTCGCTGGCAGCGCTCAGTGCAGCTAGTTTCAGTGCTTACGACCCAGGTACGCTCGTCTCTGGCTGGAGATTCAGGCCGGACTAACAGTCCCCCCGGCTCTCTCCCTCTCTCCTCGGCTATCGCAGCCCTCACCAGCACCACCCTACCCAGCGTTTTTGCGCAACACTCACGCGTTCAACTCCCTCCGATCCGGTACACTCCTCCCGGCACGAACCCCTCTCTAGCACCTCTCCTCCACGCGGCGTCAGCAGCTGAATTTGACGCGTCGACGAACTTATTCGCTCAGCCGCCGGCGTTTCAGAATTCGTCGGTATATGGAGGTGGTGCGGAGGCTATCAAGACCAAGGAGGAGAAGAAGAACGGAGGGAGTGCGGTTGCGGAGAGGAAGAGTGAGGAGAAGGAGGATGAGGGAGAGGAGGTGAATGCTGAGGAGGGGAGCGCAAGGCAGCTCAAGAACACGAGTGAGTCGCTCCTTCTTTCTCTTCTTGAGTCAGCCCTTTGCAGTTTGTACCACGCCGTCGTGCCATTACGACGAGGGAGAACGCGCCTGCTTTCGTACCAACCACGCCTCACGCAATCCCTTGCTGACCTCCCTCTCTCGCAGAACGCGCCGCTCAGAACCGTGCCGCCCAGCGAGCCTTCCGCGAGCGCAAAGAGCAATACGTCCGGTCCGTCCTCCTCTCCCCTCCTCCCTCTCTAGCGAGCTGACGACCACCTCCAGCGACCTCGAGCGCAAATCCACGATGCTCGACGAGACAGTCGCGCGCGAACGCGATCTCGGCACAAAGCTCGCCGCCGCCGAATCTCTCGTCGCGTCTTTCGACACCGAGCGCGCGTCTTTCGTCGCGTTGCAAGAGCAGTGGGCTGGCGAGCGAGCGATGTGGGATTTGGAGAGGGAACGGTGGGCTGGAGAGAGAGACGGGTGGAGATTCAGGGAGGGGGAGTATAAGAGGCAGGTGGAGGGGCTCAAGGGTGCGTTGGAGGAGAGTAGGAGGATGGTGGAGGGGAAGAGGGGGAGGGAGGAGGAGGAGGAGAGTGCGGCGAAGACGAGTAGGGCTTAGAGGGTTCGTGTTGGGGTGTTTTTACTTTGCTTTGACGAGACGATACTACTGTGGTTTGTGCATAGATATGAAGAGCTTTGCCATCTTGTTCGAAAGGCCTCGCGAGGGCGAGCTTCGCAGCTCATCGCGTCGGAGAGGCAAATCTTGCGAGACGCCCGCACTCGACGTCCTCGTCCTCTACCACCAGATCCAACGAAAGCTCCTTCCACTATGTCTAGCAAGAGTGCCCTCGAGTACGAAGGATCCGACGGCGGTAGAGAAAGAGAAACCGACGGGATTGGTGCGGGGCTCCTCGGAGGGCGTCTTGACTCTTTTCTCGCTGAGCCCTGCTGGGTTGCAGACGGTTTTTTTGGGGGAAAGTCTGGACAGAGCAGCAGACTTTGGCGGGAGTGTAGTACCTGCAGAGTACAGAGAGTACAGCTGGACCCACTGGGAACACCTCCCTTGGCCTCGAAGGCTTGGCTGGCAATCGCATCTTCGACCTTCGCCGCCTCGACTGTTTCTCTTCTTTCTCCTGCCCAACGCTCGTATCGGAACAGTTCCAAGCAAGGCCGTCGCATCCTCCAAGTCAAAGCGTAGGTGTCAACAGCTCGCGCTATAGTCACCGCCAGCTCACCAGGTCGAACCACCTCCAGCTTCCCGTCCTTCCTTCGACCCCCAACCAACGACCTCTAGCCTTTCAAAGGGCCATATCGAGCTCTCCACCGCTCCTCACCCACCTCCAACCCCACCTCGGTCAACCCACCCCAACGCCCCCTTTTTTTCAGCCTACCCCAACCCGGACAAGATGCAAGCAGCACACCCCCAGAGCGAGGACCTCCTCCGCCATATTCTCGAAGCGAACGCTACGTACGCCGAAGCTTTCTCTCAGTCGGATCCTGTCCTCCTCGCCAAGCTCGCGCAGGGACAGAGCCCGCGCATCTGCTGGCTCGGTTGCTCCGACTCCCGTGTTAGTGCGGAGCTGTAGGTCTCGTTTCCTCGAGCTGGAGGAGCACAAGCTGATGTATTTGGTGGTTATAGGAGTACTGGTGTTGCTCCTGGATCGATCTTCGTGCACGTACGTCAGGGAGGAACATAGGCTAGGAGGGAGCGGGAGCTGATATCGATTCTACAGAGGAACGTGGCGCAATGCTTCCACCCCGACGACACCTCTGCGCTCGCAGCTCTCAGCTACGCAGTTCACCAGCTCAAAGTCGAGGCGATCATCGTATGCGGTACGCGCTCCTTCCTTGGTTCTCCGAGCGGTGCTGATCCCCAACCGCGCGCGCAGGGCATACGGGATGCGGAGGAGTCAAAGCTGCGATGATCCAAGCCGCCGAGGAGAACGAGCACGGCAGTCCCATCCTTCCGCGCACCGAAGGCGACCGCATCATCTCCAAGTGGATCGCTCCCGTTCGTCCCTCCTCATCTCCCTACGCTGCGTACTAACGCCCTCGCGCAGATCAAAGCCATGGCTCTCGACCAACTCCACACTGAATCCAACGTCGCCGCCTCGTCCTCCGACGACCACCCTCACACGGCCTACGACCCTCTCTCCCCTCACGCCCTCGCCACGCTGACCGACAACCACGTCGCTGAGACCGTTCGCCTCGTTTCTGAATCCTCGGTCGTGCAAGACGCCTGGGAGAAGGGGATGGAGCTGAGCGTGCATGGATGGGTCTACCACGTCGCTACGGCCAAGTTGCGGGATCTGGATATCGGAGTTCGTGGAGGTGAGTTTCTCTTCCTCTCGATGTTGCGGTGCGGAGGCTGATGAGGGACGTAGTGGGGATCCCAGCGTTCAGTCTTGGGTCGAGGCCTAGCAGTTATGCGGGGAGCGCGGCGCCGTCGGATGTTGAGAGCGATGATGAGGATAGCGATGAGGAGGTGAAGGAAGTTAGGAAGAGCGGGTTCTAGGGGTGCCGATGGACTAGGGCGCCATATATGCTTCCCCTTTTTTTGTACTGGATAGGAATCCCCCGTCGGCTTTTGCGAACTAGGGGGACGTCGTTTCTGTTTTCGCAAGGTCCTTTCGCGACGCTCGAGATTCACCTGCTTTCATTGCTCTCTTCTCGTACGCCTGCTTCTTCCCCTGCTCGCGAGGGCTTTCATACTGCAAGCCCAGTCCTACTCGTGCGCCATCGTCGCGCCGGAAGCCGAACGTGGGCGTCGCTTCCTTCCGTCCTTCGCTTGCAACGTCTATTCTCTGCGCGTCCTGGCACACAGCTTAGGCACCGGGGGGCGGTTTTTCTTCTTCACGCGAAACAGGAGTCGGGTCCCCTAAAGCTGGGAGGAGACGCTGTTCGCGCACGACGCTTCTCTCGCTCTCGCTACCCTGGATCTTTTTCCTCCTCGACGCGTTCTTCGGTCTATCTGAAGCTTGCGGTTCTTAAATCTCTCTCAGGCGGGCTTTTTGTCGTTTCTCGCGCTTGTCCCATCTCTCTCGCCTGGACTGGAGAGGAGTGCGGCGTGTGAAGGAGTCAACTTAACGTCGCAGCTTCGAAGGCTGGCAAGAACACCGTCGTTTTGGCACTGAGAACCACCGTCAGCTCATCATTTAGCCTTCTAAAGAGATCTCCATGCTTGCCCAAAACGACGTGATATCTGAAGAAGAACGTCGGCGAAGTCGTCTCGCTGAGCGAGCTCTCGGCGCACCGTCCTGCGTGGGTAGAGAGCGTCGCTGAGCGGGTCTCCAGAGCGCTTCTTTCTGTTCCGACTGAAGCGTGCTCTTTCTGACTTCTCAGCTCTCAGCTCGCTGAGGAAGGCGACGGCAGCCAACCGACGTCGGAAGAACCACAGCTCTCCCTCCTCGTCTGCCCTCCCGGGCTTCGCAAACCTCGGCCTTCTCGCTCACTTGGCCCCTTTAGCACCGTACATAAGAGGGATCCAGCTTGCCCACACTCTCTAATCACACGACTCGCAGCTCCGACGGAGAAGGCAGGTACACACTCCACAACGATCCTGCGGATCGCACTGTCGCATGCGCGGATGTCTCTGCCTTCCTCGCTCGGTACCTAATTCGCTCTCGAGACGAATTCCCTTGCGCTTCGCCGCTTCCATACCCTTTCCTTTTTGCGGGGGAAGTACTCAGAGAAGCTGGATGGGGGCCGAAGGGGTGGTGGACGTCGTCGCTGTGCTTGGGGAGGCTGCGTCAGTTTTTTCTTTTCCCCCGCCGCGAGAGGATCTGCAGGCACTCGATTTAAGGTGAGTTGGGGATCGAGTGCTGAGACCTGGTTGAGACAAGGGCTGGCGGATGGTTGTAGCGAGTGCAGCGGGATGTGCTCGCTCTGTAACTTCCTTCGCCAGTTGACAGACTCCCCTAGCGCCTTCCCTGGGATCGAGCTGGACCTTTCCTCTGTTGGCTTACCCCGCTGCGTGCGGATCGCTGCGTTTCGGCCAGAGCATAATACCTTCCTCATCTGAAATTCCGACTCCGATTGACTATCGGTATTTCATTCCTCGCGGGGGCGATCTGAATCGTCGGGACGATCTGGACGGATCCAGTCTAAGCGGAGGCCGAGAGGGGAAAGCCCGACTACGAGAAGAAAGGGAGTCTCCCCCTCAGCTTGTGCCCCTCCCCTCCGCCTAGATCTTCGCCCGTGTTCGACCTAGGCCATTCCTTGTTCCTTCACCACCCACGCCACCAAGTCCGCATCCCCGTCACTCTCCAGCCCACGCTCTTTTCCCTCCAGACCACCCCACTCGAATCATCCGCTTCCTTCTCTCGCCGGGGCACCTACTCCGCCTTGGCGGCGCTTCCTGCGAGCCTTTCTTCCAGCGGTACCATCGGATCAATCCCTACGCACGCCTCCGACATGATGACCAGACGGAGGAGCAGCCTGGCAGCTCAGCACGAGCAGGAGCCTTCGTTGCGCCAAAGGTACGCACGCTGTGGCGGGGTTTCCGCACGATCTGGAAGACGGCGCTGACCCAGTTGACCCAGGCGCATTTCCTCCTTCCGATCCTACAATCCCTCCCTCCAGGACCCTTCCCACCCCTCCCTCGTCAACGCCGCCGCTCACCAGTCCTTCGGCATTGCGTCCCACCCTTCTTCGACTAGAACGAACTCGCACCTTCTTGAGACGGACTGGAGCGAATTCTTCAGGCTCGAGGGAGAGGGGCAACAGGGCGTGGAGCGAGATGCCGAGGGTCTGCACGACCACGCGGAGGACTTCGTTGATCCCTGGACCAGTTCCGCCTTTCCCTCCACTTCCGCCTCACGAGGTTCCCCCTCGATGTTAGGCTCCTTCTCCAACGAACCCTCTCCTTTCCTCCAGCCTCAACAATACGCCACCTACGACGGACGAGCCGCTCCTTCCCCCCACTTTCCCGCCGCCTATCGATTCGCCTACTCCTGCCTACCCTGCCCCCGAAGGCTACTCCTCCGTCATGCCACCTCGTCGTCCACGATCACCCATCTCAAAGCGCAAGGAACGAGACGAACTCCGCGCGGTCAGGGACGAGAGTCGGAAGGGCAAAGGCGCAGCAGAGTGGTTGGAGTTGGACGAGGCGGATCGAGCAGAGTTGACGGAGAAGGGTTCGGCGGCGTACAAAAAGGCGCATGAGAAGGTCAAGACTCCTCGCGTGACGAAGAAGGCCAAGTTGGAGGCGGCGAGGTTGTTGAAGGAGGGAGCGAAGTCGGGCGGTACGGCCAAGGAGCGCAAGGTGGGACCGAAGAAGGTCAACGATCCGGATCACGTTCCTCGACCTCCGAACGCCTGGATATTGTACCGCTCCGAGCAGATTCGCATTCTCAAACAGGACCAGGAGACGAGTCGCAAGCCCCAGTCCGAGATTTGTGCGTTTTTCTCGCTCGCTTGCGAAGCGTCCTCGTCGCTAACGATTGCTTCCTTTCCCAGCCAAACTCATTGGCTACATGTGGCGAGAAGAGACTCCTGCAGTCAAGACGGCTTACGAGGACGAGGCCAAGCTTCGCAAGCAGCAGCATGTGCTCAAGTACCCAAGTGAGCTCGCTCGCCATCCTCCGCTCCGCGCCCCAGCTGATTCAGAACCTCTCTCTCACTAGATTACCGCTTCCGACCCGCTCGCAAGGACACTACCGAGCCCGAAGAATTCGTCCCTTTCCCTCCTCCCTTCCGCTCAACCACGCTCTCCTCCCGAGGACTCGGTCGACGGCGCTCCTCGCTCCCGAGCGTCCTTGCCGAGTACATCGCCCCGCATTATTTCGACGAAGAGCCCGACGAAGGCCAGTACGCGACCAGGACGCACACCTCCGCTTCGCCCCCGACCTACTCCCGCCGAGCGAGCCTTCACCTCTCCAACTTCCCTCAGCAACCCTCTTACTACGAACCTCGCCAACCCAACACCCTCCCCTACCACTTCCGCTCCGCCCCAACCACCTCCACGCACTCCACCTTCCCTCCCCACGCCACCGAATTCGACCCCAGCTACCCCCTCCCCACCTGGCCTCCAGCCGAACCGACCGCACAAGAGCAGTGGTTCCCTCCCAGTCCCCCCGAAGCGACGCCGTACTACCCACCTCTCTCCGCGCCCGCTTCCTCCTCCCAATTCCAGTTCCCTCCTCGTCAACCCGAGTCGTCCTTCGCGCAATTCGCACGGGGGTACACGACGCTCCCTCCGGCCTCGATGGAGGAGCAGTATGAGTATGAGGCGGGACGGTATAGACAGCCTTATAGGCCTGCGACGACTTATGGGGAGCAGATGTATGACGGGGAGAGGGGGGAGCAGTATGTCGAGGGACGGTATTATGTCAAGCTGGGGGGTGGTGTGCAGTATGAGAGTAGATTGTAGGGAGCGATGCGATTTTTTAGAGGAACGTTGACTGTAGCACGTCGCGCATGCTGTTATTGTACGTTCGTCGTTGACGAAAACTGGATTGCACAACTGCTCGGCGAGCAAACTTCCGCTTGCGGCGGTGGAATTAGAGCAAGGTCGACCGCGCTTCGACCGAGGTGTAGAGGTTGATCTGGGTAGGCGAGGTGCCAGCGTTCTTGAAAAGGCCAGCATCAGCTCCGACCTGCGAAGAGGCGAAAGTGAGTACTCACAAGTCGAGTAAGATCTAGCTGACGCGCGAGGTGGGGAAGATCCCTCGGGATGGCGGTGGGGAAGAGGAGGACGTGCTGAGGAGGGCGGTACGGGAGGTTGCGAGACTTCCACAGGTTCGCCAGCTCCTCAGACGCGTCCAATCTGCGAAGCGAAGAAGATCAGCGCAGCTCCCCTCCACACACAACGAAACTTACGCGACGGCAAGACTGTCGCGGTTGTCCGTCTGGCTTTGAGGGCAGATGATCCAGAGCTCGAATCCTCCGTCGATGACCGAGATGCACGACTCCGAGACGGCGGATGAGTCTACGCGACTCACGCCAGGCTTGACGGTCGAGTCGACGGCAAGAACGGCGAGTTGGTGGCGGTGAGTAGGGCGGAATCGCCAGTACTGCGTCGAAAACGAGTTAGAGATAATTCGCTCCGGAGCGGAGAGCGAAAGCGTACGTGAGCGGAGGCGATATCCATGCAGTCTAGCGCGACCCAGAAGAACTCGTTTTCGGCGCCTTCGTCCAGGACCGTGATGTCGCGACCATCCTGTGAGTGAGAGTCAGTACCGTTCACGAGTTCAAGAAGCGAACGAGCTCACAGCGAGCTTGCCAGCGAAAGCGACCGCCGACTTGCGCTCCGCTTCGAGGCTTCCCTTGCCGACCCAAACGAAGACGTCGCCCATCAAACACATGACGGAGCAGAATCCCGAGCAAAGGCTGGAGGACGACTAGAAGCGAAGCCGAGTCAGCGTCAATTCGAACGACAGCGAGAGCTTTGCTCACCATCGAAGTCTCCGCGATAAAGGTTCCTGCGGCGTCCGATCTAACTGAGTACAGCCGAGCGTCGTGCTTGTCGAAGAACTGCCGCGAGCCCTGCACAGTCGGTGCAACATCAGCAAGCGCCACAATAACGTAAGCGAAAACGACAAACCTGGCGAATCACCAGCTCCCCACCAACAATCCCCATGAGCTCGCGCGTCTCGTGGCCTTGCCGAATCTCCACCGCTGCCGTCCCGTACTGCTGCACCAACTTCTCCACCCGCTCCGTGCACGCGTCATCAACCACCGCTTCCCGTCCACGCCAAACAAAGACCTTGGTCGTCGCGAGTCCCGACGCCTTGGTGTGATGAACGATCGCCAGCAGCTCCGCTTCGCAGAACGTGCCGTCGGTGAGGTCGATGGGGTCGGACGAGTCGGAGGTGATGGAGAAGACCTCGGTCGAGACGGGCTTGCCGCTGGAGAGGGAGGGAGTCGATGCCTTGCGGATGAGCTTGGCGACCTGGCCGGTGGGAAGACGGTTGGCGCTGCCTCGGCGGGACCTCGTCGTCGGAGTCTTGAAGCCCTCGTCGGAGGTCGTAGGCGCCTTAGCGGCTTTGGAAGTGGAGGGGAAAGTCTCATCGGCGGATCGTTTGGCGGGAGTGGGATCCTCGACGACCGGCGTCGCCGGCTTGATCTCGAACGAGGCTTTCCGCGACGGCGTCTTGACTCCAACTCCGTAAGACGCCTTGGTAGAACTCGTCGTCGCGTCCGTGCGGGTAGGCGTTCCCCACATTGCGATGGCGTTCCGCACCGAGCCTCCAGGCGAGCGAGGGCGGTCATCGAGCTCGGTCGAGGCGAGGCGTTGGGCAGCTGAAATGGTGATCTTGCGTGGGGTTGAAGGACCGGAAAAGGAAGTAGGTCGACTCGAGACGGGCTTGGAGGTGGACCAGGGGTTCGTGTCGACGGGGAAGGGGATCGACTTGGTGGCGGGGGCGTTGCTGAGCGAGTTGGCCATCTCCATCGCGGTCGGTCGGTCCGGCTCATCGTACCTCGGGGAGGAATGGATGTCCTTGAGTCCCCTCGGCGTTTCGTACTGAGTCGCGACAAGCCGCGACATCGTTGGATCCGACGACGAAGGAGGCGCAGACCGGCTCATGCCCGGCAATGCGACGCCTGGGACGCGATTGACCTCCATTGGCTCCTCCTCAGCCCTCGCAGGCTTCTTGACCTCTTTGACCCCAATCGGGGGACCCGTCCAGCCCCTCGTTCGGTTGGGGACAGCACTGGTCGCCTTCGACGCCGAAGCTTCTTCTTGCAAAGTACCTTCGATAGGCTGCGCATCGACTTGCGGCGAAGGTTCGACGCGGTAGGAGGCGAGCGCGCTGGAGACCTTGGTGGGGGAGGAAGGGATGCGGGAGGGGGTTAAAGTCGAGGAGGCGGAAGGTAGGGTGCGAGGGGTGGTCTTGAGCGGTTTCGGTCCGTCCTTCTTGAGCTGTGTAGGTGTATTAGCAAGTGAGCGGCGAGGTGGGGACAGAAGGCACGCACGTGTACGAGAGCGGGTCCCTCGCTGACTGGCAGCTTCGCAAGCCCCTTGCCGAACTCGCCTCCTCGAATCCCCGTAAGAACCTTCACATCCTTCTCCTCCGACTGCTCGCCCCGCGGAATCTTGCTCGCTCCAACGACAGGACTCGAAGGTGTCGAGTTCGGCTCGTCCCTTCCCCATCGCTCGAGGACGCTGCGGCGCTTCTCCGCCGTCGGCGTCTTCGTGGGAGTCCCGGTCGGGGCCTGAGCCTCGCTCTGCTTGAGACGTTCGGTGACGATGTTGGACTGGAGTCGAGTGAGCGACGGCGTCGCCGCCATCGACGAAGACGTCGTGGGCTTCTGGAACGCGGGCGCGGGAGAGGAGGTTGCGGCGGTGGTAGAGGATTGGGGAAGGCCGTACGTGCGAGGAGGTTCGCTGAAGGATGAGGCGAAGCTGGGAGGTTGAACGGCGTCCGCAGGTGGAGTGCGCGAGAGGACCTTCGCTTCGACGACGGGGAGGGTCGTACCCGTGAACGAGCGCGTTCGTTCGCGGACGATTCCGGCCGGAACCATGCCGGGCATCGCGATAGCACCTCGCGAACGAGCGTGCGCGGCGCCTTCTTCGACGACGGGTTGAGCGGCGGGGGTGTTGAGGCGGGGTCCGGAGGCTTTCGAGCCGAGCATGTTGGCGAGGGAGGGTGTCGAAGGAGTCGAAGCCGAAGGAGTGGAAGTCGTCGGGACGTTGACAAAACTGGGACTGGTAGAGGTGGTGAAGGGTGGGCGAGATGGGGTGGAGCTGGAGGAGGGTACGCGCTCGGTCGAGGGACGAGGAATGCGGCTCGTGACGCCGGACGTCGTTGGAACCGAGCTAGCCTTGGAGAAACTCTGCGGACCCCACTTCTGCTCGACCTTCTGCTCGACAGGACTTGGCTGGTCGGTCTGCGCGCGTCCCTTCATGAGGCTCGCCAAGCTGGGACCTCGAACTGGAGCGTCGTCCTCAGGCTTGCTACCCAACTTGGCCTTCCTGACCGCCATCTCCGCCTCCAGCTTCTCGGTAATCTCCTGCTCGTCCTGCGTAGGTCCCGTCCCGACTCGATGGAGCGGAGGCGGCTTGCTTCCTCCGCCCATGAACGAAGCGAGGGAAGGAGCCGATCCGCTCGAAGGCTTCCCCGACGAGGCGAGGGCGAGGATGTTATCGCGCGCGGAGGCCGTGTCCCTGGCGTCGGTGGTCTGACGAGAGTTGAGGGCGGTCGAGGAGAGGTCGGAGGCGGCGGAAGGAGCTGGTGCGACGAGGGCGGCCTTGATGGCGTCGCGGGTGATAGTTCGGGAGGAATGGCGCTCGGTACGCGCTGTGCGGGTACGTTGGACTTGCTGGAGAGAGGGGAGGGGTCGTCAGCTCGTGTTGTTGAGCTGAGGCTGTGGGGTCGAGAGCCGCTCCCCCTCAGTGCGGCAGGGCTGAGGACCAACGCCGAGGTCAACCCTCTTCCAAAGCTTGTAGAGACTGCCCATAAAGGCCTCAATCGCGCGGCTCCCTCACTCAGCACCTTCCCTCAACGCCCCAGTGACGCGGTGCCCCAGCAAGTCCCCCCTTCCCTGGCACACCCTGTCCCAGTCCAGCAGGATAGCTCACCTCTTCGATATCTCTCCTCTTCGACATCTCTTGCTGCGGCTGAGCGGACCGCTCCTTCGAGACTACTCGCGTTGAGCCCGAGAACTCCGCATCGACGGCGTCGGGAGAGATGGCCCCGCTGGCGAATCGAGGCTGGTAGCGGTTGCTGGACATGCTGAGGTCGAGTCCCGAGCTGGTCCTTGAAGAGAGTGTTCGAATGAAGGTCTTGGAGGAAGAGGGGGATAGGGAGGGCTGGGGGAAACTAGGGAGCTGGACACGGTTGACGGGGAGGGGAGAGACGGGACTTCCAGGCGCGAGAGCCTCGTTGACCTGATCCTCGTGAGAGGGCTGGCGCCGTGGATTCAAGGAGTCGAAGGAAAGAGGCTCGACGTCGTCGTCCATCACATCGAGACAGGGGAGCAACAGTTTGGGCCGTCTCGCGGCGAAGGCCCTGAGCGTCAGAGATTAGGCCTTTAGGTTTGTCCAGGCGTTCTCACTCTTCTTCCGCTAAATGCTCTCAGCGGAGCTATGCGTGTACTGCTCGACTTGAACGGCGAAACAGCGGCGACGTTCCTGCTGAATCCTGACAGTACGCTCGCAACTCCTCCCTCTCCCCCTCCTTCCTCCTTCAGGCGTCGAACACGGTAATCGTAGGCTTGAACGGCGTATTGCTGCAAAGAAGGGACGTCAGTAATATCCCGAACACGGAGGAACAGGAGAGAACACACCCAGGGTACACCTTGATTGGAATCGAGCACTCGACCGTCTCAATCTTTGCCGGAACGAGGACGACCGAAGCCTGCTGCAACGGCAACGTCGTTCTCGGCAAGCTCAACGACGCCGAGCTCTTGTGCGACGTCCCACTCGCCGATCGCTGTAGCGGACCAGGCGAGGGGAGGTCCGGCGCCGCGGAGGAGAAGAGGACGGGGACGAATCCGAGGTCGGGGACGGCGCGGTACGAAATGCAGTTGGTCGAGGTGTCGAGCGTGCCTAGGACGGGCATGAGGTGGGTCGCGCCGGTTGGAAGGATGGTAGGTGCGGCGGGGAGGGTGAGGGGGACGGCGGGCTCGAATCCGTACGCGAAGGACTTGCTGCGACCGTGACGTTGAGGCGAGCTTCCCTCGTTCGGAGTGCGAGTATCGTCGCTCGGAGTAGGCTTGATGGGGGGAGAGTCGGGGGAGGGAGGGATAACGAGGAAGGAGAGACGAACGCTCCATTGGAGCTTGACGCCGCTCGTGGCGAAGTCGGGAGTGGCGCCGCTGGGGATGGCGAGTGCGAAGCCGATGCGGGCAGAGTCGAGGGTCGTCTCGTGGTGTTCCGAGTGCAATCGACGAGTGATCTGGCGGACTTGCGGAGCCGACTTCGTTGCGATGGAAGTCTCGATGAGCTCGTGCGTTTCGAGTCGTGCCGAGACCTGCGAAGGAACGGAGAGGTCAGCGACACAGGAAAGGACGTTCGCACAGCGCCAAACTCACCCTCAGGACTCGTCCCTCGCCCGAGTTGATGACTACCGACCCATTCACCGTCTCCCCCAGCCGGTACGCAGACTTGACAAGCGTCAAGCTCGCGACCATATACCCATCCTTATTGATATCGTACGAAACTGCGTACTCAAAATCCATCAGCTCCAACTTCTCCCTCCACCCGCACGAACTCACCTTTCTGCGAGTTCCTCGAAACAATCTCCACCGCCGCCTTGCAGCCCACTCCCTCCTCTTCCGCTCCTCCCACATGTGCATCATTCGGGAAACTCCCATGCCGACCACGCATCTCGGGCCTCAGCGCCGGCGGAGCTTCCATCATCGTTCCTCCATGCTCTGCCTCGTCCGCACCGGCTGGGGGAGAATGGGACTTGACCGAGTCGAGGAGAGTGGCGGTGTAGGCTTCGAAATCTGCGCGACCGGCACCTGGATAACGAGGTTAACGAGGTTAGGAGGAGGCGGAGGAGAGGACGTACTGGGTCGCCGAGCGCGCTTCACAATCTTGGGATCATCGACTCCGCTCGTTGTAGCCTCGTCGCGGTGGTAGACGATCGGGTTCGTGAGGTCGTAGAACGGTCGCGCGCCAGTCACTGCGAGGACATCAGACGATCAGCTCGTTCCTTCGCAGCTCGAAATACCGCCAGCGCACCTCCAACGTGGTTATACACCCGCACTGGAACGCGCATCGTCCGGCTCCGTGCTTCCTTTGACGCCGCTCGTGATGCTGGAGCTGCGACGGGAATGATGGCGGTGCGGTTTGTTCCGACGACGAGGTGGTAGGAGAACTTGATCGCCTTGCCCCTGAACGATGGCGGCAAGTCCGCTGGGATTCGGATACTGAACGAATCTGTAGTCGAAGAGCAATCAGTGACCAATTCGAGGATAAAACGAAAGCGAACTCACAGCTCTTGCTCTCCCCCGGCTCGAGAACCAAATCGACGCCTAGGATACTAGGCGGACTCGAGAACGTCGGAATGCTCTTCTCCCTCAGCGACAAACTCTTTCTCTCCTCCAAGCTCGCCGCCGTCCTCCCCTGCTCACCCCATAACCAGTCCTTCCACCCGACGCTCCCTCTCCGCTCCTCTAGCGTCCCTCCCCCGATCCCTGACCCGAACCCGTCGATCAAACTCCGCTTGACTTCGTTGAACTCGGCGGGCTTGATGAGCGTGTCGTCGACTTCGAACGTCCCTTCGAGGTGGGCGAAGGACCAGAGGACGGTGACGGTGTTGGGAGGATGGAGGAAGGGGTTCCGAGGGTACGAAGAGGGAGCGGCGTAGGGTTTCCCACCATACGAGATGGAGCGGTTCCGAGGATCGGGGAAGGAGGTGGATGTAGGACCGGCGCTCTGCGACCCCGACGCGCGCCTCGTCCAATCTTCGACGTCGTCGCGGACAACCGAGTCCATCGTCTCGTTCTGCCCAACGCCATAGAAACCTTGTCCTGAGAGGTCGAGGTTGGACCCAGAGGCGCTATAGTCGGAGCCGTCGGAATTGGCGAGGGAGAAGGTCGAGGCGAGCGCGTTGGACTGGTCGACGTGCTGCTGGCCGTAGGGATGGTTCTTGAGGGGTGAAGCGTTGGAGATGACGAGGGACGGTGTCGAGGTGGATGGTGAGGAGCTGGCAGTGTCGAGAGGCGATAGGGATGGTGCGGTGGGAGTCGTCGGGGAGGATGGCTCCTCCTCGATGGCGGATGGCACTGCGACAAAATCGTTAGTGCTCGCTGAAAGCGGATAATGAACGGAAGCACTGCTCACATCGTGGGTTGGCAGAGCTCTTCCGCCGTTCCTCGATACCCAGCCCTAGTCCCTCCCCTCCCATGCTCCCTCCCAATCTACTCTTCCCGTGTCCCCTCACACTCGCACCCCTCTTCCCATCCTCCAGCATACTCCCCACCAGATCCGGATTGCTAACTCCCATACTCTGCGTCCTCCCATGCTTGCCAATTCCAGGCCTTCGCGGCGCTCCATACAGCCCTCCCCCAACGCTCCTTCGCTGCTCCTGAAACGGCGCGCTCGGTAGCGGTTTCCCGATGAGTCCTTTCCGCGTCGGAAGCGTAGGCTTTGAAGTGGACGCGACGGGCGTAGCGGCTCCAGAGACGGAGCGATTGGTCGTCGGGAGGGGGAGAAGGGGGAACGCTTCGAAGGCGGCAGACTTGGGCGTCGGGAGTGCGCCACCAGACTCTGCGGAGTAGGTGACTTCGCGTTCGGGAGCCGCATCGGCGTGGGAAGATTGGCGCTTGAACGTGCCCGAGGTGGAGCCGAAGAAGGGAGAGGGAGGGATGTCGTCCGAGTCGAGGTGGCTCGTCGCGTACTCTGCTAGCCCAATATGGCTCGCGCTGGGAGGTCTATTACGAGCTCCATTCTTCTGCGGGGCTCGCCAGGCGGCTGGAGGACCTGGTCCGGCGGTCTGAGGAGGCGGGAGGTGCGAGAGGGAGTGTAGGGCGTGGAGGTTGGGCGGAGCGGCGGTGGGGGCTGGGTTGGAGAGAGTGATGGTTGCGCTAAAGAGCTCTCCGGCGAAGAAGGCGGACTGGGAGGGCGTGACGGTGACCAGCAAGCCGGAGGAGGAGCGACTCCGGCTCATGGATTAGAGAGGGTAGGAGGAGGTGTGGTCTTGCGGTGGGCGCGATGGCGGTCCGTCAATAAGTAGAAGGGTATAGTCGGGTCGGGGAGGCGTGAGCAGCGTCCTGGTAGGGTGGATGCTGTTAGCGCGTCTTCAGGAGAGGCAGTGGGGCGGGAGCAGCGGACGAGCGCTCAAAGGCCTGTCCACCTTCCCCAAGCCGTCCAGTAAATGAAACCCTACTCACCTTTGCTGCAACACAGCCAGCTCTGAGGAGAACGGAAGCCAAGCGTGGCGGTGGAGGGAGAGAGGCCAAGATAGAGACGTGGCGGGTCGATGGGGCTGCGGTGCGGGCGAGGGATCCAGCTCCTTTGCTCGCGGGCGCGTTGCTAAATTGTTCCAAGCTGCTTCGTCGGACGCCGAAGATGAAACGACAGCCAGCCAGACTGAGGAAAAAAAGAGAAAGCGACAGCGAGAACGGCAGATCGACGAGTAAACACAAACTCGCTACCGAGGCTCTTCAAGGTGCTCTCAAGCCAGCGCTGTCGAAGCTGTTGTGGATTGCCCGCCATTCCGGCTCAGCTAATCTAGTTGTACAACACCAAATCCTCGATCTAGTCACTTCTGCTCCTACCACCCAGCCACCCTCTCCTCCCTCTGCAACCTCAACCCCTCCCGCTCCTCCTTCCTCACCCACCCCTCCACGGCCTCCCTCAGCGCCTCACGCACCTTCTCCTCCAACCCCGCCTCCTCAATCCACTCGACCGCCTCCCTCATCCCCTCCACCACATTCCCACTAACCTCCCTCTTCCTCGTCGCTGCCAATTCGCACCCCTCCACCGGTCCAGCGCACACCGCCTCGAGCGAACCAGTCGCCCTAAACGCCTCCGTCACGCACGCTTGCACCTGAGCAATGCAGTACCCATACGCGGGTCCATAGCTCGTAGCATTGTTGAAGAACCCGTCAAAGGCGTCTGCGATTTCCGCTGCCGAGGCGCCGGTGGGGTTGGCGGTAGAGTTGGAGAGGAGAGGGGAGGCGGCGGAGATGAGAGAGGAGAAGAAGGAGGAGGGGAGGTAGCCTGTGAATTGCTCGGCGATACCGAGGATGAGGGTTTGGGAGACTTGAGGAGCGGAGCCTTGGGTGATGCATTCTTGGGCGAGGGTGGCGTTTCCGGCTGGAGAGAGGTTAGCGAGGAAGGAGGGAAGGAGGGAGGGAGGAACGTACTGAGGATGAGCTGCGTGGTGCAGCCTTGGAGGATCTGGGCGAGAGTGACGGTGTTGCCGCTGAGGGTCGAGGCGGCCGAGTTGATGGCGTTGGAGATTTGCGCTTGAACCTGTTCGCAATCAGGGTCAGTGGCTGCCCGAAAGAAGGACGGAAGGACGTACCTGAGCTGCGAGGCTCTCGGGCGACGAATCACCGCTGTTGGCAAAGTTGTACGCGATAATGTCTGCGAAATCGTCAGGGAACGTCCTACGATAAAAACGACAACCAAACTCACTCTGCACGCTCGTCATGAGCGAAGCAGGAAGGACACCGACAAAGCTCTCCATCACCGCGTTCTGAGCCGTCTGCAGCGTCTTGAGCGCTCCCGTCGCAAAGCACTCCATCGACGAGCTGTTGCCATGCTGCTTAATCGCAGCCGTGTAGCAGTTCCCAGCCTGAATGAGCGCCGTCGCGGATGAGCCTGACATGGTCGCGATGACCGACTTGATAGACGCTTCGATTTGAGCGATGAGAGCGGATTCGGAGGCGGGGAGGAGGGCGCCGAGGGAGGACTTGACGGCCGCGAAGAGGTTCTCAATGATGATGTTGGGGAGGATACCGACGAACTGCCGTGCGTGCGATCAGCGAGGAACAGGCGAGAGCGAGGGAGGAAGAAACGAACCTGCGAGAGCGTCGTGTCGAGCGTCGCCTGCAGACCAGCTGCAGTACTTCCCGACTCGGACAGGCAGGCGAATCCATCGGGCATTCCTCCAGCAGCGAGAACAGTCGTCAAGCACTCCTCGAGGTCCGCCACCGTCTCGGCGGTGAGGTTCTCTTGGGAGAGGTTGACGGCCGCGAACGCCGAGTCGATCGCCTCCTTGATGTTGAGCGCAGCGGCGGCGGCGGCACTTCCGGCGGCGCTGTCTGCGGTGGTGGTCATGGTCTCGACGAGAGTGACGAGTTGAGGAGCGGCGGTCGCGGTCGCGGTGACGGTTCCGTTGCGGGTGATGGTCCGAAGGCGCGTCTGCGTAGAAACGGCGCCAAGAGCGGTCTTCGTTACGACCTTGGTGACTGTGAAAAGGGATCGTTAGCTGAGCTCTACCGGGCGTCTTCCTCAGAACTCACGAGTGAGAGTCTTGATGGAGGCTGCCTTGGCGGCGAGCTGGGCCTTGATTGCGCTTGCGAGAGCTGCACAAGTAAAACCTCGTTAGTACGTCCTTCCCACTTTAAATGTCGCGTCGAACGCACCAGCCGCGAGCTTGTCAGACTGAGCCTTGCTGAGAAGATGCGAGTTGGAGAACTGCGAGACGGCCTTGGACGCGCCATCTTGAAGAGTCGACTCGGTGGGCGCCTGGATCTTGGGAACGACGGCTTTGACGGCGACAGGAGCGGCTTTGGTAGCGGTCACCCTGCCCTTGGTGATGGCGGGTTTGGCGTTCCCGTTCGAGCTGGTGACGGGCGCGGGGAGCTTCGAGACGCCTTCCTTGATGGCCGCGTCGAGGAGGTCGGATTCAAAGCAGCGGAGAGCGGCGAAGACGGAGGAGGAGGAGGCAAAGAGGGCGAGGAGGAGGATGAAAGGAGAGCGGGCGAGCATCGTTGTGCGTGATGCGTGCGTGTGCTGTGCAGCTGTTGTGCGTGGGGCGAGGGGAGAATAGAAGAACCGGGCGACAAGTGAGCGAGATGAAAGGAGGAGTGGGTCGAAAGAAAGGAGGAATAGAGTTACGCGAACCGCGAAGCTCGGCCGTTGGGGGACGCGACTGCTGAGTGAACTTTGTGACGAAAGCTCCCTCTGCTTCCTCCTTAGCATTGCTCCTCTCGAGTGACTAGAGCTGGTCAGCGTTCAGATCCCTCTCGACGCGACGAACTCACCAAACGCAGGCCTGGCCGACGACATTTCGCACTATCGACGTCCTTGCGACCCTCGCAGGACGACTTCTCCATCACGCAGGGACCATTGGTGCAACGCAGCGTCCAACTCGTTCGTTCAATCGGTTTGAAGAAGCTCTCCAGCCGCACAAGGACAGCATGATGGCGCGCGGAGAAGCGTGCGAATGCGCCCACCAACGGCGTCGGCCGGTCTTGCTCCTTTTCTTCTCTGCTTGTTAAAATGGTGTAGTCAACAACCACTCCTTGGGCGTCCCTGCTGCTTGTTTGTGTCCTCCCCCGGCTCGCAAGTCGAATCAGAGTCTACAGCTTGGAACGAGCGCTTCTGCTTCTCCATGTCCATGTGCTCCTTGCCGCGCTCTTCCCTCTTCCCCTCTTCCCAGCTTGATGGCAGGCGTACCAGTGAGGCGTCTGTAGGCTGGGAGGATCGCGGAGGTGGGTGCGAAGGAGCAGTTAACTCGATAGGAGCTTCGAGGACGGATGCCGTTGCGCTCGACGAACTTGAGCTCTTTGAAGTCGTTCCCCCGCCAAGCCGATTCGAGTAGCAGTTCGTCCGCCTTTGCAAGCTTAAGGAGAGCCACGACCTCGCTCGGTCGCACCTCGCTCGAATTTAAAGCCACTTAATATATTCCCCAGCTGAAATTAAATTGAATATCCTGTGAGACCAACGCGCGCCGCCGAGCTTGGCCCTGCTGCTGCCAACCTCTCGACTCCGCCCGCTGGACTTCTAAACTGGATTCCCAACGAGATCTCTCCTCCTTCTTCTCAGGCGTACAATCCCCACCCGTCCGTCCTCCTCCTCCTCACCTTCCCAAACGCGCGCTGACCCTCTCGCTCCACCAGAAGCCCACGAAGAAGGCCTCACCCGCAAAGAAGGACAAGATCAAGGGCGGAGATCCATTCTACGAGCTCGTCGTCGAGAAGAAGGGAAAGGCCGACGCTGTGACCGCGCCGAAAGCTAGTGGGAGTGGCACCAAGTGAGTCGGCTGTGCGGGGTTGCTGTGGTTGCATCGTGGGACGGGAGGGGAGTACACCAGGCGTGGACAGAGTAGGGAAGGTGTGGAGACAAGCGTGGGCGAGCAGAATTGCTCGTCCTCTTCTCTCGTCTCTCCTCTGTAGGCCGCCGAGTCGACGCGACGCGAGCTGGGGCTTTCGCTGCTTGAGCGTGCGCACTGGACGGGCAGTGGCTTGCGCAGCTCACGGATGTATTTACTGGACGTGGGAGGAGCTCTAGGAGAAGCGACGAGGGACGCCGACGCACCTCCTGCTTTCTTCAGGAGCTGGTCCGCAACCCGAAGCTCTTTGCCCGCCAGTCCGCCCGACTCGATCCACCATGCGCACCTGCAACACTATTCAAGAACGCTACTAACCACTCCTCCCCTCTCCAGACCCGCAGCGACCTCAAAGCACTTCCCCACCCCTACCTCCAAAGCTCCTCCCAAACCCAGCGCCGTCATCACCCTCTCCGACTCCGATTCCGACTCTCCCATGCCCTCCACTTCCAAGCCCACCGCGATGATTATCGACTCAGATTCAGACGTCGAGCCGGCGCCCAAGTCCAAGCCCGTCAAGCGCAAGTCGACAGCCGTCGAGTCGTCCTCGGAGGAGGAAGCGAAGCCCAAGAAGGCTGCTGCGCCCAAGAAGATCGTTCCGAAGAAGGTCGGGGCGGCGAAGAAGAAGCTTGCGGACGATTTCGTTGTTGATGATGATGAGGAGGAGGAGGACGAGAGTGATGAGAAGGGGAAGGGGAAGGCGGTGGCGAAGAAGCGTCCTGCGAAGAAGGCGAAGAAGGTGGAGGTGGAGGAGGATGGGGATGAAAAGCCTGAGAAGAAGAAGTGGGTGTTCAAGCCCAAGACGGGACCGGTTAACCCTGGTGAGTTGTGAGCGATCGGGAGCGAGGGGATCGTAGCTGATGAGGCTTCGTAGGTGGGAAGGACGTGCCGGCGGGGGAGGACAATTGTCTTGCGGGATTGACGTTCGTTTTTACGGGAGAGCTCGATAGCTTCAGTCGCGAGGAAGGACAGGATCTCGTCAAGCGTTACGGCGGGTACGTCTCCTCCCCTCTCCCCGCTCTGAGCTACTCGCTGATCATCCCACTCACAGCCGCGTCACCTCCGCTCCCTCGAGCAAGACCTCCTTCGTCGTTCTCGGGCGCGACGCCGGACCCTCGAAGCTCAAGATGATCGACAAGCACAAGATCAAGACGCTCGACGAGGATGGCTTCCTCGCACTGATCGGGAGCAGGCCTTCAGGCGCCGACGATCCCAAGTTCATCGAGCAGCAGAAGAAGGAGCAGGCGAAAGTCAAGGAGACGGCCAAGAAGATGGGACCGGCGAAGGATGCGCCGTGCGTGTTCATCGTTTTGTGTGCTGGTAGCGAGCTGATGCGAGCTTGAGGGCAGCGAGAACGTTGCGCAGCTCTGGACGACCAAGTACGCTCCTACCAAGCTCGCCGACATCTGCGGCAACAAGGGCAACGTCGAGAAGCTCTCTCGCTGGCTCGAAGCCTGGTTCGTCGTTCCTCGCCTCTCGTCCGAATCGCGCTAACGCGTTTCGCGCAGGCCCAAAACGCTCAAGTCGGACTTCAAGAAACCTGGACCGGACGCGATGGGAGCGTTTCGCTGCGTTCTCATCTCGGGGCCGCCGGGGATTGGAAAGACGACGGCGGCGCACCTCGTCGCGAACTTGTTGGGGTACAACATCCTCGAGCTGAATGCGAGTGATACGAGGAGCAAGAAGCTGCTGGAGGTACGTTTCGCTCTCTCCGTATCGAGGTGGGAGTACGTACTGATGCTCCCTTCGTCGCAGTCGGCTTTCAGGTCGACGATCGAGAACACGACGCTCGCAGGGTTCTTCAAAGCCGAAGACGAGGTCCGTCTTCGATGCTCTCCCTCACACTCTCGCTAACCTGCGCGACAGGACCCCAGCGACCCAGCACACCTCTCCGTCAACCAGAAGTCCGTCATCATCATGGACGAAGTCGATGGGATGTCGGCTGGCGACCGAGGAGGAGTCGGCGCGCTCAATGCGCTCATCAAGAAGACCAAGGTCCCCATCATTGCGATCTGCAACGACAAGACGAGCCCCAAGATGAAGCCGCTCGCGCATACGTGCTTCCAGATGATCTTTAAGAGGTACGCGTTCCTCTCTGTGAGGGTGTGTAGGGACGGCACTGATCGTCTGTGGGTGCAGGCCGAGTGCGAATGAGATTAGGTCGAGGATGATGTCGCTCGCGTTCAGGTGCGTATCTCGGCGTGACTGAGGGCGAGGGAACGAGCTGATTAGCGTCGCGCAGGGAGAAGATCAAGATCGACGCCAAGGTGCTTGACCAGCTCGTTGCAGGCTCTCAGTCCGATATTCGCCAGATCATCAACATGCTTTCGACCTGGAAGCTCGGTGCGAAAGCGATGGATTTCGACGAGGGGAAGAAGCTGTTCGTCGCTCTCCCTCTCTCGCTCTCGCCGTCGTCTGACTCAGTTCGCAGCGCTCGCATGAGCGAGAAGAATACGATTCAGACCCCCTGGTCCCTCTACAGCAAGCTCTTCGGCCCTCAATCCTTTTCGAACGTCTCGGGAATGACGCTCAACGACAAGCTCGACCTCTACTTCAACGACCACCAGATCATGCCCCTCTTCGTGCAGGACAACTACCTCAAGGCCAACTTCTCCAAGAGCAACGGGCTTGCGGGACCCGATAAGGCGCTCAAGGACCTCGAGCTGGCGGCGAAGGCGGCTGAGGCGATTTCGGATGGAGATTTGGTGGATGCGATGATTCATGGGTGCGTTCTTCGCTGTTCTGCGAGTCGACGAACGTAGGCTGACGGTGCGTATCGTCGATAGCGGACAGCAGCAGTGGTCCCTCATGCCCGTTCACGGTGTCTTCTCCTGCGTCCGTCCCGCCTACTTCTGCCACGGCCAAGGCGGTGGACAGGCTGGCTTCCCCTCGTGCGTCCTTCCGCTCTCTCCTTTCAGCGCGAATTGACGCTCTCGTGCACGGCCAGGTGGTTCGGCAAGAATTCGACGCAGACGAAGCTTCAGCGCATGCTCGGCGAGATTCAGATCCGTATGCGCCTGCGCGTCTCGGGCGACAGGAAAGAGATTCGCCAGAGTTACATCCCTACGCTCTTCCCGCTGCTCGTCTTGCCTCTCCAAGAGCGCGGTGTCGTGCGTCTATTCCAATACCGTCGAAGGCGTGGGAGCTGACGCTTTTGAGGGAGCAGCTTGTGCTTGAGGAGGTCATCAAGCTCATGGACGACTACTACCTCACGAAGGAGGACTGGGAAGCGATCGTCGAGATGGGTGTGGGCGAGGGGTACGAGAACGATGCGACGCTCAAGAAGATCGCGCCGGCTGTCAAGGCCGCCTTCACTCGCATGTACGTTCTCCGCGCGCTTTGTCGTGCTGTCGACGTCGCTGATCGCTTTCGTCGAGCAGGTATAACAAAGTCGAACACCCTGTGCCTTTCCGCAAAGCTGACGGCGGAGCGAAGCCGAAGAAGATGGCAGGCGGTCCCGCGCCGGATCAGGAGGACGTCGTGCTCGTTCGTCCTTCTTCTTCCTGCGCTCGTTCGGCGACTGATTTTCTGCGCAGGTTTCGGACGAGGAGGAGGAAGAGGAGGCTGGGTCGGGCGAGGAGGCGGATAATGGCGTCGGGAAGGACAAGATGATCAAGCAGAAGAAGGCGAAGGCGCCGGCGAAGAAGGCCGCGGCGAAGAAGAAGGCTTGAGCTGGGAGTGGTAGTCGCTTGGTAGTTCTCGGTTGATTTCGCAAGCAGTTGTACGTACGAAATGTCGAAGGGAGCGAGAGCAGCAGCTTGCGAAGAGCCAAAACTCGGCGCCAGTTTCGACCCTGGAGCGAAGGCAACTGTGACGTCGACTTCGACCGTCTCCGCTCTCACTCTCACACCACCTGCTCTCTTCTTTTCCGCTGATCCTCCAGGCTGCTCTGCTCCACTCTGGTGACTACTTCGGGAGCTCTCCTCAGGCTAGAGAAGGTTTTAGGCCTTGGGGATAGTGCCTGATCGGTCTTCCTAAAACGGACTGTGCCTGAGTCCCGCCCTGCCACCTCCGCCGTCGCAGGGGAACTAGTCCCAGGTAAGGGACTGATAGTGTGCGTCTCGAGAACTTGGTGGATTCGTCGCAGTCCCGAAGAGCTGCCGTTCCTTCGTCTTCTCTTGATTCTTCTCCTTCTCCTACTCTCTCCCGCTCTCTCGCCCCTCGTCCGTTCGTTGCCTTTGCCGCACCCTATATTGTGAGTGCAGAGCAGAGTGTCGTGACATCTCGGTGATGTAGCAGGCGAGCTGACGGGAGCTTGCTGCGACAGTCGAGCTTCATTGAGCTCTCTCCGTGCTCCCTCGCAGAGCTAAGGCTCATACTCACTTTCCAATCAGTGAGTACACCATTCCCCTGCTCTCCAGCAGGATTCTGTCAGCTGAACGCCTGTTGCAGTGTTAGCCCTTCTTCGAAAGATATCTATCTCCCCTCATTCTGCAGCACTCGTACGTCCTGGGGTGCGGCAACCTTGAACATCGAGCTGAAATCAGGCTACAAACAGGACCGGACTAGCTGCACCGACGCCTCGAAGGATCCCTCTCCTCGAACCAACCACCCCGCCGCCACTTCCCGCCGACGTTCCTCCGCCACTTCGCTTCCCGGAGGTCAGAGGAGGAGCTCTGCACAAGCGTCGGTCATTCGGGCGAAGCGGAGCTTGGGAGGAAGGAGGTTCAGCAGAGATACCGGAGCGAAAGCGGGATTGGAGCGGCGACTCAGCCAGCGACGGCGGAGCTCCGGAGGTTCAGTAATGGAGGGAGCGACGGTCGGGCGAGGGGTCTCGAGTAAACGACTTAGCGTCGTTGCTCGGTATCACGCGGGGTATGCATCGGAATCGGAGGAGGATGGATACGACTCTCCCTCCCCAATTCGCCATGCCTCGCAACGCTCCCCCCTCGCCTCCTCAACCCAGTCACCACCGCCTTCCCTTTTCGCCAACTACACCCTTGCCAGCTCAGTTTTCGACACCACCAACGCCTCCAACGACCTCGAGATCTCGCCTTTCGACCAGCGAGATTCGTCCCCCTCCTCCATATCCGTCCATCGCCTTCCAGAAGGCAGACCCGCCGACTACCACTCGCGCTTCGATTCACACAGCGCCAGTATTGAATCCCGTCCCTTCCCCCTCTTCATTCCTCGCGCCGCCTCCCACTCCACCTTTCAACATTCCTCTCCCCCCGAATCGCCCTCCTTCATGTGCGCCAAATTTATCGACACGCTGCAGTGCCAACCTACTCCCTCCCGCGACATGTACCAGTTCTTTGATTCGGCTTCGGAGAGCTCAGCGTCGACGGCATACGAGAAGAAGGACTGGAGCGAAGGAGAGGCGGCGGACGAAGGGACCCACGACGGGGCGAGGAGAGTCAGCGCGGCGGAGAGCCTGATGGCCACCATTCTCGACCTCTACGCGTCGGATTCGGAGGACGCAGGCGTCGTTGCGAACTCGGAATCGAGTATTTCGCCGTTCAGCGCCACTCGCTCCTCCTCCTACATTTCGCACTGGCAGAGTGGATACTCTCTCTCAAGTGGCTCTCGCACGACGATGGACTCGCAGGAAAACGGATCGACATTCCAGTCCTACTGGCCTCCGCACGGCCTCGAATCGCCACCCCAATCCCCAGTCCGCAACAAGGGCTTCGCAAGCCAACCCTCTTTCAACCCCGTCCCCTCCCTACCCAGTCCCCCCACCACACCCCGCCGCACCTCTCCCCGCCTCACCTCTCTCCTTTCCCTGCCGCGCCAGAACTCCCCGTCGCGATCGTCGTCGCGCGCCGCATGTCCTTCACCCCCTCGTCGAGCAAGAACTTCAAATCTCTTCGGCTGTCGTCAATGGCGCCTAGGACGGTTGATGCTGAGGGTTATTCTCCTCCGAGTCCGACGAGGCCCGGGGACACGCGGAAGAGGAGTCAGGTGGTTCATTTGGTGAGGGTTGAGGGGGCGGGGTCGCCTCGGGCGATGGAGGGGAGGGAAGGAGGGAGGCTGAGTGGAGGGGAGGGGAAGAGGGGCTTTGATAATGGGGAGATTGGCGATTGGTTGGTGGCGATGTAGAAGAGCATATCTTGTTGGTAGTTGTATCGCAATCGTTTCTCGCACACAAGTCGGTTTCGTCGATGAGAACAGCGGCAGAACACTCGTACTTCTTTGAATATCGTAGACTTGACCCTGAGGCGAGCCGGGGAGCAGGCAACACGAATACTAAGGCGCAGAAAGGGGCTGGAAAAGGAGACCTTCGCAGGGAGCTCGCTTCCGACGTTCAGCAAGCCGAACCATCGCCGTTGCTCCCGCAGAAGAATCTCAGAGAGGAAGATGTCAGCAAGGAGCTCCTTCAGCGCAAGACCAAGACAGGGGAGCCGCAGGCGTCGGAGCAGACTTTACGCAGTGCGCGGCAATCAAGACCGCGGAGCAGGAACATGAGCAGAGGAGTACGCCCCGAACCCAAGCAGAGCGCCCTTTGTTCGGCAGTAAGACAAACACTACAAACCACAAGGACTGTAGCCTAGCGCGTCCTGTCCATCGCGCGACCCCTCTCCGGATAACCCCCAACCATTCCGACGCCCTCATCGCTCTGAGTCGCCGCCCACCTCGCCTCGACCTCCATCACGAGCTCAATCGCAAGCCTCGAATTTTCCAACGGGGAGGGAGGCCGCTCGGCTTTGTGCGCGCGTTGCTCCGCCTCGAGGTGCGCTCGTCTGCATGCCCAAACAGAGTCAGTTCCGCGAGCCTGGAGAGAACGGAAAGGTGACCTACGCCTCCTCCTCTTGAGTCGGCTTTGGCTTGTTGCGCGAGCCCTTTGGCCTTCCTCTGCGCCAGCAAGACCGTCAGCTCTTACGCAAACAACACCGCCGACCCAGGCAACAAGCCACACAACGCACCTCTTCTTCGGCTCTGGTTCTGGAAGTCCCTGCTCCCTCCTCTCCGCTCTCCTCGCGCTCCTTCTTGAGTCCCTTGACGTTCTTGGCCCCCTTTTGGCCTCCCCCTCTTCTCCTTGTTGACGTGCTCCCCGTCCTTCTTCCCCTTCGGCCTTCCCCTGCCCCTCTTCTCCTCCTTCATTTCTTCGTCACTCTCTGCACGCCGTTTTCCCTCGGCGACAGGACTAGGTGCGAACGAGGCAGGGGGAGCGAAAGCCTCGAGGGCGTCATTGAGACCTTTCGACGCCTGGATGTGCTGGAGAGCGCTGAGAGAGTGGGAAGATGGGAGAGGGCGGGAGAGGGCGGCGATGGCGGCTAGTTCGGCGGCGGTGGTGTGGGAGTGGGATTGGGGCGGGGGAGGGAGGGAGAAGGAGAGAGGAGGGAGGAGGAGAGGGTCGAGGTCGACGAAGATGTCGCGGTGCTTCTTCTGCGATCCTGAGGCGTGCCCGTTGGCGTAGCTGTGATTCCCTGCGCCTTCCATGGCCGAGTGAAGAGAGCAGAGTCAAAGGGAGGTTGTTCCATCTCCGCTTGCTGGCCAGGACGCCTCTCTTCCTCCCGCACTCTCTCCAATCTCCATTCATCCTTTCTGGGGTGTAAAGGAGCAGTACTCCACTCTGGATATCTCATCAACCCTCTCCTCGCTCGCGCAACCCATCCTCTCCACCCTCAACTCTACCAGAACCCTCCTCACCGAGCAAAGCTCCCAGGCTCTCGCCTCCCTCCACGATTCAGACAGCGAAGCCGCTAAGCTTGTTGTCTCCTTCATCTGTGAGTACTCCAGTGCACCTCTGCTGTTCTCGCCCTTTTTAACACGTTCCTGCCCAGCGCATCCTCTCGTTGTTACCGTACGCTCCTTTCTCTTCGTCACACCGCCGGCAGAGCTAACGAGAGCTTCGCACTTTCAGAACGTTGAGCACGCCCTTCCCTACGCCACCTCTTCCAACGCCGCCGCCGTCCTCCTCGGCCTCGTTCTCGTCCTCTTCCCCAATCCGTTCACCCGCGCGCCTCTAGCCGCCCTCCCAGAAGAAATGGTCGACTTTGGACTCGGTAGCCCAAGCTCTAGCAAAGGTGGTCGCTCTGGAAATGGAGAGATCGAGGTGCAGTGGGGAAAGTCCAAGTACGTCTCCCCATCTCTCCTAAGCGCGATCTCAATCTCCTGGTGCGCGAAGCTGGCTGCGAAGCATCCTTCACGTTGGAGGGCTTGAGCTGAGTTTCGACTTGCTCGCTACCTACCAGCTAACTCTTGACCCCGTGCAGGCTGCGTGTCCCTCTCCCTCCGCCCACCTCCCCTCTCTCGACTCTTAAGGACCAGCTCTACACTCTCACCGGCGTCCCTCCATCGCACCAGACGCTCATCCGCGTCGGCGCCGTCATGAGAGACGACCTCGCTCCCCTCTCCTCCTACGACCTCGTCGACACTCCTCCCCCAGATTCCGCCTCCAGCGGCTCTCTGTGGGATTCCTGGAGCTGGCTAGGCGGCAAGGAACGCAAGCTGAAGAAGGTCATCATGCTCGGCAGCAAGACCGTCTCGGCGCGCGTCGACGATCGCCTAACGGAGCGAAAGGACTTGCTCCCCGTCGCGCAGGAGGAGGTCGTCGCAAAGAAGGAGGAGGAGGAGCCGGTCGTCGTAGCGCGGATCCAGGAAGTCTCGGGGAAGAGTCTCGACGACCTCGAGCCGCAGATCGCCGAGCTGGAGAAGTATCTCGCTCAGCGAGACGCGCCTGCTCCAGCCGAGGGAGCTGAGGCAGTCGCACCGCTCGAGGCGCCCAACCCCAACACCCCCATCTACCTCTCCGAACTTCTCCTCCGGAGCCTCCTCAAGCTCGACAGCTTTGATATCCCCAGTGGGTGGGTCGTAGCGCGCAAGGAGCGCAAGGACGCGGTGAGGAGGGTGCAGAGCGCGCTGGATCGCGTGGATGCGGTCAAGGCTGCGCTCAAGGCGAGGCTTTGAGGGATGGAGAGTGGTATCGGAGGAACGTAGATAATGCCAGTCGGGTTCGAAGTGGACTGGGGCGAGGGACGAGCCACTGCCTTCTGCTCGCACTGCTCCTCGCGAACTGCTCCCGACATCATCTTCTCTGCTCGCTGCCTCTTCGACGTTGGCGACTGGATGTCGCTCAGCTGGTCGCCTGGAGGACCTGGATACCGCGGGAGGAGAGGCCAGCGAGACAGCAGCGAGATCGTCGACAAGGCACCGCTTCGCCCCGCGACCGAGAGATCTGCTGGACAGCCGTCCTGTGAGCTGAATCCAGATGCAGGAAACTGTACAGCAGGGCGGCTGCTCCTCGTTGCGACCTGAGCCTGCCCTAGGCTGAGCCGATTTCTCGCCAGCTGCTTCCGGTGCGTCTCTTGACTCGAACGCCCTCCCTCCCCCCCCCCCTTCACCTCTCCACAAAACGGACGCCGAGCTCAGAGAACCCTCTCTCTAAGCCCTCGCCTTTCCCTCAGCGTTCAAAGCCGCACCCCCGTTCCTCGCCCGAAACTTCCCCCTCCCTCCTCCGGCCTCACCATGCCCACGATCAACCTCGACCGCGTCGAGTTCTTCGAGCGTCTCGGCAAGGAGTACTGTACGTCCACCTGCTCTCTCCCTGCGTGCCACGCGCTACCAACTGACCGCTCCCTCTCAGCTTTCGAGGAGTTTGACCACCTCCTCTTCCAGTACGGCCTCGAGCTCGACGAGGATGTGCGTACCTTCCTATCTCCTTCCAGCGCCCGCTAATGCCTCAACGAACAGACGACGAACGACCCTGCTCACCCTGCTGGCGAGCCTCACCAGCTCAAAATCGAGGTCCCCGCGAACCGATACGACCTTCTCTGCCTCGAGGGAATCGTCAGGGCACTCAAGCTGTACTTGAACCCCGAGATTGGGTCCCCGGTGTACGCGGTTAAGCCGGCGCCTCAGGTGCGTTCGTTCTGGATGGAGGAGGGAGGACGGAGGAGCTGATGCACGTTGTTGGGAGCAGGGTCAGGAGAGGACGGTGTTTGTCAAGGCGGAGGTGAGGAACGCTTGTTAGGGGTGTACGAGTGGGAGCTGATGTGTTTGGGTGCTGGTAGACGGCGGAGATCCGCCCTTTCTTTGCAGGAGCGATCATGTTCGAGGAGTCAAGTTCAACAAGCTCTCCTACGCCAGCTTCATCGACTTGCAGGTGCGTTCATGGACTGCAGGAGATGAGAGAGGAGGAGCTCATGCGGTGACCTTTGCAGGACAAGCTCCACTCCAACTTGGCGCGCAGGCGAACTCTTGTCGCTGTCGGAACGCACGACCTGGATCACTTCGCGGCGGGCGACATTACTTACGAGGTGCGTGGAGGCGTTCAGTACAGCTTGGAGAGTGGGGAACTGATGCAGGTCCGGTTTGCAGGCTCTTGCACCCAAGGAGATTAGGTTTACGCCCCTCAACAAGACCCAGGAGTACGATGGACTCGGAATGATGGCGCTGTACAAGGTTCGTTGCGATGCTGAAATGGGGGCAAAGCGGAGAGCTGATGCTGCGACTATTTGTATTTGCACAAGCACCTCGCCAAGTTCCTGCACATCATCGAGGACTCCCCCGTCTTCCCCATCATCTACTCGAGCGAGCGCGAAGTCCTCAGTATGCCCCCGATCGTACGCCTGGTCATCAGCTTCCCTCCCAGCTCTCCCTGACCGCTCATTCGTGCTCAGATCAACTCGGACAAGACCAAGATCTCGCTCGACACGACCAACGTCTTCATTGACGTGACCGCTACCGACGAGACGAAGCTCAACTACGTTATCGACGTGCTTGTGACCATGTTCTCCGAGTACTGCACAGAACCCTTCACGTACGCTCGTCCATCATTCCGGTTCAGAATATCGCTCACTCCTCCTTCGCAGCGTCGAGCCCGTTCGCGTCGTCTACTCTGCTGCCTCCCCCGGTGGCGCCCGCACCGTCCTCACCCCCAATCTCGCCCCCCGCCCTTTCGTCGCCCGCACCTCCTACATCAACTCCTGCACCGGCCTCACCCTCTCGCGCCCCAAGGTGGTCGAGCTCCTTCGCCAAATGGGCCTCGACGCCATGGTCCCCGTGGCAGGACAGGCGTTCCCTGCGGTCAACGAGACGGACCTCAAGATTGCCGAGGACGACCTCATCCACGTCCTTGTCCCTCCTACGCGCCCCGACATCCTGCACGAGTGCGACATCATGGAGGACGCTGCGGTGGCATACGGATTCAACAACCTCAAGCGGACATTCCCTCCCACCAGCACCGTCGCCAAGCCCTTCCCTCCCAACAAGCTCAGCGACACGATCCGCCGACTCTGTTCCGAGGCAGGATGGATCGAGGTCCTTCCCCTGATTCTGGTGCGTCTCTCTCCGTTCGCTCGTGATTGATCAGAGCTAACTCGCCACGCTCTGTAGTGCTCTCACGACGAGAACTTCAAGTTCCTCAACCGAAAAGACCCCGGAGACATCGCCGTCGTCCTCGCCAACCCCAAGACGATCGAGTACCAGATCGTGCGAACCTCGCTCCTCCCCGGCATGCTCAAGACGATCCGCGAGAACCGCAAGCACGCCCTCCCCCTCCGCATCTTCGAGGTCAGCGACGTCGTCGTCAAGGACGCCTCGGTCGAGCGCCAGGCGCGGAACATCCGTCGGGTTGCTGGAGTCTTCTGCGGACGACGAGCAGGATTCGAGGTCGTGCATGGCTTGCTCGATCGTCTCATGCTCGGACTCGGTATTCGCAACCTCGAGAACGAGAACAGCACGCTCGAGACGGGCTACTACATCAAATCCTACGATAGTGCGTTCCTTCCGTTTCCTCTCTGCGCCTCTCGCTGACCTCCCTCCGTTCAGACGCCACCTACTTCCCCAACCGCGCCGCCAAGATCTTCTTTCGCCCTCCCCTCGTCGCCGGCGCCCACCTCACCTTCGCCCCCGTCGCCTCCTTCGACGCAGCCAACGCGACCGGCAAGGCCCAGGGCCCTACCTCCGTTGAGCCCGCGTCGACGTTCGACAACCTCAAGGAGAAGCTTGTCTCGGCCCTCCCGTCGAGCAGCACGAGTCGCGATATCGAGATTGGAAGTATCGGGATCCTCCACCCGACGGTCCTCAAGGCGTACGAGTTGGACTTCCCGTGTTCGGCGATGGAGTTCGATGTGGACCCGTTCCTGTAGAAATTGAGGTAGTGGGGAGTAATGAAGAGCGTTCGAATTTAGATCGAGCGAAGGCAGGTCGAGGAGAGGACGTCGCTGCTGCTCTCTCGCCCGTTCTCGCTGCTGCCTTCCCTCTCGAGACGCGTTCTGCCGATTCGTACCTGCTCCGCCACTCCTCCTTTCTGCTCCTCCCTCTTTTCCATCCGATCTTCTCGCTCTCGCTCTCTCGCTGGGCCTCGCTGCTCGCACTGGTCATGAATGAGAAAGTTACAGGATACACAATGAGGGGGTGTAGTTCGTGCTAAAGGGGTAAAGAAAACGTCCATGTCATGTAGGGAATCAACGGCATAAACACAGTTATCAAGGAAGGAGGGGAGAAAGCATCCTGCGAACGACTACGGAAACTAAAACGAATGGGAGGGAAAGGGGAGGGCTACACGGTCGCGTCGTCCGGACCGAACGTGGCCGCGAACAACGAGTCGTCGGACAAGTGCGTCGACACCGTTTCGTAGACGTGCAGAAGGAGGCGAGGGAACCGTGTCGTGAAGTACGAGAGGAACCCGCCTGGGAGGTCGCCGAGTTGGGTCCGAACGGATTCGGGGAGGTCTTGGTAGTGGTGCTTCTGCACTCGCAAAGACGCGTTAGTTTATCCTTAAGCGAATGACGGGAGAGAAAGCGTACCTTGTTCCTCAGCACACGCAGCAAGTCCCTCACGCTCGTCCCGTCGTACTTGCGGTACTTGCCCAGATTCTCCAGCAAGCTCCGATCGATCGCCTTCTGCCAGTCGTCGCCAACAATCTCCTTCGCCCCGCTTTCGAGCGAGACGAGCGTAGGTGTTGGAGGGTCGCGGTCCATGATCTCGAACCGGTCCGAGGCGTCGCAGATGAAGAGGAGGCGTTTTTGAGCGTTCCAGAAGAACGGATGGAGGAGGACCGCTTCGGCGGAGGGACTGCGACGAGCAGTGAGGTCAGTCGTTAGAACAGGAGCAAGCGAGAAAGCGAACGAACCGTTCTCGAGGGTCCGTCGCGACCATCCGCGTAATGAGGTCCTGCACCTCGAGCGCCTCCTCGCCTAGGCCGTCGAGTCGCTCGAGCGAGACCTTGCCTCGAAGGATGTTCATCTCGCGCTCGTACCTCCCTCCGAACGGGTGTTCGCCGCCCGTAAGGACGTAGTAGAAGATGCACCCGAGCGAGAAGATGTCGATCGACCTCGTCAGGCGCATCGCTGGATCCGCGTTCGTTCCCGACCCATTCGAGGGGTTCCCATGTCTCGAATCGACCGTGCTGCTCGAGGGCGTCCCTCCTGCTCCGGCGTTCGGGTCGACCTGCCCTCGTAGGACCTCGGGTGCGCGGTACCCGAACGAACCGGCGGCGTGGTTGACCGTTTGCTGGAACGAGCTCTCGTCCATGTCGAGCTTCTTGCAGAGCCCAAAGTCGGAGATGAGCATTCGGACGCCACCGTGCTTGGACGTCGAGACGAGGATGTTCTGCGGCTTGATGTCGCGGTGGACGATCTTGAGCTTGTGGAGGTGGCGAATCCCGCCAGTGATTTGTCGCAAGGCGCGTTTTGGTTCGAGGTCGCGTACGAGGTCGGGGAAGGCGAGGGGTTGGTCGATGAGGTCGTAGAGGGAGGCGGGGCAGAGCTCGAGGGCGATGTAGAGGAACGTGTCGCGCTGCTCTTTGCAGAAATAGCGGATCACATGAGGGTGGTCGTCGGACTCTTGAAGGAGGGCGACTTCGTGTGTGGCGATGGTGACGAAGTCCTTGAGAAGACGCTTGACGGCGACGGCGCGACCTTGGAACTCGCCGCGAAGAACGACCGTTCCGTGAGAGCCGTATCCTGCGCGCGAGAGTCGTTAGCAGTCATCTTGAAAAGCTCACACGGAGCTGAACGCACCGAGGATAGTCTCCGAGACGGACAGTCCTCCGATGAGATGGGGGGTCCGCAACGACTACCACCTCTCCCTCACTCGCCTCCTCCTTGACCTCGACATCCGCCAGCGAGATCCCACTCAGCTCCTTATCCATCCCGTCCCCCTCCGCAAAGAGCACGACCGGCGTCATCTCCTCAATCTTAGGTCCCTTCTTCGTCTTCTTCCCCCGCCGTCTCCGTCCCTTCTTCTTCGGCGTCCCATCCATCCCCTCCTTTGCCTCGGCGTCACTCTCCCCCTCTCCATCGTCGCCTCCTTCGTCTACCGGAGGAAGAGGAGGAAGCTCCTTTGATGCGCCGAGGAGCGGGGGCGATGACGAAAGGCTCGGGAGGAGGGGAGGAGCGAGGAGGGGTGAGGCGGTTGATGCTGGAGGAGAGAGAGGAAGTTCTTCGAATGGTGGTAGGGAAGGGTCGATGGGCGTGGGAGGGAGGGAAGCGTCGAGCCCCGATTCAGACGCAGGACGTTTCGTTTCGAGCCACTCCTTGCCGAAAGCGCGCACCTTGGCCTCGACGGCGTGCCGCATCTTGGCGCTCCAGAGCTTGCGCGCGTAGAGGTATCCTAGAACTGCGAGGAGGAAGACGCCGAGAGTGGCGGAGTTGCCGGTGGAGAGGTCGCGGAGGGGAGTCGAGAGGGAGGCGAGGATGGAGGAGTGGTTCGGGGTGTGCGGGGTCGGAGCGCGCGTCGAGGAGGTCGGAAGAGTGGGGGTAGAGGAGGGAGGGGCGGCGTCGATGCCGAGAACTTCGGTGGGAGGGTCGATGTGGTTGTCGAGGCTCTCGCTGACGGGGGCGAGCAGTTGGTGCCGACCGAGAATGCACTTGACGCCTCGACAGACGCCAGCTTCTGGCTGATCCGGATCTGTGTCGCTCTCCTCCTCTCCCTCTCCCGCGTCGATTCCCTCCGCCGCTCCCTCGACTCCATTGACCGGCGCGAATGCGATGAGCGGGAAGTTGTCACTGCTCATCGCAAAGAGGTCGCCGTCGATGCTGCCGATAAACGCCGCGTCGGGGAGGACCTGCAGCTTGCGGAAGTCTTGAGGAAGCCCGTCGACGGGAAGCGGGTGGGGCTGCTCGAGCATGATTGGTTGTGCCGTTTCGCCCTTGTCCGGTCCGTTCGGCGGGATCGCGATGTCGAAGACGGAGACGACGGGAACGTCGAAGGCGATGTCCCATTGGATCCCCGTCACGCCGGGGAGGAAGCAAATGAGGGAGCCTTCGTGCGTCGGTTGGTGGTAGCGGTCGTCCGGGGTGCGAGTCCATTGAGATTGGAGGGAGGTGCCGAGGGAGGAGGAGGAGTAGGTCGTATAGCTGAGGGTTTGAAGAAGAGAAGCCGACGCCTTGGAGTAGATGGAGAGGTGGTACTCTGCGTCGCAATCAGCACCGACTCACGCACTCGCACAGCGAACGCAAACTCACCTGTTCTCGCCATGTACAAAAGGTCTTCCGGTCTCCTCGAGATCTCGTCGTCGCACTCCTCCTCCGTCCTCACCCTCCCCTCCTTCCTCGCATCCCACTCGCACCACCCCGCCGTACTCCCAAACACTCCGACCAACCTCCCCGTCCTCAGATCCACGCCGACGAGCTTGGTATCCTTGCTCGCGACAAACATCCTCGATGTGTCGGAGGGGAAAGTGAAGGGGGAGAGCGCGACGAGCTGCTGCATCGACAGCGGGAGCTTCTGCAGCACCCCACCAGCCGGGAGGCTCGCGTCGCGCGAATAGAGGTAGATGTCCCCCTGCGAATGTGGCTCAATCACATAGACCTCAACTTCCTCGTCCTCGTATTCTCCAATCTCCAACAACCCCGTCTCATTCACCGAGCTCCCCCTCCCTCCCGCCGCCGCCGCCGCCGCCTTCCTCCCCATTCCTCGCACCAACGGTCCTCCGAGCGCTTCCCCCCGCTCGCACCCTCCTCTCCCGCTCCTCCTTCGTGTTCCCGCCCAATGCTACCCCTCCATCATCGTGCAGCGTCCAGACCCACTGCCCGGTCGCCCGCTTGAGCGCATGGACATGCCCGTCCACCGTCACCGCCAGGACGATAGGGGAGAGCGTGAGGTCTTCGATAGCTGGTTCGGCATATGGGTTGTGCCCGTCTTCGAGAGGGGGAGAGGGGAGGGGCGTGCGGGCGTTGAACCGGAAACTGGCTATTTCGTTTGGGAGGGTATGCCGTTTCGAGGGGTAGGGCGGAGAGGGCGGAGCGGGTTGGAGGTCAACGAAGGGAGGTGGTGAAGGTGCTGAGGGGCGTTGCGAGGGGGCGAGATGGGGAGATGGAGAGAGTGTACCGACGAGGATGAAGAGAGTGTACCGCCGAGCGAAAGAAGGTTGTGGTTGGGGCGGCGGCTGGGGCATGGCTGAAAGGACTGGCAGAGCAGCCCAGAGCGCTCCTCCTTATATCAAAGAGGTCGTGTCGCGATGAAGGGAGGTGTTTGGTGGAAGCCAAACTGGGGGGAAGCCCAACTTGCTGAGCGAAGGTGTGCCCCGCCCGAACGGCGCAGTCGAGGTGCTTTCGGCTCTTTCGACTGGAGCCAGCGCACTTTCGCAAGATTCACAAAGGCAATCAAGCACGATTGGCAAGGGATCTGGAAGAGCTGCCCCTTCTGAGCCTGCTGCTCCGCGTGCTCGCCTTCTCCGCGGGTCAGCTCATTCAGGTCCATTACACTACTCCAAAGAACAGCACCCAGTTGCCCATATTCGTCGGAATCTTCTCCTTCAGCTTCCACCCAAGCTCCTCTGCGATGGTCGCCAGCTCCTCGACGTTCCGAAGCCCGAGCCTCTCCCCACCAGGTCGCGCGCGAATCATCTCATCGAACTGGAGTGTGAGCGATCAGTCGTAGCTCTCAGAGTAGGTTAGGACACTCACCTTCTCGTCCCCAGGAGAGAAGAAGCCCTCAGTGGAACGGAAAGGGCCGTACACCGCAAACACGCCATGATCCTTGCTGACGACCTCGCCGAACTGCTTGAACATCGCTCGAGGGCCTTCAGGGCTGGCAAACACGCGAAGTTAGCATCAAACGCATCCCTTCGCCCATTCAAGAACTCACAAGGGCACCATATGGAGGAAGTTGGCACCGACGACCACATCGAATCTCCCCTTCGTCCCCACCTCCAGCGCGCTCCAATCCTCCTCCTCGAAGATGTCCAGCACCCTCGCCGGAGCAACGTTCTCCACTCCACTCTCCTTGACCGTCGCCTCGATCTCCAGCACGCCAAACTCGTCCGCCTCCGTCGGTTGAAGCGCGAGATCGGGGAACGCCTTGGCGTAAGCTGCTACGTGCACGCCCTGGCCGGATGCGAGTTCCAAGACGCGGTGGGTTGTGGGGAAGGAGAAGAGGGGGCTGAGGATGGGGAGGAGGAAGGCCACGTTCCGAGAGGAAACGCCGCTGATGGTGTGGGGTTAGATGCGTCTGGCGAGGGAGGAGGGAGTGACTCACGGTGCGCCTAGCTGCACGAGCGTTGAAGGGTACTTGGGAGGAGGTGCTGTCATGTCCTTTGTCGTTCGAGCAGCGTGTGGTGAGACTCGAGAGGGAGAGAGCTGACTGTCGAGCTGACTCCCAGCTGAGACGTGCGGGTGTAGACCTCTCGCTTCAAAACTGTCTGCGCTTTGTACGGGATGGTCCTGTTGTTCTGTAGACCCGAAGCCTGCTGGCTTTGCTCGTAGTCTGTCCCCAGGTCAGCGTGGCTGCCTCGCATTCAATCTCCGCGGAAGTGATCGAGAATGTCTCACTTTACCTGGTCGCCGCTCGCCGTCCACCTCCCCTCTTCCACGACGGCGACCTTCCAACACGGTCTTCTTCTTCCCCTCAGCAAGCCTCAGACCTTCGTCCGGTCACCAGAGCCTCCAGCCCACCCATCCTCAGCTTCCTTCCGCTCTCTCTCTCTCAATCAGGATCAACATGTCATCGAGGTCCCGCGCCGCTTCCAGCGGAGACTCGCAGTTCGAGTACGACAGTCAGTGGGATGGCGAAGACTCAGCTGTAAGTCAGGCCTCGTCCACCGCACCAGAGCAGTCGCAGCTCGAGCGCTCTCCTTGGCGCACCTTTCCCGCCATCTTTGCTGACCCCGTCCAGTACCAGTACGACTACTACTATGACGAGGAAGACTCCGTCGAGCCCGCACCCTCGTCCGGGCGCCGCCCCTCTGTCTACTCCACGAACGGGGGCGATGACTTTGACGCCCACCTTGCCTCCGCCGACCGCGCCATGGCGACTCTTCAGACGCTGCACACTACGCAGGCGAGCAGCTGGAAGCGCGCGCTCAAACACAAGAGCGGAGTCGTCGTCTACGTTAGCAAGTCGAAGAGCTCTACTGGAACGGGCAAGAAGGGAGACCACAACGCGCCCGTGTTCAAGGGCGAGCACGAGATCAAGGGCTTTGGACCCGCAGCGGTCTTCGGAGTCGTAGGGACGAGGAAGCTTTGGGATGACTGGTGTGTTGAGGTTCCTTGGGTTCAGGACTACGAAAGCTACGACTAACGCACCTCGCCCTGCAGGTACAAGGTTCGCACGAGCGACGTTCCTACCAGGCGAGCTCGCAGCTAACTCCTTGCGACTGATTGCAGGAAGGAAACCTCGTCGAGAACCTCTCCGACACCTCGTCTTTGACCTACATGTGCATGAAGGGAATCGCTGGCACTTCGTAAGTTCCCCCTCTCCTCCCTCGTCCGAAACCGCACTCACAGCTTCCTCTCCAGGACCCGCGACCTCTCCCTCGTCGAGAAGGTAGCCGGTAACGCGACTGGAACGATCCTCTTCGTCTCGACCTCGGTCGTGACACCCAAAGTCCCCCGCGTCGCCGGCCGCGTGCGAGCGAGCATCGCTCTGAACGGATGGGTCCTCGAGCCTATCGACGGCGGAACTCGCGTCACCTACTACCTCCACGTCAACGTCAAGACGTTCATCCCCGCTTTCGCAGCCGTCAAGTACCTCGTACATCCTTCCCTTCGCCCTCCTTGCTCTCGCTAACGTCTTCACTTTACAGGCCCGTCGCCCGACCTGCATTTCCAAAATCAACGACTACCTCCAGTCCCACGGCTCCCCTCCTATGGCAGGCCCTGAGGCGACCCCCGAATCGGACGTCGTCGTCGCTCCTCGTCGTCGCCGCATGTCGACCTCGTCCAAGCAGTCAGGCCGCTCTGCGCGCTCCGGTCGCTCCGAGGCTTCGGGCGCTTCGGCGGTCGGAGGACTTCCTCAGCACGTTCAGCCGAACGAGGATGCGTCGAGCTTTGCGGAGCTGCAAAAGGCGCAGAAGTTGTTCAAGGCGATCTTGGCCGTCGACGAGAGTCAATGGACCGTCGCGCATGATCACAAGCAGAGCAAGATTTGGATGAAGAAGAGGGATGGTGATCTCCTTCCCATCGTCAAGGGGGAGGCTCTTATCGAGGGAGTTACGACCGAGCAGGCCTTGGGCACGATTTTGAGTGGTGCGGCGAGGAAGGATTGTGAGTCGCTGCTTTCTCGTCGAGCGAGGAGCTGGGAGCTAATTCTCGTTCGGTGCAGGGGACACTCGCTTCCAGGGCATCAAGAACATCAACCTCGACAACGCGTTCGACCAGGGCATCTTTGTCGAGTCGCACAAGGCCGTCTTCCCCACCCTTGGGTACGTCCCTTCTCGCCCGTTTCTTTCAACCTCGCTAACCTCCTCCCAGCCCTCGCCACTACATCATCGCGCGCGGCGTCGACCGGGACGACACGACGACCGACAACGGGCGAATTCTCCTCGTCTCTCGCTCGATCAAGTCGGACGTCGCCTCTCCCCGCGATTCGACCAAAGGCCAGATGGACATCTCCGGCTGGCTACTCGAAAACCACAACGACAACTCGGTCAAGATCACGCACGTCTCGCAGCTGGACGTCAAGGAGGAGCTCAAGCCTTTCGTGTTCAAGATCCTCGCGAGCGAGATGGCGCGCGCGCCGCGCGAGGTAGCGGAGTTCGTGGATGACTGGGGTTATGCGCCGTTCTTCTTGAGGTGGGGAGATGGGCCGGCGGAGTTGGAGGGGGATCAGGAGGGGGATTTGAAGCAGGGGAAGATGGTGTTCCGTATCGGGGGAGGAGGACAGGGAACGATGGCGAACGGGCAGCAGAAGTGCTGGCTCCAGTGGAGTGGTACGTTCTTCCTCTCTTTCGTATGCGCAGGAACTGACCCCGTTCCTGTACGCGCGTAATAGAAAAGATGTACGAACGAGGCCTCAACATCTCCCTCGAACCCGAAAGCGTCGCCACCGTTTCGAAAGTCGAAGGCCTCGCTCGCACCGCCGAATTCATCTGGTCCGCCGACGTCAAAGACGGCGCGACCGTCACTCTCACGCGCGGGAACGGCGATGGCGCAGAGGACTTGTACTTTGATGGCGAGTTCCTCGATAGGACGGTTGGGATGGAGAGGGCGGCGAATGGGGGAGCGGGGATGCGGAAGCCGAAGGTGGTTAAGATGCAGTGCCGGCGGCGACGAAGACGAATGGCGAAGACGAATGGCGTTTCGGCGGAACCTGCTAGGCCCAAGGTCCGTTCCCTCTCTCCTCCGCTTCTCCAGAGCTAAGCTGACCCTCGCACGCAGGTCAACGGAATCTTTCCCCTCGCCGCTGTAGCCGCCACCACCTCTCGTTCCACCGCCGCCCCCGCACCTCAAGCCGCCGTCGCTTCCTCGTCGGTCGCAGGAACGGAGCAGGCGATTCGCACGGGATACCCCGAGGACGCGTGCTTGATCATCTCCAAGGATCTCTACTTTACGCGCTCGCAGTGCGTCTTTATGGGGGGCATTGTGGCGGCGGCGTACCTGTGGGGCAAGTTGGCGTGAGGGAGGGAGGAATTTTGCGAAAACGTGTTTATACTTATTGGATGCTTGTCACCGAACCCACACTCTCTTTCTCCCTACACCTTGTACTACTGAACGTGCTCTAAATAACTATCGTTGAACCCATTCGAGGCGAGAGATTCAGCCCGGGATGCAAGTCGGAGCGAAGTTCGAACCTTGCGAAGGTGTTTCGCTGCTCGCTCGCGCTCGACACACTCTCTTTCGACACAAGATCCGGCGGCAACGCTTGTATCGTGCAACAACAAGAAAAAATGTGCTCCATCCTCCTCGCAGATCCCCTCTACTCCCTCCCAATCTCAACTCCCTGCAACCAACCCCCGACTCCATCCACCCCCACTCCCCTCAAGCTCTCCCTCCTAACCCTCTCACTCCTCCCCTCCACCCCAACGCCCAACAACACCTCCTCGAACGCCTTCTCCAACCTCCCAATCCTTACCTCATTACTCCTCATCCTCAAATTCGCCTGCCTCAAAAGGTAGCTCAAATAAGAAGGCGGTACGAGCATCCTATACGCCGCCATCGTCGGTCGTTCCACCGGATCTCCTCCCCTCGTTCCACCCGTACTCCCTCTCCGTCCCTCCAAACTCGCCGGAGATCCCCAAGGCGCCGGCACCGCCACTCTGACCGCAATCGGGCAATCAAGGTTCATAGACGACGAACGAATAGCGAGGTTCGAGCGACGGCAGGCGGAGAAAGCTTCTGAGGTGGTGGGGGTCGGGATGGGGTGGGAGAGGGAGGGGAGGGCGGAGGAGGGGGGGAGGAGGCCTGAGTGCGCGTGGCCGGTGCGGAGGGCGGCGTGGAGGAGGGGGAGAGAGGTGGTGGGGGAGGATGAAGTGATGTGGAGGACCATGGCCTCGAATTTGAATGAAACTGCGTGGAGCGGGGGTGAGTAGGTGCAGGGAGAGAGGGGGAGGGGACGAACCGACGCCGCCGAGGTCGCGGTCGTGCAAGTGGTCTTCGAAGGTTTCGTCGTCGGTTAAAGGCGCTTCGTCCTCGTAGGGAATTAGAAGTGCGTTGCCGAACAGCAGCTAAGCGTGGCAGAGGGATCAGCTCGGAATTCCAGCCCAGCGCGCGCAGCATGACAAACCTTCATTACTTCGTGCTCCTCGCTAGGGACAGCGACCTGCGCAGATGCCCAACGAACACTTATCAGCTCTTCATCCGGAATATAGAAGATAGAATCGCACGCACCTCCTCGTGACTGACAAACAGCCAGCTCCCTCCTCCCTTGCCGTTCTGCCTGCGCGACCTCGCTTTCCCCTTGCCCTCCTCGTCGTCCTCCTCGTCGCTCCCTCCATCATCAAACACGTCCGGCTCCACTCCAACGGCATCATCATCGCACGGCGCATAGATGACAATCCTCCCACTGCAACTGCTCGTCGTAACGTGGTCCGGCGAGGCGTTGATGAGTCGAAGAAGGTCGACGAGAGGCCGGTCTTGAGAGCCAGAGGAGGAGGGATCGCTCGTAGCTGAGATCTTCGCTTTGAGAGCGGCGAAGGAGGTTGCGGGGGCGAGATCGGGGCGAGAAGGCATCGTGGGATGAAGGGCCATCCGCGGAGGCGGCGCTTGCAGGGAAGAGGGCGTCGAGGGTGGTTGCTGAGTCGATGTAGGTGGCGCTTGGTCGTGAGGGAAGCGGAGAGGACACGGAAAGAGGTAGGACGCGTGGAAAGAAGGGAAGGGACGCGGGTCGCGTGGCGGTAGTGGCTTGGAGGGGTCGGCGGCGGCGGCGGGGAGGAGGAGGAGAGAAAGAGAGAGAGACGTTCGACTGGAGACAATCCAGATGAATCGAAGGTCGATGGGGCGGCAAACGAGAGGAAGAAAGTCAAGCAGGGAACGCGTCACCCTTGGGGAGGAATTAGAGTAGCGGCTCAGGGCGGGATCAGCCCGAGAAAGGCCAGGCTCACGACTGAGCGCGTTTCCTCAGTCGCAGCTGTGCCTGAGTATAACTTGTGCAGACGCAGACTTGGAGCAGGCGAGAAGGAGAAAGAGCGAAGTAACGAATCCCCTCCCTGGGTTGAACAGGCGGAAAGAGGTCTAGACCTTTTTCGACGGCCCAAGGTCCTCCCTCAGCTTCCACACGCTCTGCTCCACGCCCTCTCGCGACTTTAGAATGGTGAGCAGCTTGGTACGCGCGGGGGAGAGAGCCACAGCTAACAGAGAACGCGGTAGCTCATCTTCAGCGTGTTCAAGACCCTCCAAGGGCAGCAAGTCACCGTCGAGCTCAAGAACGACCTCTCCATCACTGGAACCCTCAACTCGGTAGACCAGTACGCTCCTCCTGTGCCCTCTTGTGGACTCAGCTAACTCCCAGCGCACAGGTTCCTCAACATCAAGCTCGACAACATCTCCGTTCTCGACGAGGACCGACACCCTCACATGGTCTGCTCCCTCCTCCCGCCCTCCTCCCCAAGCTGACACGCACGCACGCACGCAGGTCTCTGTGCGCAACTGTTTTATTCGCGGATCGGTGGTGCGATACGTTCAGTTGCCCAAGGCGGCGGTGGACACGCAGTTGTTGGAGGATGCGACGAGGAGGGGTGAGTCCGTTTGCCTTTGCGCCGCGCGTGCGCGAGTGGGAGGGGAGAGCTGATGGTGCGTGTGGTTGCAGAGAGCTCAAATCAGTCGAAGCGGTAGGAGGGGAGGAGTGCAACGCGAGGAGTGTATGTACAGGGCGCGCGTCTGTGAGGGAGGAGGAGGAGAGCTGCTTCTGTGCTTCCCTGCGTTCTTCCCTGCTCCTCCAGCTCCTCTAGCTCCTCCAGCAGCTTCGACATCAACAGTACTGCTCCACGACATCCTCCTCGAAGCCGGAACGCGGACCACCCTCGACCCCCTGCGTTTCAGAGGGCGTGCCCCAGGTATCTGCTCCCCAACCACTCTCCCATCGATATGTCACGCTCCCGCTCCGCTCAAACCCCACCTCAACCACCTCCTTCCACTCCCAACTTCTCCCGAGCGAATCTCGTAACCGCCTCCCACCGCCTCGTCTCTCTCCCTCCTCCCAACCACCTCAATCAATGTCCTCGACTCCCAGCACACCCTTCAACGCCACGAACGTCCTAATCGGTGCCACCGTCTCCCTCTTCGAAGTTACGACTCTCGGCCAGCCTCTCGAAGTTCTCAAAACCCACCTCGCCGCCAATCGGTTCGTCCTCGCTCTCCCTCGGTTTCTCTCGTACGGTACTGAGAAGGTGTGCAGGAAGGATTCCTTGAGGACTGCTGTGGCGAAGACGTACGCCCGAGGCGGTCTGCGTGGGTTCTACCAAGTCCGTCCTCCCTCCCTCCCTCCTCCCTCCTCACTAACCTCGCACAGGGTCTTATCCCCTGGGCACGCTCCTCGTCCCAGCTCACCCCTTCAAGCGCAGGCATGGATCGAAAGCAGCACCACCGGAGGGATACTCCTTTTCACCTCTTCCGAAGTCGAGCGCCTTGCGGAGGGGTGGGGGGTGTCGAGAGGGACGGCGGGGTTGTTGGGAGGGATCACGGGTGGTGCAGCTCAGGCTTATCTCGCTATGGGGGTACGTCGTTCCTCGCTCGTCGCTCACCCCTTTCCCCTCCTCCCCTCCCCTTTCCCCTCTTCCCCCACCGCGCTCCCCACTGATCACCAAGCTGACTTCGGACCTCACACAGATCTGCACCACGATGAAAACCGCCGAAATCACCCGCCTCAAGCTCCCCTCCATCCACCCCCATCTTCCAGGAGAGCCCGGCCTCCCACCTCCCTCGACGATGTCCCTCTTCCTCGACACTTATAGGGTTGGAGGTTGGCGAGCGATTAATAAGGGGGTTAATGCGGTGGCGGTTAGGCAGATGACGAATTGGGGGAGTCGGTGCGTCCTTCCTTCCTTTCGGCAGGAGGTGGGGGTGGGGGGCGAGGGGCTGATGATGATTGGGACGCAGGATGGGATTCGCACGAGCTGCCGAAACGGCCATCAGGGACTTGCGTGGGGTGGGAGCGGGGGAGAAACTCGGGACGGGGGACAAGGTGCTCGCCTCCGCGGTCGGGGGTGCGCTCGGTATGTCCCCTTCCTCCTTCTGCGGTGTGAGCTGATAGGGGGTAGGGTGCTGGAATCATCCTATTGAGGTCGTTAGGGTTGAGGTGCGTGGAGGGAAGGAGAGGGGAGGAAGGGGCTGATGAGCGGGGGCAGATGCAAAGTCTCGCCAAGTCGTCGAACCGCCCTGCGAAGCCCACGATCGCAAACACGTTTTCGTACATTTACAACGGTTCGTCCCTCCCTCTCCTCGCTGCCGAGTACGTGCTGAGGAATGGGAGGGTAGAGAGCGGCGTCAAAGGACTGTTTCGAGGAGTGACGCCTCGCTTGTTGCTCGGTGTTTGGAGGGTGCGTTCTTTCGCTCGCTTTTTCGGAAAGAGAAGGACTGATGAGGGGTAGACGATTTGCTTGGTTACGCTGGCGGATTATGTCATCGTCGTCGTCAAGGAGGAGCAGGCGGCGGATATTTAGGGATCGTGCAAGGAGGGTTGGCTTGCGAGGGATTTGGGAATTCGATACGTTTGAGCTTTGGGTATCGAGCGAGCAGCGACGAACGGAGCAGAGTAGAGCGCGGAGAGAGAATGCACGAAGCTTAAAATGAATGCCGATTGTTACAAACGCGCGAAGGGAAGCTAAGACGAAGAAAGTGGGAGGGTAATAGGGGAGGTCAGGAGGTGGGGAATATGGCAAGAAATCCAGGCTGTGCAGAAAGAGAAACGGGGCCGCCTAGCACGAGCAGCCGTACTGCTGGTCCGCGTCCTGCGAGTTGATCTTTATCGGATCGGGGTAGTCCGAGTACCTGCGCGTTTCGCACGTTAGCATCCTTCAAACGCAGCAGGACGAACGAGGGAGAAACGCACATGTCAGCCTCGCTCTCCTGGCTCAGCGCATTCTTGCACGCGGCTTGGAACGCCTGCTCGACGTTGATCGCCTCCTTCGCCGAAGTCTCAAAGTAGGGGATGTTGCCCTTGGACTGGCACCACGTCATCGCACGCTTTTGCGAGACCTGTCGGCGTGAGGCGAGCGTGAGCGGAGAGCGGGAGGAGGGAGGGGAGGGAGACGAACCATGCGCTTGCCCTCCTCCATGTCGATCTTGTTGCCTATAACGACAAAAGGGAAGTTCTCGGGGTCGCGAGGAGAGGCCTGCGTGTCGTACAGTTGGTTAGCTAACCCTTTCAACTCTACCAGGCTGCCCCTCGCTCCCACCGACTCGGTCCGCACCTTCCTCCCCGCTCCTCGCTCGCACCCCCGTCCCACACCAGATCCCCAAAAGACAAGAAAGAAGAACGCACCTGAATAAGGAATTCGTCCCTCCAGCTATCGAGCGTCTCAAAGCTCTTGGAGCTGTTGACGTCGTACACCAGAACGCAGCAATCCGCTCCTCGGTAGAACGCGACTCCCAGACTCTGGAACCTCTCCTGACCCGCCGTGTCCCATAGCTTTCCAGTCGCCCAGTCAGCTCCATTCGACGTAAGAGGAGGGAGGAGAGCACGAACCTGCATCGTCACGAGGCGGTCGTCGACCATGACCTCCTTGGTGAGAAAGTCGGCGCCGATCGTCGCTTTGTACTGGTTGCTGAAGCGCTTGTTGACGTATTGGTTCATGAGGGACGTCTTGCCTACTCTGTTGGGGGCGGTGGTCAGCGCGAGATGGCGGGTGGGGTGGGTCGGAGGATGGGACGGACCCGGAGTCGCCGAGGATGATAACCTGCGCCGTCAAGGTAGTTAGTACGGGGTCGGTGAGGGTAGCGCAGTGGGGGAAGCTTGCCTTGAGGAGTACCTTGCGTCGAGACATGGTTGGTAGCTTGGTTGGTAGAGAGGAGGTCGTAGGGCGGGAGCTTGGTGCTGTTCGATTCTTGCGTGAGCTGATGAGCTGAGTTCCTCTCCTGTAAGTTAGCTGGTGACTCTCTCAACTCACCTCAAACGAAGCTGTCAGTGCCGAGAGAGGAGAGGACGACGCCGGCGAGGGCAGCAAGCGCTCGGGCGAATCAATTCAATTTATTCTAAGGAAATCTAATTTAATTCGCCGCACGGACCCTCGTCGCCGAATCGGAAGTTTTCTGGCGCGACAGCTTCCTCCGCAACGACAGCTCCAGCTCGACTTGGACCACGCCAGCTTCGACTCAGCCACTCTTAAACTCTTCTTCCGTACGATAACTGCACCATGGCGCCCATCAAATCAGCAGCAGGAGCAGCAGACGACGGCGGCTTCCTCCCTGCCTCATCCACCTCAGCCAAGTCTCGCAAAGCAGCCAAGTCAGCCTCCATCAGCACCAAGAAGGCGAACGGCAAGGGCAAGGCACCCTCCATGTTCCTCTCGACTCAACTTGCCGTCTCCCATTCGACCGCCGACGACGACATGATGGACTTTGAGCGCCTCCCTCTCGACGACTCTGTTCGCCCTACCGTCTCCCGCACGACCGCCGCCGAAGCCTCCGCCGCCATGGCAGACGACATGGACGAGGACGACGAGGACGACAGTGTCTTGATCGACCCTTCGTCCCTCGAACTCCCTGAACCCGTTCAGCGTATCCCCATCTCCTCCCTCCCTGGCGCCGACGCTCTTTCGTTCCCTGCTGTTAGCCATACTAGCACTAGTGGGCTTACGCAGAGGAGGAAGGTGTCGATCCCCCCGCATCGGATGACGCCGTTGAAGAGGGACTGGATCAAGATTTACGGACCGCTCGTCGAGGAGTGCGGGCTGCAAGTTCGTATGAACCTGAAGCGTCGCTGGGTCGAGATGAAGGTGCGCTTATCACCATTTGCTTTGGAGGAAACGGAGCTGATGGAGGACCGGATTGACAGACCTCAAAACACACTCCCTCCCCTTCCTCCCTCACTCGCGCCTCCGACTTCCTCGCCGCCTACGCCCTCGGTTTCTCCGCCGAAGACGCCATCGCCCTCCTCCGTCTCGAAGAGCTCTACGTCGTCCGTCCCCTCCCTTCTCCCTCTCACCCCCACTAACCCCCGCACAGGAATCCTTCGAGATCAAGGACGTCAAGACGCTCCACGGCGACCACCTTTCCCGCGCTATCGGTCGTATCGCAGGTCACGAAGGAAAGACTCGGTTCGTGATCGAGAACGCTAGTCGAACCCGTATCGTCCTCGCAGACACGTTCGTCCCTTCCCCTCCTCCTCCTCCCTCCTCCCCCCTCGCTGACCAAAACGAGCAGCAAGATCCACATCCTCGGTACGTTCGGCAACATCAAGATCGCCCGAGACGCCATTTGCGGTACGTCCCTTCCTCTCTCGCTGAGCGCGAGCTGACGGCGTTTCGCACAGCACTTATTTTGGGATCCCCGCCGGGAAAGGTATATGCGGGACTTCGGATCGTCGCGAGTCGTGGGAGGGAGCGGTTCTGAGTGTGCGTGTGGGAGGGGTAGAAGGGAGGAGGAGGTGTACTTTTGGGTGGTATACGATTTTTTGGGACGACGAGTTGGGGGCGGTTGTGGAGTTGGGCGGGTATGGCCTGCTCGGGGTCGTAGCGCTGCTCTGCTTGTGACTGGGGAGGGGCGTCGACAACGAGTGGAACTCGGGGGTTCTGTCATGGCGGTTGAACGACTCGCGCGGGTTGTGGAATCATGGCTTCGACGTTTCCTCCTCGCTCGCAGCTTGCCCTGCAGAGCTCACGAAGACCTGCTGAGCCTCATGATGATTTCGACTGAGCTCTCTTGCGCAGAGTCGGGCCCATGTTTCATTCGTTCTGCGAGCGAGGACCAAACCCCCGTTTCTCGCTCCCCTCGCTACCGACACTACTCTCCAATTCCTCTCCACTTCTTTTCCAAACACTCGCTCCTCACATCTATTCCCCCAATAATTTATCTGCACAACATCCCCCCCCACCCCTCTCCCCCAGCCTATGCACACCCCCACCGTCCTTAAACAAACCCCCAACGAAGCCCCACCCTCCCCAGGTCCAGCGACGCCAACGCCTCGAACGCCGCGACGCTCAAATCAATACTGTTCGCGTCGCAGCCGGGACAGAGGTCAGCGACTTGAGCGGTGATCGTATTGGAGCCGATAGTGAGGGAGACGGTGCGGCCGCATGAGGTACCGGAGGCGTACTGCGTTTGCGGCTGTCAGTGATCTTCTTGGAGGGGTAGGAGGTTTGAGGGAGGAGAAGAGGGGGAGGGACGTACGGCGCCGGAGGGGAGAGCGACGATGTAATCGCTATCCGAGTGCTGAGCCCCGCATGCCCCAAAAGCTCCTTGTTGGTGGTAGTACGTCGCGGTGCCGCCGGTAAATTGAGACGATTTGACAACGGGGGAACTGGCGGGGGCGGAGGAGGAGGGAGCATGGGACGAGGAAGAGGAGGGGCGAGGAGGGGAAGAGGAAGAGGAAGAGGAAGACGGAGTAGGAGAGGGGGATTGGACGGCGGCGATGATGGTGAGAGGTGTAGAGGGTTCTTGGAGAGAGAGTTCGGCGGAGAGGGTCTCGGAGTGAGTGGCGAAACGCCAGGAGACGGTCCCTGAAGCGAGGTCAGTTCGATTCCGTCTCTGCGGAATGCAGACTCACGAAGATCCGTAGCGTCCCCATCTAGCGCTCGGTACGTAGCTACACTAAGTGCTAGAGCTCCTTTAACTTGAGAAGCGTCCGCAACGCGAGCGACGACAGTCTCGTTCGTCGCGGAGTCGAGGTTCGTGATGGAGATGTAAGTCCCACAAAAAGGGCTGACGGTCCCGGTCATAGAGTCGTAGTACTCTAGGGGAAGGCCAACCACCAGATCCGTGTCGAGCGAAAGCAGGCCGCACGCTCCTGCGACGCCATTCTCTGCGCGCGCAGCGTCAGCTCGATGAAAAAAGACGCAAATGGAAGACGAACGGCGGTACCAGCTTGCGGTGTTGATTTGCGTGGTGCTGGTGGGTCGTCGGATTGCTGCCGTGATGGCGTTGATGGCAAAGTCGAGAGAGCGAGGTGGGCTCGGCTCGGAGGAGGACTGGGGAACTGGTGCAGCAAAGGCGAGAGAGGTGAGGAGTAGGAGCTTGAAGAGCATGCTGGGACGAGTTGGGTGAAGATGAGTGGTGGTAGCTGAGAGGACGGGGAGGATGAAGGCATGAGAGGAAGAGCAGAATTCGCCTCGAGAACTGGAGATGCCCCGGATCAGAGAAACAACGACAAGCGGAGACGGAGCAAGTGGAGGAGATCAGGATCCAGGGTCGTCTTCCGTCGTAGTGGCAGAACGAGCCGCGCCAAACAGAGCGAAGGGGACCTCGAAAAACAACCGATCGCAAAGTGAAGGTCGCTCGACACCTTCCTCTTCAGGATTGAGTGCCTGGCGTCCGAAAAAGCAGGGTCCTCTCGGCGTCCTGACGACGTTCGCAAGCAGTGAGCAGAAGAGGAAGAGGAAGAAGGGAAAGATGAGCGAGACCGAGCAAGTCGCGATAAGTCGAAAGGGCTGAAGTTGACCAGGGGGGCTCTCGACAGGGGCTCCAGCTCTTACTTGGCTGTCTCTCTTACTTACCCCCGTCCCCAGGCTCCTCTCCAGGGGCATGGAACGCGACCACGAGTACGTTCAGCGCGGCCAGGACCCATCTTACGACTCTATCCTCGAAGCCGATCTCAACGACCTGATCCCGCCTGAGCTAGCCGCCGCCCATTCCAACTCGTCGGGCTCCCAACGAGGCTCCGTCTATGGTGGTGTCGCTCCAACCGAACGTGGATACGCCCTTACGAAAAACTCCTTCCGCACCGACTCTCCTCGCAGCGGCCAGTCGGACCGAACGATCCTTCCCCCTCCACGACCCTCCTACGAAGCGCGCCAGTCCTTCGATCTCCCAGCAAGCCCCTCGACCTCCCAGCAAGCCTTCCACACCCAATCGCGCCACTCCCTTCCACCCCTCCCACCAGGTGCTCAGCACCCCCCATCCTTCCCCACCCCATGGCCACCCCGTTTCCCCGAACAACAACGCTCGATCCAAGTCGGTAGTATCGTCCCCACCGACCTCCCCGCCTTCTCCCGCTGGAGTCCTACCTGGGTTAGCGGAGGGTACTCGGGAGACGGTCGAGGGTTCACTGAGCACCCTCCTACTGCGCGTGCGGAATCGGCGTGGGGAGGGGATGGGGCGCAGCCGTACCCCTATCTCGAGTCGCAGGATCGGTATGGGCGACGAGAGGAGGAGGAGGAGGGAGGATGGGTGGAAGAGGATGGGAAGCATGAGTGGGAGGGAACGGGTGGAGAGTATAGGCATGGAGTTGGGTTCGAGGAGCCGGCGAGCGAGAAGGATAAACGCAGGGTCAAGGATCGGATGAGGAGGCTGGAGAGGGAGTTTGGGGAGAGGAAAGGAGTGAGTGGAGGAGGGTGGGAAGGGCTCAGTATGAAGGAGCGGATGAAGACGGTCAAGGAGGAGAGGAGGAAGGAGAAGATTGACCTGGTGGAGCGGAGTGGTGTTGATTCCAAGGGACGACTCGTTGTGCTAGGACGACGGAAACGAGTCGCTTTGCGGTGGCTGCAAGGACTAGGAGCTCTGGGAGTCGGAATGGGCAGCGTCGGTAGTGCACTCGTGCGGCTTCCTCTTCGCAACGTCCTCGCTCGTTCGCTCGCTGACCCTCTCTTTCGCAGTTTACGAAACCCGAAACGAACCCGCCGCCTCAGCCCCTCAGCCCCTCTCTACATCCTCTACCTCATCCCCTTCCTCTCCCTCATCCTCACCCTCTACCTCTTCGTCTTCCGCCCCTGCACGCACCGCAACCCTCCCACTACCTCGCCCAACCAATTCGTCCTCCCTCTCCTCCAAGGCGCAAACCCTTCCTCCCTCCCCGGCAGTAGATGCTGCTGCTTCGGTAGCGATAGGAAGCAGGGCAAGATGCGACAACAGCAGCAGCACGCAACGACCGTCAACCTCGTCGTCGATCCCTCCATGTTTCCGCACCTCACGTCAGACCCTCCTTCCCACCTCTCGACCGACAAACGTCGTCGTCGTCGGAAAAAACGTCGTTCCCGCCGCGCAGACCAGGACGACGATTCAAGCGACTCATCCTCCTCCTCCTCCTCGGACGCCTGGTCCTTCCACGAATCCTCGAACCCACGCGACCCGCACCAACAGCGCAAAGGGATCCTTTCAGCCGTTCATCTCGAAGGTCGTTGGCGGGACGCAAGGTCTTGGGTCCGGAAAGTCGCGTGCTGGGATTTCGCAGCGGGCGTATGCTGGGCTGCGGCGGGGGGTTATGCGATTGGGTTCGGAGCGAGGTGTATGCCTGGGGCTTTCGGAGGATGGTGGTGCGTGCGCGCTCTCTTTGGGGTGAGGAGGGAGGCTGATGAGAGTTTGCAGCAACTGGTATAATACGGCGATGGCGCTGTCGGTGTTGACGTGCGTCGCGTTCTTTGCGTCGTTCACGTTGGATATCATGGATTTGAGGAGAACGAGGTCGCCACCGCGGTTGAAGCAGCAGCGGCTCGTTGAGCCTTGATCTCTCCCTTCCCCTTCCCCCATTTTACGATTCACGACGACGACGACGACGACGACCTATCATCTTACGATTGACGCACGATGACCCTACGGACACCTCATGATCTTGTGTAGCTTTGAATCCGCATTGCACTTTGTCGACCTTGCGCGTAGAGAGGAGTTCTCGAGCTGCGCCGTCGACGTTTCTTATTGGCCTTTCGCGCGGCGTCAGCTACGAAAGAGAGTGCGAGAAGCAAGTCATCCTTCCTTTAAGCGCCCTGGCCGCTCCGTAGCAGCTCGACTGGCGCAGTCGTGTGACCGATCCGAGGAGCTCGAAGGCGTTGAGCACTAGGGCAGCTCTGGACGGAGAGCAGGCTTGCAGTCAACAAGCTCAGCGTTTCGTGATCGACCACGATCGGTCGGAGCAGAAGCTTCTAAGCAGAATCTCGAGCAGAGGTCGAGGGAGCAAAGCAGGTGGGAGGACGCAGATGTGGACTCGAAGGACAGCCACGCAGCTCCTCCACAGAACCACGTTCAGCACGAGCAGTCCCCACTCTCCCCCTCACACAGCAGCTCCCTTATACCACCTCAATTACGTCCAGCACCTCCTTCCTAACCCACCCGCGCAATCACCTCTCCTCCCAACCCCCTCCTCACCGCCTCCCTCCCCTCGACCCACCCCTGCCGACTATGCACCAACGCCACCTCTCCCAACGTTAACCCGGGGACAAACTTGACCCTCGCGCCTCTGACGAAGCGCTCAACCTCATCGGGAGCCATGAAGACCCTCCGACTGGGGTTACTGACGAGGCTCATCTTCTTGAGCACGGGTCGATCGGCGCGGTACTTGAGTTCTGCCCAGACGCGCTTCTCGGACGTGCGGGCTTCGCGGAACGAGGAAGGGTCGGGTCGGACGGAGGAGGAGGTGGAAGTCGAGCCGTACGTGACGGACGAGATGAAGCCGTGCGAGAGGAGGAGGGAGAGGAGGGAGAGGTGCTGTTGAGTGGGTTGGAGGGGCACGAAACGGTGTCGGGCGAGGGAGGCGTTGGTGAGGCGGGCGCAGAGCTCGTGAGGGAGCATTGCGGGAGGAGGGGGACTGGAAAAAAGGCAGCTGTTAGCTGGGAAAAGCGGGCGAAGGGGAGAGCGCTTACGAGGGAGAGGGGAGGAGGTACGGAGAGGGGGAGAGAGTGTGGGTGGGTGTGGGTGGAGGAGAGGGGAGTCGACGCCTCGAAGACTAAAGTCAGGCTGCCAGCCGAGGGCGCAGGCCAGGCTCGCTCTCGTTTCTCTCGCCCCTCCGCACAATTTTGGCAGTGAACGGAATCCATTTCGTTTCGTACAAGATTGATCAACCAGCTTCAGCTCAAACTGCCAACTCCGAGTTAAGAACCCTCAAGTACTCCTCCCTGGCCGCAGCTGCGATCTTGTTTTTGAGAGCACGCCAGCATCAGCGACGGCGCATGCAAGGATTCAGAAAGTGAACGTACCTCCGAAGCGGGAAGCAAGCACACAAAGGCGTGAATCGTTCCTCGGAAGACGTGAAGCTCCGTCGAGACGCCGGCCGCCATCAGCCGCTTCGCATACTCGGGTCCATGGTCGACGAGGGAATCAAGCTCGCAGCTCGAGATGTCTGTGGCGAGGAGATTGATGAGCTTTGGAGCCTCAGAAGTGGGGGAGAAGGACAAACAGTGAGGAGGGAGGCCGACGAAATCGTTGTTGTCGGTGGAGCGGAGAGGGAAGGCATCGACGGGGATGTCCTCGGGGAGGTTGAGGTACTTTCCAGCAGCGACCTGGTTCTTGGCACTCCATGCCTATATAGAAATCGGCGTCGATCCAGCTCAGGAGAAAGGAGAACCGCGGGAGAAGCTCACGGCGTGATACTTGATCAGGGGGTGATCGTCGGCCTGCGAGGGGTAGATGACTCGGTCGTCCATGTCGACGCTGTCGAGAAAGAGTTAGCTGCAGTCGTGCTTCACGAAGAGCAAGAGCGCGGCGCACCTATCGAGAATCACGATCTTGGGCTGAACGGCAGCCTTTGCGTTCTTGAGGCGGATCGCGAGTCCCGTAGCGAGTGCGGAGCCAGCACTGAAGCCATAGAAGCCGACGCGGGACGTATCGACACCAAGAGAAGCTCCGTTTGCGACCAGGTGGGCGTACGCAGCGTCGATATCCTTGATCGCTGCGAGAGGTTTAGAACGCGATCGGGGTTCGGGGTTCGCGGACGCACCAGCGGGGAAAGGAGCTTCGGGAGCGAGCCTGTAGGTCGGAGCGAACGTCGCGTAGCCCTTGGACGCGAGGAAGTTGTGCAGAGGGAGGTCGAGCCTGCGGAGTGGGCGTGAGCCGGTGCGCGACGATAACGCTTGTCCAGCCGACTTACTCGGGTGCACCAAACAGGAAACCTCCTCCGTGGATGCTAAACTGCAATTCAGGGCGTCAACAAAGCTCTCCGGCAGCGCCATGACTTTGAGAGGACTCACCACAACCGGTGGGTTGACCACGCCAACGGGCTTGATCAGCAGCACCCGAAGAGGCTGCCCAGCTCCTCCTGGCACCTCGATGCTCTCCATCGTCGCGATGCTCGCCTCGGGCGCAGGGTGGGCAGGGAAGGAAGCGAGGAACGGCCTGCAGACCTGGGCAGGGGGACCCGTGGTGAGGTCCCAGCCAGGGAAAGCGGAGAGGAAGCCTCGTAGCTCGGGGAGGGCGCGAGAGAAGTCGGTGTCGGACATGTCGTTGTTCGGTGGGTTGAGAAGGGGAACAAGCGAAGCTCAGAAGAGGCTCGTTGTTTCGGTTGTTTTAAAGGGCGGAGACTAGCAACCGCTGACCCGTGACACGCTCAGAGAGAGACCGGTCGCTTAGAGAGCGTTCGGCCCACACAGGGAGATCTCTCACGAGCGAGAGCAACGATAGAATCGTGGACGGAAGCGCCACGTCGGCTCGAGCGGAGGACGTGTACCTCCTCCTGAGCTCCCCCCACCGTGAAGCGCGCACAAGGTTGTCCCAGTCCTTTCCTGGCGAGCCAGCTGGTGAAGGTCAAGGTAGCACACTGCCTAGCTTACGCGCTCGTAGCGGAAGTGGGAGGAGCGCTTGAGGAGCTTGAGGAGAGCTTGGAGTGATGCGCCGGAGATGGGAGATTCGAGCGGTGGAGGTGGGCTGGAGCTGGGAGAGATCGGCTGGGGGCACTGGAGGTACAACGCTGGCGAAGACGGAATGGAGCTCGGGAGTCCTGAGTGTGCGAGCGTCGTGGGGAGAGGAAGAAAGAGGAGAGGAGCTCGCTCGTCGCTCCTTGCTCTCCTGCACCTCACGCGAGATGGCAAGCTGTTCAGCCTGGCTGTGGGACGCAGCGTCGCGCCTCTACTACAACCCAACAACCTCCATCTGGGCAGCTCCGCAAGCAGACGGCTCCTGGACCTACAGCACGCCTGCCGACACAACGCCAACCACCTCCGGCGCCACGACTCCCGCTCAACCCACCGACGTCGGCAAGGAAGAAGGAGAGCTTGATGGTGAACCTCTCCCGGAGGAGCAAGTCTGGCCAGGCGAGGAGGAGCCATCTCCTCAGGACCGCTTCGCCAACGTCCCCCTCCTCCGACTTGTCGTCCTCTCTTCGACCGTCATCAACTCTCCTCACGCGATTGCGCCAGTGGACCCTGCGGATGGCCTCTCAATCGGACGGGACAAGTCGTTTGAGAAGCGGGTGCGATTAAAGGAGCTGGCGGTGTCGAAGGCACATGCGGCGCTCTTCTGGATGAGCGAGTGGGTGGGAGAGGGAGAGGGAGCCGTGCTGGTGTGTTTCGGACTCGGGGAGCACACACGGGAGCTTTCTGGGGAGGAGGTGGGAGATTTCTGGTGCGAGTTGCGGTACGAGGTTGTCGTCTGCGAAGGCTGCGTCGAAGCCTCATGAGCTTCGACATCTCGAGTGAGCTCTCCCCTCGTGCGGTTTAGATGCGAGTTGATTTACTCGACTCGCAGCACGCTAAGAATTGGATCTACATCTTTCTCCGTCCACATTCACCCCTCCCTTTCCTGCGACACCTGCGCCGTCGCAACCGACTCTTCGAACCTCATCCTCCTCCTGGCCACTGAATCTACCTCCACTATAACCCCCAATCGACCTCCCGGAGCCTACACCACCAAAACCAAATCTCAAAAGGAGCAAGACCGTCGGGAGAAGATGCGCGGCCTCAAGGACCAGTTCCTCAAGCCCGCCACCTCGAAAGCCCCTCCTACCACCACAGTATCCACCGCCTCCTCCGCTCCTAAAATTTTCATCGACCGCGCCGCCGCCCGTCGCCAACGTACCGGCCCCTCCAAGCCTCCCACCCCCTCTCCAAGCCCCTTCTTCACCGTCCCAGGCTCCGCTCCCTCCCACTCTGCCCCTCCCACCGCCCCTCCGCCAAATTCCTTCGCCTCCTCATCCCGCGGCGCTCTCCTCCTTTCGAAGATGTCGGGCGAGCCAAACGGGAACGTGGGAGGCGGGTTGGGGACGCTGATTCAGGCCAAGTCGTTTGATACGAAGACGACGGGGAGGGAGGAGAGACCGGGGTTGGGGAGTAAGAAGTTGGTGATTATTGGGGAGCAGGTGACGAGTACGGGAGGGGAGGGGAAGCGGGGGTGGAGAGAGGATGTGAGGGAGGCGAACCGCAAGAGGTTTAGGGAGATGGATTAGATTTGCGGCGGAATTCACGCTCAGCTGTCGTCGGCCCATCTTAGTTCCTCTTGAACACGAGGCGATAGGCGAGGGTTCGTTGACATGAGAGGAAGGAGAGCGAGGGCGAGCCTGCGTATGACCTTCGCAAGGTGCGAATTTGCGTGCTTCCAGCTTCGAGTAGCTCAAGTCCATCTCTCGAGCTCCCATTGGGATCACAAATCTATGGGAGCAAAGGAAGAACGTGCAGGAATGAGAGAGCGACGGCGTGAGCAGCGCGCGACTTGTATTCTTCACCCTACGCAGGCTTTTCCGTGCGGTGATGGAACTGCTTCGGATTTGCGAAGGGCAGAGACGAGCTGGAGCTGAAACTAACTGCAGCAGCGTGGGGAGAAAAGTAGGGAAGGGTCGATAACGAACCGAAAACAGCTTCGCAACGTTGCATCTCCGCCATTCTTTCCCGAAGTTGATTCTGTTTACACTTGTACACAGTCCAGCAGTTCCGATCTTAAACGACGTGAAAAGCTATCGAACGCTCAGAGAGAATAGCGGAAGGCTAGGACGAAAGAGGTCAGCGCTTGCGCCGCCAGAACCAAGTCTTCGACGTACCCATGTTCTCGCGATCAGTCAAGCCCTCAAACGCCTGGTCGACCTCAGAAGGCGGTAGCTTGTTTCGCTTGACGTTGTCCCTGTGGCAGAGGAAACTGAATCCGTCCTCATCAGTATCCAAGCTCGGGCAGCGAGCTGAGGCACGTACGCGTAGCAGACGCCTGCAGCGATTCCGATGATCAAGCAGACCATAGTCGCCTGGAATCCGCTGGGGTATCGAGGAGCTTCATCTTTCTTGAAGAAGAGAGGCTGCAAGGGAGAGAAGTCAGTGTGGGCTTCCCTCGAGCGAGAAAATCCCTTTCGCCGGCGATGTTTCCGAGGCAGTAAAAGATGAAGAGGACAGACGAAGCTGCATGTGAAAGGCAGTTAGCCTTGGAGAATCGTGAAGGACGAGCGAGGCCGCTGTGGAGGACCACCGAGCGACGGGGCGTGCGGCTCTCCTCCCGCCGATCCACCACGTCCACGGCACCCTCCTCGACGGTGACGACGTACCAGCTGTCTTCTTGCTGTGTCCTGCCACGTTGGAAACTGCATGCCCCTCGAATTAGTACAATCCCTCGCAGTTATTGCGAGACCGCACCTATGAATCCTAGCACCTGGCCTACGGCGCCAGCGAAGGCCGCAATCAAGTACAGTGCCGCCAGAAGCCCCTCACGGCTGGAGAGTGGCAGCTTCCACTGGAGGGTACACGCGAGCAGCGAGATTCCCGAGACGGTGCAGAAAACGGCGACGCGGGCGTTGGGAACCTTTGTCGCGACAATCCCTCCTACAAAAGTGCAGACGAAACTGACAACGCCGGTAGGAATGGTGAGGAGCAAAGTACGACGAGCGTCGGCACCGTCTGTAAAGTGATTAATGGAAAGAGATTAATGGGTACTCGGGAGAGTGAGGACGGTGAGGGAGAAAGGAAAACGCACAGACGTCGCGGATCACGAGGGTGGTGAAGGAAGAGGCGGCACCTGAGTAACGGGAGAAAGTAAGCTGCCGTGGACGATAACATGATGAGAGGCTGACCGTTGGGTGTAGAAGCGCAGAAGATCATCACCGCTAATAAGAGCAGCTTGGGATCCGTGAGTACCTGCCTGGCTTGCTTAGGGTCAAACTTCTTCCCCTCAACGCCAGCCTGGTTATCGCGCAAGCGCTGAAGCAGTCTGTTAGAATTTTCTTGATGAGAGGGAATGGACGGAAGCGCACTTCGATGGACTGTAGACGCGTACATCAGCGAAGGCTTGCGGAGCGAGGTCGCCGAGGTCGAAACTCACCACGTAGCGCTCGCGATCACTCATAAATTTGGCGTTGACGGGGCTGTCGGGCATGAAGAAGTAGATGACAGCGGACCAAACTGCAAAGCGAGCGAGATCAGCTTGGCCCTTCGCGACACTCCCAAGGTTAATGAACGTACGGACGGTTACGGCACCCCACTGCAAATGGGGAATCAGTAGCTGCCTGTACGTGGAGAAGCCTATGCTTACGAAGTAGTAGATGACCTGTGAGAAAGGAAGGAAGAGAAAGCGGAAGAGCAAGGTCAGCCACAGGATCGAGAACCCAGCGGCGAAGGACCCACCTTCCACGCGTGAGCGATATCTCCAATCTCCACAAGGCCGTAGGTGATGAGAAGAAAGGGACTAGAGACTGCGTTAGATCCTGCATACTCCAGCACAGAAAAACAAACCTACACGATGCTGAGTCCAGTGCACGAGTAGAAGAGCGTGGTGCGAAGGACCTGCTCGCGCTTGCGGTACCAGCTGCCAATGACGAGAACAAAGGCAGGCGAGATTCCTGATTCGATAAATCCCAGCATGAAGCGCTGTACCATAAGTCCCTCGTACGTCGTGCACGCAACGGTGGCAATCATCACGATGCCCCAAGCCAACGTATCTACAAGAACGTCAGCAACTCCTCCCAAAAGCGACGGAGAAGAGGTACGCACAGAGAGCGCAGACCTTGCCCGTCGGGAAGCGTTGCGCGATAGCAGCGAGAGGGAACGAGCCAGCGATGAAGCCGACATCTAAACCGGAGGTGGTCAGGAAGACCTGACTCCGCAGCGAAGGAAGGACGTACAAAAGATCATCGCGACGTTTGAATACCTCTAAAGAGCAAAAGAGGGATTAGGGGAGCTTCGTGGAGTGGATGGAGGGAGGACTTACGCCAGTGTCGGTGACCGTAGGATTCAGGCTCACGACGCGAACCAGCTGAAGATCTTGAAGAAGGCCGAACAAAGCTCCAATTGAGAGAGCAGCTTTGTCAATGTACTGTAATCCGTACGTGCTGGGGAGTTGGACGGTCAACAAGGCGACGCGGAAAGCGAAGAGATCGTACTCACACGCAGAGAATGGGAAGTAGGTGGCGGTCGATCCGCTTGAGCAGGTGAGACTCCTCCTCCACAGTTATCGGCGCCGCGCCAACGTTTGCAGCGAGTACCTTGTACGCTTCATCGTCGCCGGCGTGGAACTGGTGCACGTCGGTGCCTTCGACGTGAGCTTCGAGCTGCCCGTTCTTCTCGAGCGATTCGGATTTGAGCGACATGAGAGGGGCTGGCTCGGGCGCAAGGTGGTTGTAAGCAGAAGAGAGCTCCTCCTCGAGTGCTTGGTGTACGTATCTTTCCGTGCGGGGCCCCTGGAGAGCCGAATAGGCGGCCCGACGTTCTGAGCGTTCTCACGGGAGCTCCGCAGCGCCGCTTGAAGAGGCTCGTTAGCCGACTAGTAGGGCCGAGAGCAGTGAACAGGTGTCGGGTGGATAAGCAGTGGTGACGAAGAGCTTCAGATACGCTTCCTCGGCATTGCCCGTACGAGCAGAAACGGAGAAGGCGGGCGGGGGAAGGATTGAAGACGAGCTAGTGGCCAACGCGACGAGCAGGTGACCGTGAGCGCTTCGCAGAGTGCGTACGGTCTCCTGAAAAATTAGAGCCCCAGCACCTGCAGAAGCGAGCAGTACGCAGGTAGCTCCTGAGCCTGACGCTGGTCGAAGGGAGAGGGAGCGGAAGGTGCCCGCCACGCCGTTGGCCTCTGAGCTCCGAGTTCCTTGTGATGCAAGCAGATGGGAAGTAGATGGTCGTAAACCAGCCCGAACAGGAGTCGAGCCTGTCGAGCTGAGGTCGGAGGAGCGGAAGAGGAAGAAGAAGACGGTCGTAAGGTCCCGCGGTCGCGCCGCGACTCGTTCTCTCTCGTCGACCTCCCGCCAGCTCCCCCGTCGACGGGATGCTCTCCGACCGCTTATTTCACTTCGAGGTTATCTCAGACTCGTCTCCGCCTTCTCCTACCCAGGCGCCCTCCCAATTCGCCAGTTACTTTGCCCTCGACACGACCCCTCGCAACAACAAGCCCTTCCGCCTTCCTCTCATCCCGCAGCCAGCAGATGGAGCCGCGTTCCAGGATCCGATATTTGCTGGACTGGAGTTTCTTCGGCTGCCCCGCGTTGTGAAGGAGGAGGAGCGCGTCAAGGAGCTCGACGCGTTTAAGGAGCTCGCGGTGGAGGAGGAGACGGAAGAGGTGGAGGAGCCAAGGGACCTATGGCAGGAAGCTCTGGAGGCGAAGGAGATCAAGCTGGTACGTTCGCAACGGCGGGGAGAGGTTGGAGCTGACGGCATACGGTGAGCAGGCTCCTCGCGTCCTCACCTGGGACTCTCTCCGACCAACGTTCTCTCACCCCGCCGGCTACACCTCTCCCTTCCTGTCCGAAGGAACCTCTGCCACCTGGGAAGCTGAAGCAGCGCGGTACGTCTTGCTGCTCATCAAACCTCGCCGCTCCCCACTGACCTCCCCCGCCCAGTCTCCCCAACTCGGCGACTCTCGCGGCTTCTCCTGCGTACACGAGCGAAAGGCTGGTTGCTAACCTTCTCACAGTGTGCCTGGGAATGGACTCGCAGCTCTTCGCTTGGGATGGAGAGAAGGACCGCTTCGGTTGGCGAAAGGACGCCAAGGGCAAGGGAAGGGAGGGCGAGCAGCCGGATGGGAGATTGTGGGGTGCTTCAATTGAGGGCTCAGTAAGGTGAGTCGACCGGGGATTGCGCTCGCAGCAGCAAAAGCTAAGTACTGCCGTTCGTCGCAGTCTCGTCGAGGCGTTCCTTTCCATCGGCACCGCCCTCGTCCGTCTTGAAGCGGTCGTCAAGGCTCTCGCGACCTCTGCACCAAGCAAAACACCCTCCCGTGCTTCTCACTCTGTCGCTACCGCGCTCTCAACCTTTCTTTTCCACGTCCGGACTTCCCTCGCCCTACTCCGCCCTCCCTCCGGTCCTCTTCCCTCCCTACTCTCCCTCTCGACTCAACTCGCCCCACTCCTCTCCCTTCTCACGCCTCTCACAACACTTTTCAAGCCCCCTCTCTCCCTCTCGACCGCCGCTCTCCTTTCCCGCCTACATTCCTACCTCGAGGAGCAGCTCGCGCATTCCCTAACTCCTCCGCTACTGGGTCAAGCGGTGGCAGCATGGCTATTTGAAGGCGCCGTACAAGGATGGTGGAACGGCTGGGAGGATTGGGTCGGCGTAGGGAACGGGGAGGGGTGGAGGGACGTCGGGATTGAGGAACGGAGGAACGTGAGGCGGATTCGGGGAGTTCTCGGAGGGGAAGAGGAAGAGGAAGGCGCGCTGGAGTATGTCGTGAGTCGCGCGCTTTGTTATTGTTGGGGACGAAGCTGATTATTGATGGACTAGCTGCATACGTCTCGGCTGCCGTCGTTCTTCTCGAGGGAGATCGCGATCGAGCTTTTCGAAGCGGGAAGAAGTCTGCGTTTATTGCGGAAGGCGAAGGCGGATCACCCACTGTGTCGGTGGAGGGGTATAGAAGGATCCGGGAGAGGTCTACTCTGGAAGGAGGGCGATGTCGAGAGGTGAGTTCGGACGGACTCGTCTACCGCCAGGACGCTGACGTCTTGTTGAACTAGTCATCTCGTCACCATCGATAGCCAGGTCTCTCTCCTTCGGCGAGAAATCGCTGCATGGCGATCCGGCTCCTCCGCGCCATTGCTCGACCAACCTCCACCAGAAGGCGCCTTCGACGACGCACACGATCCCGATTCGCCGCCTCCCTCGACCAAGTATCAGCTGGAGCTTGCGTCGCTCTTCTCCCTCTTCGATCTTCCTCCCGGCGCGACGCACAGCGCGCACTCCGTGTGGCGCGCAGATACTCAGCAATCAATCCTCCTCGACTTCCTCTCTTCACGCCTCTCCTCCGCAACCAGCCTCACGATCCTCCCCTCCACTCTCCCATCCCTCCCCGTCCTCCTCTCCACCTCGTTCTACACCCCTCTTCGAACTTTCGCTCGCCTACCCTCCTCCTCCCTCCTCACAGTCTTCTTCTCCGACCTCGCCCTCTCCTCCCACCTCACCATCCTCCACTCCTACTTCCTCCTCGGCGACCAATCCTTCGCACGTCGACTGCGGGAAGCCCTCTTTTCGCCTCCGGAAGAACGGGAGGGAGTCTCGATTCGACGAAGGCGCCGAAGGGACCAGGTGGCGTTTGGACCGGATGGGGGAGAGCTGGGAGAGGAGCGAGAGGCATGGGGCGCGGGATTGGGGATTCATCTGAATGATCGGAAGACGTGGCCGCCGGGCGGGGCGGAGCTGAGCTTAATGCTTCGCACGACGCTGGTAGACTCGATTGCGGAGGTGCGCGACGTCGTCGAGGGGAGGGAGGCGGGAGTGCGAGATGGTGGTGCGAAGGATGGAGAGGTGGGAGCTTGGAGTGATCTAGAAGCTCGGCTGAGCTTTGCAGTTCGGGATGGGGAGGAGGAAGAGGAGAAGCGGTGGTCGGATCCTCAGTGTGCGTGCTCCCTCACGTCGCTAAGTGCCGACACTAACACATCTTGCACCTGCAGCTCTCTCGGCTCTCGACTTTCTCTACCTCGACTACAAGCCTCCCTCCCCTCTCGACCTCGTCCTCACCCCTTCCATCCTCAACAAGTACAACAAGATCTTCTCCCACCTCCTCCGCCTCATCCGAATCGAAGCCGTCGCCCGAGCCATCTGGACCGACGTCTCGAAGCCCAACCTTCCCTCTACTCCCTCCGGCCGCGTCACCACTGCCACACGCGCCTACCTCCTCGATTCGGACCCAATCGCGAAGCGGGAGCTGCAGTCTCTCGCTTTCGAGGCGCGCGGACTGGTCGGGAGCATCTGCAGCTTCTCCTTCGACGCGGCGGTCGAGGGGAACTACCAGCTCTTTCGAAGTGCGGTGGAGAAGGTTCGGCGAGGGGCTTCGATGCGGGAAGGAAGGGCGGGCGAGGATGGGGATGGGGAGTCGTGGAACCTCGACTCGCTCGTCTCGCTTCACGCGCACTTCCTCGATCATATCCAGCAGGCGTTACTTCTTAAAGCGAAGCAGGCGCCGTTACTCAAGGTCGTGCAGAGCGGCATCTTTGGCGTCGTCTTGTTGCTCGGTCGGAGGACGAAGGAGTGGCGCAGGAAGGAGGGGAGCGAGGGGTGGGATTCGTGTGCGGTGAGGAGGGAGATTAAGGCGATGCACGACAAACTGAGGACGCAAGCGAGCATGCTTGTGCGTAATTCCTTCTTTCCCGCGCTGGGATTGTGCTGATGCGATCGTACATCGACAGGTCGTCGTCCTGCAAGCTCTCGACGAGAAAGGGACGGGCAAGGCCAAGGCTCCACAACGACCGACGGGGTATTCCTCGAGCTTGCCGAAAGAGCTCGATATCCCTCTCGAACGAGGAGCAAGCTATATCTCGGAACTCCTGGTGCGGCTGGACGCGAATCGCTGGTACTCGAATCGCGAAGAGCATTGAGCCTGCAACAATTGCTGTTCCCCGCACGACCTCGTTTTCGAGAAACTGCTCTTCTAGAAGCCGAATCTAGTAATGCTCCAATGTTACAAACAGAGGGAAGGGACCAAAGCCTTCTCCGCTCATAAAGACCCCAATGTCCGTCGGTCCCTCTCCCTCAATATCCCCCGTAGCCTCGCTCCCCATACTTGCTCGGCACGGGCGGGTAGCCCTGTGGCGGCGTTCCTGGCCCGTGCCCGTACTGTCCGTATCCTCCCTGCCCTTGTGCGCCGATGCCGTCGTCCATCTCGTCTCCTCGCAGAAGGCTCTCCTTGACTTCCCATACGGCCTGCGAGCGCAGAGGTCAGCGGGAAGCGGGGTACGAGCTTAAATGAGGTACGCACCTGCTTGCTGCCCACACTGAACTCAAGGTCCTCCTTCGTGATCGAGTCCCAGTACTGCGAGAGAACAGCCATCAGCTCGTGCTCATGCCGCTCGGAACGCTACCTAACGTACCTTGTAGACCATCATGACCGCAAAGAGGTTACACAGCGTCGCAAAGAACAGCCCGTCGATGTAGTGCGTGACGGCTTCGCAAATCGTAACGCTGAAGCCGTACAGAATGACCTGTCCAATGACCCAGAACGCCGTTCCGAAGAGGATGTCGCCAATGGGCCACCGGTCGTCGAGCGTGCGGATGACGAGGACGAGCTGGAGGACGATGTAGATGATAACGCAGGCGCCATTAAAGATGAACTCGACGATCCAGAGTGCCGTGGGCGTGCTCGAGGAGAAGGAGGCGATGTTTTTGAAGGTTGCGATGGCGAAGAACCCGGTGATCAGGAAGATCAGGAGGGAGGACAGGCGGAGGGACTGAGTGCAGAGGGTTAGGAGCTTGCAGGGGGAGTTGGGGGAACACAAACGCACCCAGAGGGAGAGAGGAGTCCCATCTTCGGCGAATTGGAATCCTACGAAGCCGTTTACGAGGAGGCACCAGAAGGTGGCGCAGGTAAGGCCTGTGTGGATGGCAGCGAACCACTGAAGACGGAGAGCGCGCGTCAGCTGCCCGCTCCTGCCTGCCTCCCTCGAGTCCACTCACGTCGTACACGCCCGAGCTGGAGGGGATGATCCCGCTGTCGAGGAAGATGGAGAGGAGCACGACGATAAAGTACATGTAGAAGAACGTGACGATCTCCTTGCGCCCGACGGCGGTGTACTTGGAGCGAACGTGCAGGACCATCACAATGACCATCAGGAGGGCGCAAATGTGCAGGAACGCCGTCGCTGCACAGTTCGATCAGCTTCCTGCTCCCTTCTCATCCTTCTCCTGGTCCAGCCCTGCTCACCTGGCTGGAAGATGAGCGTCGAGCCGATCTCGACGTTGCGCGCATAGCAGATGGGCTCGGTTCCAAACCCTGATGATCCCACCAACGGGCACACGATGAGAGCCGCCTGTGAAAGAGCACGGCATCAGCAAGGAGTCCTCTTGAATCAAAGGAGCGGCCTGACCTGGGAGCATATCCAGTCGTAGGACCCGAACGCGAAGTTTGGTGATGACATCGGAGGAGTCGGGGAGGGAAGGCACGCGCTGGAGGGGAGGAGGGGGAAAGGGCTACGGCCTTGCTAGTCTTGAGCCAGGTGGAGCGGGCTGGACTGGAGTTTAGGGCGTGGGCGTGGTGGGAGACGGCAGGAGACGAAGAGACTCCTCTCGCCTTCGAGCCTCTCTGCCTTCGACACGCACCGCAACAGTTCCTTGCTAAAGCACCTCAAGTTCAGACTCCCATCCGCCTTCCACCCGGCGGGAACCAAGCACACCATCCTCCAGTCTCTCGAGGTCGTCCTCCCGTTCCTCCTTCGTGCTCAAGAGGTACGCTGCGCTTCCTTCTTCCATCGAAGCACCTCCCTCGCTTCCGAAGCGATGAAACACGTTTATCCTTGTTCTTCGAGGCTCTGGCAAGCTGCCGTCTGCCTCCCTTTCTTCTCGAAGAAGGAGAGCAGATTGGGAGCTTCGCGCTGAGCTGCTGACGACTAACAAACGGGCCAAGACTGCTCTCGTAGCAGTCTACACTGATCGGAAGACGAAGGAGACGGATCAACTAGACGAGCGGGAGGAACCGAGCTGACATCCTCTTCGTCCCTCAACAGCGTCCTCGTCCCTCAGCACCATCTCCGCCCCATCTCCCTCCTCCGCCTAGCAAAGGACTGCAGTTTCACGAAGGATACTTGACCCCCCTCCGACTGGCCACACCGCTCTGCCTTTTCCACGAGACCGACGGGGAGATCTCGGACGACATGGAGCAGGACGACCGAGGCGCGCGGCGACGGGTGAGCGAGGCTGAGCAGGATGGACGAACAAGAGTTCCAGAGCCTGGGCTGTCGTGTTTCTGGTGGTGTGTAGAACGGGGCGTCTTCGACGCAGCAAGCCACCGGTCGGCGGCTCGACTGGTCGACTCAGACAGCTGTGCTGAGCAGGACTTCTCGCGCGGATGGACTGGAAGGCAGCTGTGCTTCGCCCAGTACGATCTCTTGCAAGTGTGAAGCATCCTGCGACAACTGCGATGAGGTCGGCGAGCTGCGTTTCTCCTTCAGAGCTCAAGACTCGAAGCGCTTTTTTACTGCTCCTCTCCCTTCCTCTCGCCGCTCATGCTCCTAATATGCCGCCACTCAGCTCCTATGCCGGTGAAGCCGAACGTTAGATCGACGGTGGACGCGCTGGACCGCATGGTAGGGCGCTGCTGCCTTCTTCAAAGCGCATCCTCGAGGCTTCGCGCGATCGAACCCCAGCGCCAGCTTTCTTCGCTGCTTGCCGAATCTACATCGGAGGTCCTTTACTCTCCTTTACCCTTCCTTTCCTCTTTCCCGACCTTCGGAAGGAGATCCTTAAACCTAGGCTCCGTTCTTCCAGGTCGGTGGGGAAGATCGTCTCCTGTTAAGGAAGGGTGCTGCTCCTCGTGGGGCGACGACGGCTGAATCTCGTTCACACCTGTCCGCACCTCCGCTTCTCTTTCTCAACCTCATCGACCAGTCCTCAAGATTCTAGTACGCTTGTCGTTCTCATTCACACTCGTTTGACCTCTTCACTCGCCTCGGCCGCTGCTCTCGACTCACCCTCGACCAGCCTCACACTCCTTCACCGACGACCCGCTCCACCACCCTCGTTCAATCCACTTTCCTCAGATCTGCACTCGCATCCATCAGCGATGCGATCGACTGCTCTCCTCGTCGCCATCGCGGCTCTCCTCTTCTCGCTCGCAGCAGCTCACAATCTTGACTCTCGCTCCTCCCACAGTGCGTCAATTTCCGCTCACTCAGCTCGATCGAAGAGCTGGCATGCACGAACGGTTTCGCTCCACAGTCTCCGCCTTCTCGTCTTTCGAAAAGAGGGCGCCCGCCTGCGTCGTCAGCAAGTGCCGCAACAAGATCCCGCTCAACTCTCGCCGCATCTGTAGAAACAACCGTTGCTCGTCGGGTGAGTGGGCTTGCCTTGGCGACCGGTCGTGCGAGCTGACCCCGGCTACTCTTCGTTCTACAGCATGCAACGCCGGCTACGAGTCGAGTAACGGCAAGTGCGTTATCATTCCGTGCAAGGTCTCAGCTTGCAAGAATATCATTCCTTCGAACTCGCGACGCGTCTGCAAGGACAACAAATGCGCCTTTGGTGAGTCTTCGCTCTCCCTTGCTTCGCCCAGCTAACGACTCTCGCAGAGTGCAATTCTGGCTTCCAACTCAGCGGCGGCACGAGCTGTGTTCCCATTCCGTGCAAGGTTTCAGCCTGCACCAACCTCATCCCTTCCAACTCGCGGCGCGTTTGCGAGAACAACAAGTGCGCCTTCGGTGAGTCTTCCTCCCTCCCCTGACTCGCTCCTGACCTAGCTAACGACTTGAACGTTTAAAGCGTGTAGCTCTGGCTTCCAACTCAGCGGCGGCAAGAGCTGCGTTATCATTCCGTGCAAGGTCTCAGACTGCAAAAATGTCATTCCTTCCAACTCGCGACGGGTCTGCGAGAACAACAAGTGCGCCTTTGGTGAGTCTCTCTCCCTCGTTCGGCTCGCTCCTGACCTAGCTGACGAACTCGAACGTTCAAAGCGTGCAACTCTGGCTTCCAACTCAGCGGCGGCAAGAGCTGCGTTCCCATTCCGTGCAAGGCCTCAGCTTGCACCAACCTCATTCCTCTCAACTCTCAGCGCGTCTGCACAAACAACGAATGCAAGTTCGGTACGTCCAGCCTTCCTTATCATCAATCGACGACAGTCCGGATTCTGGCTGAACCTCGTCTCCTCGCTCGCAGCTTGCAACACTGGCTTTCACCGCGAGGGCGACTTGTGCAAAGTAGACACCAAGACATGCACTACGAGGACGCAATGCAGCAGTATCGACTTGCCCACCAACGCGTTGAAGGCATGCCGAGGAGGGAAGTGTGGATTCAGTGCGGCTTTCTCTCCGTTCGTTTTGAAAAGAAGGGACTTGACTTGCGACAGGTACAGCTTGCAAGAACGGCTTCAAGAGGAGCGTTGACGACAAGCGGTGCGTTCCTAAAACCACCGCCTGCGGAACCTCGACCTGTTACGCGCTCAATCATGGCGCCGTCGACTGTTCATCGAACAGCTGTGTCTACAGTGCGTTCTGCTTACTGTTCCTTTCTCGGTCGGCCACTAAATCTCATATCGGCAGCCTGCGACGCTGGAGCTGGCTTCACTCGCTCCTACATCAACGGTACCGCCAGGTGCTTCCTCCTCTCGCAAGATCCCGACAACTGCGAAACGGTGTGTCCCCCCTGAGCACTTCGGCCCTTTGATCCAACTAAGCACTTCTCACAGGTTGGGAACCGCTGTCTTTCCGACTATCTCGGGATTGGTGCACACGCGTGCGCCTTCGGCATCTGCACGTTCAGTGCGTCTCTTTTCTCGTTCTGTCGCAATCGTGGTCGCTGAACTGACTTCTCCTTCTCGCAGAGTGCCCTTCTCTTACTCGTCCTCAAATCTACCCCAACACGCCGCCATTTTGCTCGTAGTTTGCTCGACATTCCTCGTTGCGATGCTTGCGAAGCATGTCGATTTGGCGTGTCAGACCCCCTTACGTTCCTCTCTTCATTTCTTTACGATACCACACTACTTTACGAACTCTTCTGCATACCCTTCAGTAGCCGTTGAGTACCTGCATCTGTAGCTGCCGGCCTTCAAGTTGAATACCTTCTTCCGTGCGACGAAATCCACCTCGTTCGACTCTGAAAGCAAGAGATCCTTGCTGTGGTATTTTCACCTTCTTAAACACTTCTCCATAGCAGCTGTGTGGCTGCATTCCTCCGCTACATCTGGTCGAGCGGTTGACTCCGAGGAGAGAGCGCGGCCAATCGCCTTCCGTTCAGATCTTTTTTCGCGTCTTTGAATCGGTTTGATTCCCTCCTCCCACCTGCCATGTCCCTCCTCGCTCGAGCTCTTCCTAGACGGGTTCCTTCCGCCCGCCAGCCCTGGCGCTCGCTCGCCACGCACGCCGCGGCGCCGGCGAAGAACTACCCTTCCATCACCCCACCTTACGCCCACCTCCTCAAGCAGCTCACCCTCGTCCGCTCCATCCTCGACCGCCCCCTTACGCTAGCGGAGAAGATCGTCTACTCTCACCTCGACAATGTGGAGGAGGGACTTGCGGGAGGAGGAGAGGTGCGGGGAGAGAAGTACCTTAAGCTCCGACCCGACCGAGTAGCGATGCAGGGTGGGGCCTGGGTGCCGGGCTGGAGCGAGGAAACGAGGAAAGCTGATACGGGCTTGCTGCACAGATGCGTCGGCGCAGATGGCTCTGCTCCAGTTCTCGACCTGCGATAGGCCTACAACCGCTGTTCCTACGTCCATCCACTGCGACCACTTGATCAGCGCCTTCTCCGGAGCTGAGGCCGATCTCAAGGTGCGTGGTGTTGATTGAGGCAGGGGGGAGAGCTCTCAGCTAACGAAGTGACTGCTGGACAGCGCGCCATCGTCAGCAACAAGGAGGTCTTTGACTTTCTCGAGTCGGCAGCTCGCAAGTACGGCATCGAGTTCTGGGGACCTGGCAGTGGTATCATTCACCAGATCGTTCTCGAGAGTGCGTTCACACACTTTGGACTTGCTCCCTCTTCTTCAGCTGACTCCACTCCTACAGACTACTCGGCTCCTGGTCTCCTCATGCTCGGCACCGACTCGCACACTCCCAACGCTGGAGGACTCGGAGCTATTGCGATTGGAGTTGGAGGAGCCGACGCTGTGGACGCCATGACCTACACTCCTTGGGAGCTCAAGGCGCCCAAGATTATCGGCGTGGAGCTCAAGGGCAAGCTCAGCGGATGGGTTACCGCCAAGGACGTCGTTCTCGAGGTCGTTGGACGGCTCACGGTTCGAGGAGGAACTGGGCACATCATCGAGTACTTTGGTGAGGGCGTCGAGACTCAGTCCGCCACCGGTCTGTGAGTCTTTCGAGGATTCAGAGTTCTTGCGAATCGAGCTGACCGACGTTCCTGTGCCAGTGCGACCATCTGCAACGTGAGCTTCTCGCTTTCCACTGATGTTAGGACGTTTCTGACCCTCCGCACCGACAGATGGGAGCTGAGATGGGCGCCACCACTTCCCTCTTCCCTTACACGGCGTCGATGCGCTCCTACCTCCAGGCTACGAACCGCGCCCCCGTCGCTACCGCCGCCGATGCAGCTCACGCCGCTGGCTTCCTCTCCGCCGACGCCGGAGCGCACTACGACCAGCACATCGTGATCGACCTCTCGACGCTCGAGCCGCGCCTCAACGGACCCTTCACGCCCGATTTCTCGACGCAGATCAGCCAGTTCGGCGCGCTCGTCAAGGAGAAGGGATGGAAGGACGAGATTGCTGCCAGCTTGATTGGAAGCTGCACGAACTCGAGTTACGAGGACATGAGTCGCGTCGCGTCCATCGCTAGGCAGGCGAAGGCGAGGGGACTCGTCTCGGCTACTCCCTTCATGATTACTCCCGGGTAGGTTCTTTAGCGCGCTTCCTACGTCTACGAGACTGATCTTTGAATCATCGACAGATCTGAGCTCATCAACGCGACCATCGAGCGAGATGGCATCACGGCTGACCTGGAGGCCGTTGGCGGTGTTGTGCTCTCGAACGCTTGCGGACCTTGCATTGGCCAATGGGATCGCAAGGAGTGCAAAGACGAGGAGAACGGTGCGTTCTCTCACAGCTTGGAAGTCGGCAGCCTGCTGATGACCCGCGTTCAGCCATCCTCACTTCGTTCAACCGCAACTTCAAGGCTCGCAACGATGGCAACCGGCTCACCATGAACTTCCTCGCATCTCCCGATATCGTCACGGCCATGGTGCGTGTGTCTGCCATCTTCCAGCTCGCTCTCGCTGACGATCACCCTGCAGTCGTTCTCCGGAAAGCTCAGTTTCGACCCTACCAAGGACGAGCTCATCGGCGCCGACGGCAAGCCCTTCCGCTTCGACCCTCCCACCGGTGATGAGCTCCCCGCTCGTGGCTTCACCTCCGGTACGTCGTCCCCTCCCTCTTACGCTCGCCTTCGCTGACCGCTTCAACCGCAGGCGACACCTCGTACCTTCCCTCCGCCCTCCCCGAGCCAGTTCCTGAGACTATGATCGCCATCTCTCCCACTTCGACCCGCCTCGAGCTCCTCGCGCCTTTCGACCCCCACTTCTCCCCCGCCGCGTTCGCCGATCCTTCGGTGCCGCTCGAGTTCGAGGACCTCCGCTGCTTGCTCCGTATTCGTGGCAAGTGTACGACCGACGAGATCAGTGCTGCTGGAGCGTGGCTCAAGTACAAGGGACATCTCTCCAACATCAGGTTCGTCGCTTCATCGCAGTCGGGCTGAGATGGGTAGCTGACTCGCGAGGTCGCAGTGAGAACACCCTGATTGGAGCGACGAACGATGAGAACGGCAAGATCAACTCGGCGCTCGACTTTGTTCCTGGAGAGCCTGAGGCTACGATTCCTGAGATGGCGAAGCGCTGGAAGGCACGGAACCAGCCCTGGATGATCGTCACCGACGTGCGTCCTCGTTTCCGTGACAGTTGACCGCCTTTGCTGATCCTGCTTTCGATGTCGCAGCACAACTACGGAGAGGGAAGTGCTCGCGAGCACGCGAGTCTCCAACCTCGCTTCCTCAACTGCAAGCTCATCCTCGCGTGCGTTCCCCTCCTCCCCTCCACGCTCATCTCGCTAACGTTCTTCTCCCCAGCCGCTCCTTTGCCCGCATCCACCGCACGAACCTCACCAAGCAAGGAGTCCTCCCCCTCACCTTCCTCAACGACGCCGACTACTCGCTCATTTCCGCCGGCGACATCGTCTCAACTTCAGGTCTCGACGCCCTCCTCCGCGGTGACCTTTCGTCCGAAGTAAAGGTCATCGTTGAGAAGCCCGATGGCTCTAAGGTCGAGATTGCGACGGACCATGCGCTGTCCAAGGACCAGGTCGAGTGGATCTCGGCGGGTAGCGCGCTGAACGTGATCAAGGCCAAGGCGCAGGCGGAGAAGGATTTGGCGTAGAGTGGGTAAAAGCGAACGGCTGTTTTGCACTGTATTCGTATCCCATCGCGTTGCGAAGGCTTTGCGAGAGTGGACTGGCAATTAAATCGCATATTTGGAAATTAAATCTGGGGCCCTTGCTCGAGCGCCTCCGCTCCTCTCCTCCTCGCCCCTCTCCTTCTCCCAGCCTCTCCGCTTGCCCAGAACTCTCGACAGCTAGCCGGAAGTCTTCAAGCTAAGCACAGGTGAGCCAACTCCGCGTTCGAATCGTCGCGAAGCACCCAACTGAGCAGCAACCATCCCGTCGCGCAGCTACCTCGCCTCTCGAGCTCTCCTTCCTCCCTCTTTCCCCTACTCCACCTCTCAACCAAAAGGATGGCACCTCGTCGCAAGGTCGTCAAGAAGGGTATGTCCTCTGGGCGCTTCACTAGCGCTTCCCAGCTTGCCCAACGGCCAACTGACGACGTTCCCATTTCCGTCTTGCAGGACTCCAGTTCACCGTTGCCGTCTGTGGTGAGCATTCCTCTGTTGTGTACTGGGTGGAAGGAGAGCGTGACTGCTGTGGTGATGGACCGAGCAGAGCTGTTCGAGGGTCACCACCACACGCGCCCGCTCCCCGTTCGTTCCAACGGGCACCCGCTAACTCCCTCACTCGTTTCGCAGGACAATCTGGCACGGGACGTACCACCTTTGTCAACACGCTTTGTGACTCCGAGGTCCTCCCCCACAAGCAGGTCGCGGATCCGAGCATGGCGCACCAGGAGGAGGGCATCAAGATCAAGCCCGTCAATGTCGGTGCGTTTGCAGGTGGAAGAACGGGGTTCACAGGTGGGAGCTGACCTTTGATTTGTGGCGCAGAGCTCGAGGAGGAAGGCGTTCGAATCTCGCTCACTATCGTCGACACGCCCGGATTCGGGGACCAGATTGACAACGAGTTCACGTTAGTTCTCGCGTGCTTTTCCCTGCAAAGAACCCTGACTGACCTGCTGGTTGCTTGCGAACAGCTTTTCTGAGATCGTCGGGTACCTCGAGCGCCAGTACGACGACATCCTCTCCGAGGAGAGCAGGATCAAGCGCAACCCTCGCTTCAGGGACAACCGCGTTCACGCGCTCCTCTACTTCATCACTCCTACCGGTCACTCGTACGTTGTCGTTGCCTCTAACACCGGTACCGGAAATCGCAGGCTGACTTCTTGAACCCTCGCAGTCTTCGCGAACTCGACATTGAGCTCATGCGCCGCCTCTCGCCCCGCGTCAACGTCATCCCCGTTATTGGCAAGGCAGACACGATGACTCCTTCCGAGCTCAGGGCGTTCAAGGAGAGAGTGAGTGCGCGAGACGTGGTGCGACGAGCTCTTTGCTGACCCGAGTCGGTTCGCAGGTCATGGAGGACATTGAGCACTACGGAATCCCGATCTACAACTTCCCCTATGATGCAGAGGAAGATGACGAGGAGACGATTGCCGACAACAGCGAGCTCCGCGTGAGTCTTCACCCATCTCCTCGTTCGCGCAGCTCCACTAACGTCCATTCTCCAGGCTCTCCTTCCCTTCGCGATCGTCGGTTCCGAGGAGGAAATTGAGGTCAACGGGGAGATGGTTCGCGCGCGTCGCTACCCCTGGGGCATCGTCGAAGTCGACAACCCCAAGCACAGCGACTTTAGCCGTCTCCGCTCGGCTCTCCTCAGCACGCACTTGTCCGACCTCAAGGAGATCACGCACGACTTCCTCTACGAGAACTACCGCACGGAGAAGCTCTCGAGGAGCGTCAACTCGAGCGACGGCTATGGACAGCAGGATTCGAGCATCAACGCCGAGGATCTGGCGAACCAGAGCGTTCGTCTCAAGGAGGAGCAGCTTCGTCGCGAGGGTACGTCCGTCGACTCATTGCCCCGCTCAGTACTGATTTTTTCCCTCGCCTCGCAGAGGAGCAGATGAGGGAGTCCCAGCTTCGTTCGCAACGAGAGCTCGCCGAGCAGCGCCAGGCTCTGGTCGCTCGCGAGGAAGCGCTCCGCAGTATGGAGGCTCGCATCAACGCTCAGAACGCCGGGGAGGACGTCGTGAACGGGAACCATGCATGAGCGCGGTTCTCTCCCTGTTTGGTCGTTTGTTTCTGCACCACCCCCAGCTCGTCTTCGACTACCCCCCCCCCCCCCTCTCTCTTTTTTCCCTTCCTCCACCTCGTTTTAGCTCTTCAATACACCCCCATTTTGTTTGAGCGTGCGGTTCTGAAGCTGCTTCTCGAGCGAACGAGGCAGATCTGGCATCAACCGCCGCGGAGGAGGCCTCGTAACTTCCGCGGAGTTCGATCAAGGCAATCTTGGCCGCCTTTCTCTCCTCTCGACTCTCACCTTTTGGGCTGCGGCTCGCACGCTTGCTCTGTGCTCACTCAGGACCAGCTGCAGCTTCGTCAAGCGCCTCAGGCCACGCGGATCGACGGAAACCCGCGTCCTCTGAACACCGGTGATTCACACTTGGCTCGCCCCAGGAGAAATCTCTGCTTACGCCGTTCTTCGTAAGCAACGCCTTCGAGCCTATCGACGATGCTACGCAACAGCCTCAGCACCGCACGCAGTGGGAGTCGCACCTCGGGAACGACACGAGCATCCTGGCGTTCCAACGGCGTCGAAACACCGCGATCCGCCCACAGACCCTCAGGCGCCATCGCCCTTCGTCAGGGGCCCCTCCACTCTCGCCAGCAGCACACCCTCCCTCCCCCTCCTCGCCCATCCTCCCTACCCATCGGTCGAGCCCTCTTAGTCCTCGGCGCCTCCATCGGAGTCTTTGCGGCCCTCCGATCCCCAGAGCCCCTCCAAGCCTCGACCGCCCAGGTGGACAATGTGGACGACCCGCTCTACGCCCTCTCTCCGGCGGTCTTGTGCGGCTCGACGAGTCATTTGGCGCAGGCGTCGTTGGGGAAACTCGTCAAGCAGTATGTCGTCTTCCTAGGGTCGTCGCAGCAGGCTCTCGTCGAGGCGGGACCTTGGATGCTCAAGAAGCTCGAGTGGACGCGCGAGAACGTTCCCGTCTTGGGGAGTGCGGTGTGGGCGTTGTTCACGCTTGTGAGTGCTTCGTGGGAGTCGTTCGAAGGGCGAAAGCTGATGTGGTCTCCCTCCTTGCTGCGCAGAGCATGAAGGGGACCTTCTACGACGTCTTTGTCGGTGGCAAGACTGTCCCTGACTGCGAGTCCCTGATCTCTACGTACTCTCTATCCGGCGTACGTTCTTCTCCCACCTCTCCCTTGCGCGAACGAACCTCATGGCTTTTTTTTTTTCGCAGGTCGGCTGCCTACTCAACTACTCTGCCGAAGCCTCCGTCGACGGCAGCGCGAACGCCACTGGAGTCAACGACGCCCACATCCGCGAAGCCTGCACCGCTCTCATTATCGCCTCCCAAATCCGTCCTTTCAACGCCCCCGCGCACGTCGTCGACGCGCCCGTCTCGAGCAGCATCAAGCCCACTCTCATCGCCATTAAGCTCACCGGCCTCATCTTTGAGCCTCAAGCACGAGCGCACGAGCGACGACGGCGCTCACCAACTCGACTTCGTCGGTCTGGGGTACTGGCATGCCCTCCGACAAGCTCTTCCCCGATTCGCCGATGCTCTCGGACGAGGATCACGAGGCGCTTCAGCAGCTTCACGCCGGGCTTCGTGATATCTGCACGGAGGCGCGCAAGGGAGGCGTGAGGCTCTTGGTTGACGCCGAGCAGTCGTGGTTCCAGCCTGCGTGCGTCCTTCGTTCCTCTTCATCGCAAGACTCGTGCTGACCTGCGACCACTCTCAGAATCGATCGCTACGTCGACCTCCTCGCCGAGGAGTTCAACAAGGTCTCTACCGACTCAGCCCTGACCGGTCCTGCGATTCCCATCGTCCACAACACCTGTTCGGTCTCAGCCTCTCCCGCATTCCGAGCAAGCTGCTGACCTCGTTCCGCGCAGACCAATGCTACCTTCGCACGACTCCTCCCGCCATGGCAGCTTCCATCGCTCGTGCCGAAGCGAAGGGCTACTCCTGGGGCGCCAAGCTCGTTCGAGGAGCGTACGTCGAGTCGGAGCGTAAGCGATGGGCCGCAGCGGGGTCGAACGGCGACTGCATCGTCTGGAACAACAAGGCCGAGACGGACGAGTGCGTCCTCCCTCTCCTCTCTTGTACGGAGCTCGCAGCTAACGCCCTTTCGCAGCTGCTACGATTCCTGCGCTCTCCTCCTCGAGGAACGTATCGCCAACGAACTCAAGACTGGCAAGCCTGGATCACCAGGGACGGGCGCTTTCTACGCGAGCCACAACGGAACGAGCACGATGAAAGTTCTCGACGCTCTCCGCCGCCACGGGCTAGCACAGAACGTCGACCACGGACTCGCCGTCGACGAATGCGTGCGGGGACGAATCTCGTTCGCTCAATTGCTGGGTACGTTCCCTCTCCCTCGTTCCGGTTCGTAGGTGCTGATCTCGCTGTGCGGTAGGAATGAGCGATAACCTCACCAACACCCTCGTTACGATCCTCGCTCCCTCCCCCATCACATCCGACGCTCCCGTACCGCTCATCGTCAAATCAGTCCCCTACGCTTCAGTCGACCAAGCTCTCCCCTACCTCATCCGAAGGTTCGTCCTCTCCCCCCATCTTCCTCGCAGCAACTGATCGATTTGCAGGGCGAATGAGAACCAGTCGATCCTCCAGTCGGATCCTACATCCGGACGCGGTGGTGCCAAGGGAGAGCGCAAGGCGGTCGGAAAGGAGATTCGAGGGCGGTTCGGGTTGCCTTGGTAGTTTCGTCTTTTTGTCCTTTCGCTGTACTGGGGCTCGTCGTGGATTGGGTTATGGACGCTGTAGGAAGCTTGTGCAAAGTTGGATTCGTCTACGAGCCTGAGAGAGAGGGTGGGCTTAACTTCCTTTCGACGAAGCGAGGGACTGTCTCTCGATGCGATGGCGAAGTAAATGGCACGAGTAACTCAGTGCGTGCAATGCAGGGGGGAGGGGTTCGAATCAAGGTATAGCTAGAAGAGGGAGATGGGGGCATAAAGAGAGACCGTGCTGGGTATGACTTGACTTCGCCTACGAGCAAAACGGCGGCGTGTTGGGCTCGAGATGAGGGCGGGTGGGCGAGGGGCACTCTGAGCGAGGAGAAAAAGCAGCGTCAGCAGGCGCATCGACGACAACGAAGCGAGGAACGTACTGAGAGTGCAGGTGCCTTGGGTGCAGGCAGCTTTGCCGAGACCGAGGTAGTCAGTAGCGCAGGTGTTTCCGATCTTGAAAGGAGAGTCAGCTGGGTGAGGCGTGTAGCAAACGAAGCGAAGACGTACGGCTCCGCAATTCTCAGGATCCGTCGCACGGTTGATGCATTTGACCGATCCGCCTACGACAAAACGACGGAATCCGAGGCCAGTGTCGCAAGCTGACGAGGAGGATGCGAGTCAGCGTCGAATTGGACAAAGGAGGAGGACGAGGACGCACTGTAGACGCAGGTATCCGAAACGCAGTCGACGGCGCCGTTGCGAATGGCGTCGCAAGTCTCGGTTCCGCAGGTGCCAGCGTTGAGGATGCAGCTCTTGCTGTCAGTGCTAATCTTGAAGCCGTTCTTGCACGCTGTTCCACCGGAAGTCAGTTACGGCCCACGAAAAACGACGCTGGAAAAGACGCACTGAAACCGCAGAGACCCTTGCGGCAGATCTTGAGAGCGTTGGCGGGGAGATGACGAGTGCACTGCGACGACGCGGTGCAGACGGTGGCGTCGACCTTGCAGAGATCACCTTCGCGGTGGAAGCCAAGGTCGCAGCCTGCGATGTAGGAGGTCAGCGAGAATCGAAGACGAGTCGACGACGCCGGGAATCAGAGAGAAATGATCGAAACGTACCGAAAGTGCACTCGCCGTTCCTGCAAATGCGCCGGGCGTTGGGTGGGATAGTGTTCTGGCAGAGGCTTGCCTTGCACGATGAGATTCCGACGGCGCAAGCGCTCCCGTTCCATCGGAAGCCAGAGTTGCAGGCTGCGAGGATCAACAAGGGTCAGCGGGGGTGGGAGGGAAGTAGAGAGGGAGGGTAGGGAAGGAAGGGGAAGAGGAGATACTCACCGAAGGCACACTTCTGCGTGTTCAAGTTGCAGATGTGGGCGGAGTTGGCGGGGATCGTCTGCGTGCACTGCGACACCGTGCACGTTTTGAGGATGCACTTGCCGTCACTCGACCTGTAGCCCGTGTCGCAAGCTGAAAGAAGCACGTCGTCAACGGGGGGTCCGAGAGCCAGCGGTCACAACGAAGAGAAAGTCTCTAACCCGAGGTGCAGCGGTCGTTCTTGCAGATACGATGGGCGTTGGCAGTGACGGTGTTACGGCACTGGCTCACGACGCAGGCGCGCTTGTGGAGGGACGAGGAGGTCACTGGCGAAAACAAGGTTTGAGGGGTCAGTTCATCGCTCAATCCAAAGTCGTGGAGGAACGGAGGGACTCACTCGCTGAGAAATGAGCACCCAGCCCATGAGCGCTGGTGAGGGAGAAGAGGAGAGCTCCGACGGCGACGAGGAGGGACGTTGAGCGCATGGTTAGAAGGGGAAGGAGGAGGAGAGTCAAACGAGTGTTGAGAGTCGGCGAGTTGAGTTGGGCGAGAGTCCCAGCAAGGGGGAGTGGTGAGAAGAAGAAGATAGCGAGAGTGAGTGATAAGAAGGAGAGAGAGAGACGAACGAGAAGAAAGTTCTCCAAGTCGACCGCAGCGACGAAACTCCTTCTCGGGTGGGTCAACAGGAGTCCAGCCGACGTTACTGGTACTTCTTAAGCAGTACGCTATGTGAGCAGCTTCCCTTACCGTGCTGGGAAGCCTGCGAGGGCGAAGGACGCAGCAGGACAAGCAGTGTTGGTGAGGTCGCACCGCCTCCTTTCACGTTCATCTCGAGTCAATCTTCCCCAAGGGCTTATTGTGGAGGACACAAGAGAGGGAGACGCGAAGCGCGCAGAGTGAGAGCCGTTGCAAGGGAGCAGCGAAGGAGTTGCCGCCGCAAAGAAGCAGGCGATCTTTACCAGAAAGTGGAAACGAGCAATCCTCGGCGCGAGCAGAGCCTCCCAACTCGAAGCAGACGACCGATCCCTTCCTCCGAGTTGCTCGAACGCGTCCGAGTCGATTACGTTCCACCTCCTCCCCCAGCCGCCTTCAGCAAGTCGTTCAGCACTTGAGAAACTCGAAGGCCCAGCTCCTTCACCCTGTCCCGCACGTCCTCTTGCTCGACGGGTATCCGCGCTAGTAGCCTATCGAAGCGATCGGGGTGGTATGCGAGGACGGCGGTGCGAAGCGTCGACTTCTTCGCAGCGGGCGCGACGCGGGAGAGGATGAAGGAGGTGGTGGTGGTGGCGGTGATGTCGGAAGGCACAGGCCAGGAGAGGGGTGGGAAGGGGACTGGAGGGTAGAGGGGCCAGGGGAAGTCGGTGAAGCGAAGAGGGTGGGGGTGTGGCGTCGCGACTGGAGGTCCGGGAGGTAGTTCGTCTTCGGCTGAAGGGTCGACGGGGACGACAGGTGGCGCTGGGGTAGGAGGGAGAGGGTAAACCTTGAGGATCTTCGCCCACATCTCGTCGTACCGCTCCCTCGCATCGCGCTCCTCCTTCTCCCCTCGCTGCCGGACTCTCTCCTCGAGCTTCTTGATCTTCTCCCGCTCGATTCGCCGCCGCTTGTCGTCCTCGATCTGCTCCTTCTCCATCTTGATCTTCTTCTCCCTCTCCAACGCTTCGAGCCGCTCCACCTCCTCCTTGTTCTTCCTCCTCCACATCCCAGCGCGAACATGCTCTGCATACTCCTCCTCATCCATCGCGTCCAGCCCCGTCCCTCCCATCCCCATAGCAACTCCAGCAGCTCCTCCGTACGAGAACGCAGCCGCCGTATCCCGATAACGACTAAAGGTCGACTGCCGGCTGTACATCGTCTCCTCGCGAAAGCCCACGCCCGAGTCCTCCTCGAACGCATCCCGCAGCCGGTCGTTGAAGTCCTCGTCCGTGCGTTCGACCTTGCGCGCCTGGGAGGGTGGGAGCGTAGACTCGTCGAAGCCGAGGTCGTCGTAGTGAGGTACGCGGGAGGTTGAAGCACGGGGAGGAGTCATGGAGTCGTCTCGAGGGCGCTGGCGTTCCTCCTCGCGACGACGTTTCCGACGCTGCTTTCGCTCCGCCTTGAGGATCGCCTCGACATCCTGCGGCGTGTCCTTCATGCGGAGTCGAGGCATCGCGGCGGTTGTGGCGGAGGACAAGGAGGAACGAGCAGAGCGGTTGTCTCTTGTCCTCTCAACATGTCGGCGTTCCACCGCCTGCCTCAGCCTTTGCTGGAGCTTCACCTGCTGCACAGGCAATTACTTGCCAACTCTGCAGCAACGCCAGCTGCGTTCGGCCGCCCATCACCCCTCCCAGGTCGCTCGTTCTCCTCCTCAGCTTCCGCACACGATGAGCAGGTCCGGCTGCGCTTCGCTCCCTCACCAACTGGCTACCTCCACCTGGGAGGACTAAGGACGGCGCTCTTCAATCATCTGCTTGCTCGGCGGCTTGGGGGGAGCTGGACACTTCGTATCGAGGACACAGATCAGGTGCGTCTTGGGGAGGTGGAGGGCAAGCTGTAGGGAGAGCTGACGGCCGAGGAGCAGACGCGCTACGTCGAGGGTGCGGTTGACAGCTTGCTCAAGACTTTGGCATGGGCGAAGCTCGACTTTGATGAAGGTGAGGCTGGCGATGCGCCGACGCACCTCGAAGCTGATCGTTTGAGCTCTGCAGGACCTGGAAAGGATCAAGGACGTGGACCGTACTTCCAGTCTCAGCGCAACGAGATCTACGACCGGCACCTTCAAGTCTTGATCGACGTGCGTCCGCACCGTCTCCGCTTCACTGAGTTGCCAGCTCACGTATCCTCCGCAGTCTGGCAAGGCCTACCACTGCTTCTGCACTCCCGATCGGCTATCCGAGACTCGCAAGCGATTACAAAAGAGCGGCAACCACTCTACCTACGATCGCAAGTGCATCAGTGTTGGGAAGGACGAAGCAGCGGAGCGGCTGTCGAAGGGCGAGACCAGCATCGTTCGTTTCAAGGTGCGCCTCTTTCTGCTTCGGACGCTCGCGTATTTCAGCTACTGACCTCGATTACCAGAGTTCCTCTGAGGGCCTAACGCAGCACGATCTCGTCTACGACCCAATTCGCTACGAGTCGCTGGCGATTGAGGACTTTGTGCTGCGCAAGTCGGACGGGCTGCCCACCTACCACTTTGCGAACGTCGTCGATGACCACGAGATGGGCGTCACCCACGTCCTTCGAGGCGAGGTGAGCTTCTCCACGCCCTCTAATCCGCAGAAGCTCACCAGCAGTACAGGAATGGCTTCCCTCAACCCCGAAACACCTCGCTCTCTACGCTGCTCTCGGCTTCACTCCTCCAAAATTCGCCCATATGCCTCTCCTCATCAACCTCGACGGCAGCAAACTCAGCAAGCGCGCAGGCGACGTCCGAGTCGAGGACTACATCGCACGTCGCGCGCCCCGCACGCCCGGGAATCTCCGCTGACGACCTCGTCCCTACTCTATCCAGAACCGAGGCTATGAACCCGAGGCGCTCCTCAACTTTGTGGCGCTAATGGGGTGGAGTCGGCAAGCGCATGTTTCAGTCGATACGCCGGCCCCGCAAGATGGCGACACGAGCGAGGTTTTGACGATGCAGGATCTTATCGACAACGTGAGTCTCCAGTTCAGCTCCCTCCCATGAGTGTTACTCACTGCTTTCTAGTTCTCGATCGAAGGAATCAACAAAAATCGCGCGACAATGTCGCCGACCAAGCTCGACTTTTTGAATCGTGCGCATCTTCAGAAGAAGGTCCAGCCTGGCAACGAAGCTGCACGACTGGAGCTCGCTGCGAGGCTCAAGGTACTTCTGCTTGAGAAGTTCCCTGAAAGGTACGTCGCCGTCACCCTCTCCTTCTCCCAGCGCCCGCTGATGAGGAATCTCGCCCAGCGAATCCCTCGGGCTGGATTACATTGGTCGCGTCGTCGCCGCTCTCAAGGTCAGTACTTGTGCGAGCCCTTCAAACGAGCTTTCGCTAAACTTCTCTCTATAGGAACGCGTGCACACGATCAACGACGTCCCCGCCCTCGGCGCGTACTTCTTCTGCGAGCCTGATCTCGACAGCAAGGCCGCCGCGCTTCTCTACAAGAGCGTCTCTCCCGCCGTCTACCGTATGCTCACTTCCTTCTTCCTCAGGACAAACTGACGTCTCGCAAGCAGATTCGGCTCTCGAGGACGCTTCAGCTGCGATCCAAGCTCTCCCCGAAACGGCTTTCGACGAGGCCTCCCCGCACATCATTCTCGAGGCGCTCAACGGCCTCAGCGGGACAGGCACTACTCGCTCGGCCAAGGAGCTGATGAACCCTCTTCGCCATGCGTTGACGGGCCAGAAGGTGAGCGGCGAGTCTTTCAAACGAAATCGAACGGAGGTCTGACGATACGAGGGCGCAGGTAGGAGCAGGAGTACCGGCGACCATTGGCACGCTGGGTCGGGAGAAGACGCTGGAGAGGTTCCGAAAGGCACTGGCGAGGGCGGAGCAGTAGAAGGGGCGCGCGGTGCGAGGACATTATGTACATTCGGGTTGCGCGATTCCTACTCAAATCGAGACCGTCTTCCCCTCTCCTCGTAGCCGAGCCTCGAACTTGGCGAACGCGTCCTCCGCCACGATCTCCTCCGGTCCCGCAACCTACACATACCAGGCGAGTCAGTGAGAGTTCAGCATCTCTCGGGAATACGCCGCGACGAACCTGCTCGACCTCCTTGACCTCTGTGAAACGCGCACCATCAGCTCCCGTAGGCTTCTACCCCGCTCCCACGGCAACTCACCAGGGATATAGTGCATGAGCATCCTCTCGATACCGCTCTTGAGCGTGACCGTACTCGAATCGCACCCGCGACAGCTTCCCTTCAAGCTCAGCATGACCTTGCCCACGTCCTCCTCAAATCCTCGGTACTCGATATCACCGCCATCCTCCTGAATCGAAGGCCGCACCCTCGTGTCCAGCAGCTCCTTGATCATCGCGACCACCTCCGAATCGGTGTCCAAGATCCTCGTATCCTCTGGCCCGTCCGACCCCCTCCCCTCGTGGAACAATGGGGTCCCCGCCGTGAAGTTCTCCATGATTATCGAGTAGATCTCAGGCTTGAGGTCGGTCCAAGAGCAAGATGGGTCTTTGTTCACGCTGATAAAGTCGGGTCCGAAAAAGACGGTCGCCACGCCTGGGAGGTGGAAGAGGCGGTCGGCGAGAGGGGAGGCCGAGGCGTGCCCGGCGTCGAGGAACTCGTGCGTGCCCGAGGTCGAGACGGGGGAGCCGGGGATGAACTTGAGCGAGTCGGCGTTGGGGGTCGTCTCGGTTTGGATGAACATCGACCGGGCTGCAGGCTCCAGGGTTAGCTGCGGTTGGACAGAGGAGACAGAGGGCGTACCTTGGATCCAGGAAGCCCTCGGGGGCGGGGAGATGCGTGGTCGGCTCGAGGCTGCGTAGCCAGTCGAGATGGAGCGCTTGCCGCCAAAGCGAGTGGCGACAGGGGCACGAGTCCTGAGGGCAGACTCAAGGGTGGAGAGGAGGGGGCGTAGGCGTAGGGAGGACATGGTGATATGGAGGGGGATAATGCTCCTGAAAAAGGAGACCGGCGGAGCAGGAGGGAGAGCAGCAAGCTCGAGAAGGAGCGAACATCGTTGACTCCGATTCCAGCTCAGCACTCCCGCTCCCGACGGCTTCTCTCACCTCGTCCTTCCACGCCCTGCACCTCTTGGAATGAGTCGCATTGCTACGAAACGACTTACCAAGGTGAGGCGGCGCCAAAGACTGGCGGCAGGCGCGCGAGAGGGGCAGTGCTGACCTGGTGCCTGCTTGTAGGAGCTGACGGAGCTACGAACGAACGGATGCCCTGCTGGTGAGCTCACTACAGCACGGTGGAGCTGTGGCTTCAACCGAGGGCGACGGCGGAGCGGTGGGGAGCTGTGGAAGGTGCTGGGAGCTGACTCGCGTCGCGCGCCCAGGATGCGACATCCTCCAGGCGGACGACCTCGAGACGTGGGTTCTCAAGATTTCAGTGCTGGGGGAGACTGTCTACGCAGGAGGTGAGCTGGAGGTGGAGTGGAGGAGGCTGGCGGAGGGGAGCTGATGCCGGATTCGCGTCTTGCGCAGAGGAGTTCGCGCTGAGGTTCCGCTTCTCAACGTCGTACCCGATCGATGTGCGTGGCGCTTTGCATTCACGAGTGGATTCGGCACTCACGCCTGTCGCAGAGCCCTGAGGTGACGTTCCTCGTTTCGGACGGCTGGAAGTGCGTGTACCTTGTCTTTTCGAGCAGCTAGGACGACGCTCAACCTTTGTCGCAGTGCACCAACACATCCTCACGTGTACACCAACGGTCACATATGCGCCTCAATCCTCGGTACGTCGCGTTCGACCTGTGTGGCGACCGGTCTGCTTACGCGCTGGGAACAGGGAGCGGCTGGAGTCCGGTGCTCAACGTGGCGGCAATCTGCTTGTGAGTCGTCCTTTCTTGCGAGTAGACGGTCATTCGCAGCTGTGAAAGCTGACGACGCGTTTCAGAACACTGCAGAGCATGCTCGCGTCGTGCCAGAAGAAGGAGCTTCCTCCGGACAATGATAGGTGCGTGCTTGCGAAGACTCTCGATACGAACAGCCACTGATTCTGCTCCCCACAGATACGTAAGTCACACAGCTGTGCGCTCAGCAGCGGTCTTTCAGCTAATGCCTGCACGCGCCGCAGGTTCGCTCCGCGCCCAAGAGTCCGAAAGATGTGCGTTCTTGCTGCCTCCTCGAGCTTGAGCTTCTGACTAACAGTCTCACTGTACAGACCAAGTGGGCTTATCACGACGACTCGGTGTAACGCCGTACTTTCCGAACGGGCGGACGCACACCTTGAGGAGTCTGGGTCGCTGCGACGGCGTTGTAATGTTTTGCTTTGCTCTGGAGCCCGCATCATCTGCTTCCTATGACTTGGTAAAGCTTGGAGAGCGAGGTATGCTTGAGCTCATGGAGTTGAGGTTGACGCGACGCTCGAAGAGTCGAAGACTTCCTCCTTCGCACGAGGACGGCGTCTGCGTCCTTCTCTCGTTCGCTCCGACTTTATCGTTCCGTTACGACAGCGCTCGCATTCGCCACAATATTTGCATTTCTGGCTCTGGACAGGCACTACCCAGGCTTCGCATCTTCCTTCCCGCTATCCTCCTCCTTTCGGTGGGGCGCCGTGGGGCTTTATCGGGCGAGTTCTGCTCCGGTCGTCGTCGTCGTCGCCGCCTCGACGGCCTTGCACAAGAATCCAGTCCTGCGTTAGGCAGATTCGTCGCCGCCAGGAGAATAGCGAGCCTCGCAGCTGCCAAAGGCCCCAAAAACAGCAACCCTCCGACGTACTCATGCCGGCGCAGGCTTGGAAGATACTGGAATGTCGCGGGGCCCCCAGGCGAACCCCAGGAACTTCGGGTTGGGAGAACGGAGGACGGCGAGACGGCCGCAGGAGCCAGACGAACTCAGACGAACTCCCGAGTTCCTCCGCGGGGAGTCAGCGACTCAGCGAGGGCTTGGGAGCTCCAGGTGAAGACTTTGAAGCGGTACAGAGAGCTGTTGGGCCTTGATCTGAGTGCGAGTGAACGGAGCAGAACTTGTAACATTGCAGCGAGGAGAGAAGGAGCGAACGAGACCGAGCGAGAGGCGATTCGAGCATCTCCGCGGAGTCTTTGTACTCTGTGGAGGCCCGTTCTTTTGCCCCAACTTTGGCACTCTCGCGCGTGTCGTAGCCCGAGGCTGAACACTGACAATGACCCTGACCAAGTATCGTCTGCCCTGTGACCCGAAAGAGAACGGGTTCCGGCGCCCCCCGCGATTTTGGCCGGGCAGAGCTCCGGAAGCAGGTGACTGGGGGGACGAAGCCCCGGCCGCGCCCTTGGAGTTGGAGTGAAGCTTCACCTCTTGGACCAACAACCACACCCTTGGACTTAAAGAAACAGTTGATTTCAGACCACAATATGGCTGAGATCGATTATCACGCCGCCCCTACGCACCCCATCAGTGCTCGCACCAATGGATCCAGCGCCGAGCACCACACGCCTCACGCCAACACGGAGGAGTACCAGCGCATGTACAAGGAGTCTATTGAGAACCCTGCCAAGTTCTGGGACGAGGTGAGTCGCGCTCTGGCATGGTTGGGATGCGCTTCAGGAGGGGACGTAGTCAGCCCGGATCCACCCTTCCTCCGAGTCTCTGGGCTTTGCCTGGAGCTCAGATCTAGGTGGATGTGGGCTGCAGCCTACTTGGAGTAGCAGCTGGTAGCGCTGGGGAGCTCTCGGCGCACTCACCAACGCTCCCTGAGAGCGAGCGGGGCATTCGCTTCTTCCCCGCGCCTTCCAAAAGCTTCCGTATCTCTCGGCTACAACTCTCCTGGCTCGTGTGAACAAGGACTGACGATGCCTACCCTCCACAGATGGCCAAGGAGCACATCTACTGGCACCGCCCCTACACCACCGTCATGGCTGGCTCGTTCGAGGCCGGAGACGTCCAGTGGTTCCCCGAGGGAGGCTTGAACGTCTCGTACAACTGCGTTGACCGATGGGCTTACAAGCACCCCAACAAGGTGAGTCTTGCGCGCGACTTTCTGCCCGACTCGGAACGTCGCTGACGAGCTCCTTCGCTATTCTCCAGACTGCCATCATCTGGGAGGCTGATGAGCCCGGAGAGCACGTCGAGCTCAGCTACGAGCAGCTCTTCCAGGAGGTCTGCAAGACCGCCAACATCCTCAAGTCTTTCGGCGTCAAGAAGGGAGACGTGAGTTTCTCCTCGAACCCCCGACTTGGGCGCGTTTCCTGACCAAGCTTCTCCCTACAGACCGTCGCAATCTACTTGCCCATGTTCGTTCATCTCCCCTCGAGCAGCGAGAGCGCGAGCTGACCTACGTTCGCTCTCCCTCAGGGTCCCCGAAGCCGCCATCGCTTTCCTCGCTTGCGCGCGTCTCGGAGCTGTCCACTCGGTCGTCTTCGCTGGATTCTCCGCCGAGTCCCTTCGCGACCGTGTCCAGGACGCCAAGTCTCGCGTCGTCATCACCACCGACGAGGGCAAGCGCGGTGGCAAGTCCATCGCGACCAAGTCCATCGTCGACGCCGCTCTCGCCGAGTGCCCTCTCGTCGAGCACTGCCTCGTCCTCAAGCGCACTGGCGGCAACGTCAAGTGGATCGAAGGCCGCGACAAGTGGTGGCACGAGGAAAAGGAGAAGGTCCAGCCGTACTGCGCGCCCGAGATCGTCTCCTCCGAGGACCCCCTCTTCATCCTTTACACCTCTGGATCGACTGGAAAGGTGCGTCCTCGCGCTCTCTCTTCGCTCGTTGAACTTGACTGATCTTCCTCGTCGCTTGCAGCCCAAGGGAGTCGTCCACTCCACCGCTGGTTACCTCCTCGGCGCGCTCATGACGCTCAAGTACGTGTTCGACGTGCACCACGTGAGTTTGCGTTTCTCCCTTGCTCTCCCTTTCCGAACGAACTGACGCTTTCACGTGCAGGATGATCGCTACGCCTGCATGGCCGACGTCGGATGGATCACCGGTCACACCTACATCGTCTACGGACCTCTCGCCAACGGAGTCACCACCACCATCTTCGAGTCGACTCCCGTCTACCCCACTCCTTCTCGCTTCTGGGAGACTGTCGCCAAGCACAAGCTTACCCAGGTGAGTCTTCTGCGAAGTTTCGTTTCGCTGCGATGAGCTCCTCGCTGACTCCTCCTCGCCAGTTCTACACCGCGCCTACCGCCATTCGTCTCCTCCGCCGTCTCGGCGAGCAGCATGTCAAGGGACACGATCTCTCCTCCCTCCGCACCATCGGATCCGTCGGAGAGCCCATCAACCCCGAGGCTTGGGAGTGGTACTGGGAGCACGTCGGCAACAAGGAGTGCGCCGTCGTCGACACCTACTGGCAGACTGAGACTGGCTCGATCATCATCACGTACGTTCCTTCTCGCGAGCTCAGCTATCCTGAGTCGCTGACCTCTACTCGCAGTCCTCTTCCCGGAGCGACCAAGACCAAGCCTGGAGCAGCCACCCTCCCCTTCTTCGGTATCGAGCCCGTCCTCCTCGACCCCACCACCGGAACTCTCATCGAGGGCAACGGCGTCGAGGGAGTTCTCGCCGTCAAGAAGCCCTGGCCCAGTATCGCGCGTACCGTCTACGGAGACCACAAGCGATTCCTCGAGACCTACATGCTTCCCTACCCCGGATACTACTTCACCGGTGACGGAGCTGGACGCGACCACGACGGATACTGTGAGTCCTTACAGCTTCGATGAAAATGGGGGCGAGAGCTGATCGCGTTCACTTTTCGCAGACTGGATCCGAGGACGCGTTGACGATGTCATCAACGTCTCCGGCCACAGGCTCTCGACTGCTGAGATCGAGTCCGCCCTCATCCAGCACAACGGTGTTGCTGAGACTGCTGTCGTCGGTGTACGTCCTCCCTCTCCCCGTCGCCCCTTCCCTCGCTGACTCGCCTCCCCGCGCAGATTCCCGACGAGCTCACTGGCCAGGCTGTCGTTGCCTACGTTACGATGAAGCCCGACTTCCAGTACGACGACTCGGACGAGTCGAGCCTCCTCAAGGAGCTCGTCCTACAGGTGCGCAAGACGATCGGTCCTTTCGCCGCGCCCAAGCGCGTCGTCCTCGTCGGTGACCTCCCCAAGACTCGCTCTGGAAAGGTACGCTCTTCTTCTTTCGTAGCTTGTCCTCTTGCAGCTGCTGACCTCGCTCTCCTCGACAGATCATGCGCCGTATCCTCCGCAAGATCTCGGCCGATGAGGGAGACCAGCTCGGAGATCTCTCCACCCTTGCCGACCCCAGCATCGTCGAGTCGATCGTAAGTTCCTTTCTCACTTCCTCCTCCTTCACAAACAGGTCGCTGATCGCGCTTCGTTCTCGCAGAAAACCAAGTGGGCGTCTGTCCCCAAGAAGTAAAAAGTTCTCTCGGGTCCTTGTGCGGTCGTTCTTCTCCCCTTCACAATCTGGAATGTATTTTTGTGCAACGCCGCCCACACCCTCTGAACGAGCGAAAGAACGAGAGGAGAAACGAGAGGACCTGCTTCGGCAGCGGCAGCGTCGGCGCGACCTTCGACTTTCGAGAGAATCGATTTGTCGTTCGCCTCTCCCTCCTCACAGCTCCTCACACGACCTGGCCTGGATGTCACCAAGGCGCACCAGAACGCTCTCTCCACGCCCATAAGCTCGCGCCTTAGACCTCCCCAAGCTCAGCAAAGCCGCTCAAAGTCCTGGCTCAGGCCGGCGCTCCCCACTCTCCCAGCCTTTGAGCGACTCAGCGCCTGGAACCTCTCTTCGATGCCGCCGCTCAACGAGCTGATATGGGTATCAGTGCGTCCCATAATCAAGCTCGCGATTCCAGGTACGTGAGCGCCTGCAGCCTGAGACGGACGTTTGCTGATACTTGCCCTTGTAGCTGCTGCGGGGTTCGCTCTCACGAGGGCAGGTACGCTCGGTCGACAGAGACGCGCACACTACGTGGCTGATCCTCATGCTCCTACAGACTTGTTCTCCGTCGCTGGAAGCCGCTCCGTCTCGCAGATCATCCTCGTACGTTCCCCGCACTGCGAGCTTGAGGAGCTGCCAGAGCTGATCCTCGTCGCGCAGAATGTAACTCTGCCCGCTCTGCTGTTTTCCAAGATCATCCCCTCCTTCACGCCGAGCAACGTTTCTGCCATCGGACCTATCGTCCTCACAGGGATCTTCTACAGCCCGTCCTCCCTCCAGCTTCGCAAGGGCAGAGCTAACGTCTTGCGAGCGCAGTGGGCCTGTCATTTGTATTCGGAACCATCATCAGGACGGTGTTCCCTACTCCCCGCAACTTCCGCTACGGGATTTTGGCGGCAGCGACTTGGTCCAACTGGTGAGCTAGAGCGAGCGAGAGGGAGGTTGGGGAGAGCTAATGCGAGTGGCAGGGGTGGACCTCCCTACCGCCGTCGTGTCGACTGTGACGCTTTCAGCTCCGTTCGATGGGCAGCAGGATTCGGATCTCGCGATCGCCTACGTCGCCATCTTCAGTAAGCCTTCCTCACTCGTGGTGAAGACGTCGCTGATTCGTTCATCGCAGTCCTGCTATTCTACGTTACTCTCTTCCCCGCCGGTGGCACCTTTTTCATTTCGAGCGATTACACGAACCCGCCGAAGGAGGAGGACGAAGAGGCGGCCGAGGATCTCGCGCGGGGCAAGTGGTGGAGAGTCAAGGCGGTTGGAGCGAGGGTGCGAAGCTTACCGACGCTTGTGCGGCGGAGGAAGGGGAACAGGAGCGAGGGAGATGGGTCTGGTGGAGAAGGAGTCGAGCTGGGGAAGACGGCGAGCGGACGGACGCCAGGGGAACATGGACCGGATTACCCGTCTGGCGCGACGCTGCGAAGGGCATCGACCAGTCGCTCTCATGACCTACGGCGAGTGGTCACGACGGCTTCGGTTCGAGAACTGGCTGGTACGGCGGTAGCGGCGGCGTTCGAGGACACGACGGATCATAATCGTCGAGTCTCGCACGGTCGGGCTCATCGCAGCGAGTTGGATCGGGCACGACTGCAGACGATTCAAGGGAGTCGAGCGAACTCCACTTCTGGCGACGACGAAGTCACCTTTCAAGGCGAAAGCGCGATCGACGATTCACCCTCGCCCACCGACAAACCACCCTCGTCCCCTCCTCTCGATTCTCCTCCACCCTCCCGCCGGCGACGAGTCCTCCTCGGCGTCAAATCCTTCGTCTTCTCCCTCGTCACTCCTCCGACCATCGCCCTCGTTTCGGCCCTCGTTTTCGCCCTCGTCATCCCCCTCAAAGCCCTCTTCGTCCTCATCCCCGAAGCCGAAGGCAACTTTCACCCCACCGCACCCGATGGCGGACCCGTCAGTCCTTTTCTACACCCTCTTCACTCTCTCTAACGCTCTCTACAGCCTCTAGGGATCATCCTCGATACCGCGACATTCCTCGGAAACGCCTCCGTCCCTTTAGGACTCCTCGTTCTTGGCTCCGCACTGGCACGAATGCGGTTTCCTCGACCTTTTTCCAAACTCCCCATCGCCTCAATCCTAGCTCTGGCCGTGGCGAAACTCGTCATCCTTCCTATCGTCGGGTTCTTCTTCGTTCAGACGCTCGTGGAGACCGGGGTCGTCGCGAGGGAGAACACGGTCCTGCGATTCGTGCTCGTCTTCTTTAGCTGCGTACCGACTGCTACGACTCAGGTGAGCTGCGGTTGAGTGGATCGAAGGAACGAGCTGATAGTCGTGTGATGGACAGGTCGCGCTGTCGCAAATCTATGCGCCAGAGGATGGGGAGAACAACTCGGATATCCTGGCGGCGTACCTGATCGCGCAGGTGAGCTTTCCTCCATGCCTTCGTCGTCGTCGCTCGCTCGCTGACGCCTCTCGTGCCAGTACTGCATCTTTGCCTTCTCCTCGGTCATTCTCACGGCCTTCACGCTTTCCGCATTCTAGATTGTAGTTTTCCTTATACAATACAGGGTGTAGAGAAGATAGACGATGTAATAACGGCTCGTGCCTGAGATATCGAGAGCGCAGACGTGATGGGCGCGAAGCTCGGGCATTTCAAGTCAGGAGGAGCGGCCGTTCGAGCGGAACGTGTCGTGGTACGCTGTGGTTCGACTGTACCTTTTGTTGAGAGCGAAAGAAGACGATTTCGCGCGTAAAGATTAGAAGAAAGGGAAGGGGGAGAACGCGTCGACGCGACTCGATCAATTAACGCGATCATAGTCGAAGCCCGCTCGCTGCTCCAGCTTGGGGCGAGGCGAGGAGGGAGCGGGGGAGATTGGCAGTCCTTCTACTGGCTTGGGGTGAGCGCTGAGAGGAGAAGGGGAGAAGGAACAGAGGTTAACTCGTTCCTCGGCTCCTCTCCCATCACATCTCATTTTATCGTCTCCCTCTCTCGTTCTTCTTGCACCTAAAAAGACAGCGACTATACACACCATCTACTCGTACTTGAATCAATCACTCGACACGCGAAAGAAGGGAAAAAGGACAGTCGCCGGCCGACGAGCACTAAGTTCGATTAGTACTTCCAGAGCAACTGAACTATCAGCACTTGTCCCCTTCTCCTTCCCTCCCTCTCTCTTCTCCCCACCTGCACCACTCCCAGCACAGCTCCCCAAACGAAGTCGACACCCACGGCGTTCCACCCTCTCCTTCCCCTCCCCTCCCCAAAGTTCTCCTTCCTCTCGCTCCTCTGCTTCCTTCTTCTACCTCGCGGCGGCGATCCCTCAACGAGAATTTGGCCGACAGACCCTGGCCAGCGCGCGTACCCACTCCAATCCTCCTCCCTTTCTTCCGGCGCTCCTTCCCATGCAAGCAGGCCCCACTACGTTCGACCGCCCTTCCTACCCGCCCTTCCAGCAGCCCCACTTTCGCTCCACCCACTCTCCCCTCTTCTCCCCCTTCCCCTCCTCCAGAAGCCAGTCGATGGCTCACCACAAGGACCCCTCGAACCTCAAGAATACCTCCCCGGCGCTATCGACCTCTTCCTCCTCTTCCCTTTCTTCCGACGACCTCGGCCTCCTCGAGCACGGCTACTCGCCCGCACCCCGCGCTGCCAAACGTCGCGTGTACGACGCCGTCTCTCCCTCCCCCTCGGCGCCGCGCATGGCTAGGACGATTTCACTCGACGCCGTGATGGAGCGCAAGGCCTCGTCGAACGCGGGAATGGAGGCGGTGGTCGAGGCTCAGGGGAAGGGGAAAGCACCGCAGAGGGTTAGGAAGGAGCGCCAGACGAGGATCTCGGAGCACCTTCAGGCCGTCAAGCCCGGATCCCCTTCCCCCTCCGCCTCGTCCAAATCCTCTGCCGCCTCCGCTTCGAGGTCGACTGTCGTCGTTCCCGCCAAGAAGCCCGTCAAGAGTCACAAGAAGAAGGTCGTCGTCGTTGCGCACGAACCTCCAGTCGACGAGAAGGTTGTGCAGGGGGAGTCGGGACCGTCCGTCGACCGCCTCGAGGAGCAGACGAGCCACGGAGACATGACAGAGACTCTCGTAGCAGAGGTGGAAGTACAGCGCGACCAGGAGAAGGAGCAGCCCACAACCAAGCTCGCGGCGCACGGGTCAGTCCACTCGCTGCGTTCCATCGGTGCTGCTAGCTAACGACCCGCTCTACTCAGCCTTGCCCCTCGTCCCGACATCCTCAACGAACCCCTCCGCACGATAGCGCTCAACGGGAACGGTGATGGCAGCACTTCGTCCTCCTTCCTCACGACCAAGGCTACCACCGCCTCAGCGTCCCGCCTCCTCCCCGCTGCCCCCTTCCCTAGCGTCCTCGTCCCCATCATCTCCTCGACCCCGCGCAAACGCCAGCACCAACTCTCCGTCTCCTTCTCCTCGACCCTCGCATCGCCCCCAGCATCCACCTCCTCCCTCAACCACTTCACCCCCTCTCCAACCCAGCGTCCGTCCTCGCACTCTCCCGCCACTTTCCTCTCCCGAAACTTTCCTCTCCTAAGCCTTTGCCTCCTCAGCCAGCCTCGCACCCTCACCCGAAATCGGTCTATCCGCCGCCTCTCCCCTCCGCGAAGGCCGCCTGCACGCCTTCGCCCTTCGCCGCTCCAACAGCACCGGTAGCTCGTCGATGGTCGCTGCTCAAGTCCAGGGTATGGGTCGCGTCGCCATGGCGCGCGAGGTCCTCTTCGACCAACTCGGGAGCGCGACGGCCGAGCAGGCCATCTTTGCCGCGCGGACGAAGGGGGAGCCGTTGAGGGCTTTGTCGTTTGGTCTTGCGTTGCCGAACGAGGGAGGGCGGGTGATTGATGCGTTTGGAACGAGGGGGAGGAGGGAGGAAGTGTTGCGCGAGAAGGTGGTGGTGGATGAGAGGATGGGGCTTGTGAGGAGTTGGTTGGAGAGTCCTGAGATGGCTGAGGACGAGAATAGGGAGACGTGGTCGACTGTTCCTAGCGATTGGGAGGCCGACTTGGATTCGCTCGATGCGGCTCCGCTCGAGCGGGTCGTCCAGTATGCCGAGGTCGAGATGGAGGATGAGGTGCGCGTTGGAGGGAAGAGCGTTCGCGTGCTTCTGAGGACGAAGAGGAAGGTGCAGGAGGACGACGAGGCGGAGCGGAACGACGAGGTCGAGGACGGCGACGTTTCGGTCCTCTTCGATATCGCCCCGGCGAAGAAGTACAAGCTTCAGCGGTCGACGTCGCACAAGAAGGGCAAGAGTCGCGAGACGTTTGTTACGACGGAGGAGGTCGACTGCGTTTGCGATCAAGGAGACGACGGCAAGCCCATGGTTCGGTGCGAGGACTGCATCACCTGGTTCCACCTGGCGTGCCTGGGGATTCCGTCCCTCAAGCAGCTCCCGAAAGAGTGGTTCTGCTTCCGCTGTACCGGCGAAGCGATCCCTCAAGGCGGACCCTCCCCTTCGAAGCGCACCAAGCTCCACCGACTCTCGACTCCTACCCTCTTCAAGCCTTCCACCCCTGTCCTCTGCAACGAACCCATCCTCGTCGCTCTGCCCTCATTGCTACTCCTTCTGCCCTAAGGGCAACTTCTACGCCAGCAACGGCGCCGACACCGTCCTCGCACCTGCGCCCCAATCCTCCCCCTCCCGCCGATTCGTCATCCCCCGTACCCCGAACATCGTAACTCCCGTCACTCCCACTCTCGGTCACTCGCGAGCCGACTACTCTCCTCGCTCGCCTCTCTTCTACCGCAGCGGACGAACGAGGACGGTCAGCGGCGTCTTCGACGATGGACCAGGGCAGCCCGACTGGGTCAGCGGTTGGGACGGGCAGGTGTTTGGGACGGCAGCGGCGTACGAGGAGATCATGGCGCCTATGGACGAGGACAACTGGCAGCCGCGCTCGTGGAACGACATGACGATGACGCCGTCGAGGATGATGTGCTCCTCCGCGCTGGGATGGAACGAACCGGGCTTGGTGACGCCTAGCACGTCGAGTCGTCGGAACCGCGTTCCTTCGTCGACGTCGGTTGGGATGACGCCGTCGCAGGACTTCCTCTCGGGACTTCATTCGGGCCAGCTCTCGTCGCAGGGACAGACGTACGCCTACGCGCAACGACTCTTCGCCCCTTCTCCAACCGCCCACCACCTCGTCGTCCCCTCCTCCACCAACGCACCCTTCTACACCGTCCCTTCCTCTCCTCTCGGCCCTCGCGTCCGCGCCATCTCCAACAACGGCCGTCGCAACCCTTCTTTCCCCACCAACTTCTCCCACTCCCCCGCCTCGCCCAGTCGACCCGCTCAGCAGCACTACGTCGCGCCGCAGAGCTTTACCAACCCCTTTTCTAGCCCCGAACGCCGAGTCGTTTCGTCCTCGAGGGCGACGCACTACCAGGCGACGTCGTCGCCCAAATTGGCGCAGCACAGTTACGGAGGCAAGACGGGTGGACCGGCGTCGAGGGGGATGCAGAGCGCTGGGATGGCGAGGACGCCGAGTGGACTTGGAATCGATGGTATTGGCTTCGAGTGGTGCGTTCTTCCTCGAGTATCCCTCCACGATGGGCTCGAAGCTGATTCCTTTCGCTTTCTCCTCAGATCTTTAGCAGCTTTAGCCTCGCCGTAGTGCTCTTATCCCCCTTCTTACTTATACCTCGTTATCGTTCCTGTCGAAGCTTGTAACCCACGCATCGCTATTGAGTAGTCTTCCTTCCCTCGCCCAAGTGGCCTTGTTTACCACCGTAACTACCTTGATCGCAACAACGTCTTCGAGAGAACGAGAGATGCGAACGCTGCATTCGTACAACAACTACATAACCACCTCGTTCCAACGAAAGCTCCCCCGATCACTCCCCGCCGTCCCTTCGCTCTCCTCCCCCCTCCCACTCCACCCCCGTCCTCTCACAGTCCTCAGCTTCTCCTCGCTCTCCCTCCTCGAAACGACCACCGTATTCCCCGCCGACATCGTCGAGCTCGAATCCCCACTCTTCGTTCGTCCCAAGAGCGGTAGGAAGCCCCTCCTCTTCGGCGGCGCAGCCTGAGGCGTCATGGACCCCCCAACAGCCGTAGAAACCTGCTCCGCATCCGAGCTATCCATCGTTCCCGCGCGCGACCTCGGCGCCGTCCTCTCACCCGTGAACTGGGAGAGATTCTCCGAAAAGGGCGTGTCGGCTGGTGAGGTATCGTATCCTCGTCGTTGGCGCTCAGCAAGCGAGCTTCCGACCCAAGAACCTCCGACGCTCGCGCGGTCTGCGGCGGTGCCGACGCGCATCGTGCGGCGTCGATCTGCGTCGATCTCCATTTGTCGCTGTGGGAGGGACGGCTATCAGCGTTGAGACTTCGGGTGAGAAAGGAGGAAGAAACGCACTTGGTCGTTCGTGAGGACGGAAGCGAGGATCGCGACCATCTGGCGACGACGAGCGTTGGCGGCTTGGATTTGGTGGAGAGAACCGGCGGTGGGGAAGGGACCGGAGGGAGGGTGGAGATTGCTCGAAGGAAGAATGGTAGATGCGGAGGAGTAGGAGGGGAGAGTGCGATGGGATGTCGTGGAGGCCGAGTGGGGAGAGGGTGCGGTGGTCGAGGGAGGAGCGGGGTGCGAAGGAGTGTCGGTCCCGCTCATGCGACGACTCGGTGGGCGGGATTCGTATAGATCGCGGAAGAGATGGGTAATCCGGTCAATGTTGGGCAGGATGAGATGGTCGCGGAATCCGATGAGGGCGAGCTTGCGAACGTCGATCCTCCCTTCGCCCTTGAGCGTCCGACCTTCACGTTCTCGTTCTCGACCTGTGCCTCCAACCGAAGCCTTGAGTCGCTCGTCGCATCGTAGGACCCAGAATACGGCGTCGAGATGAGGGCACACGCCAGTCCAATCTGGAGACGCTCGCACCGTTAGTCGCACGTCGGAGGGTATGATTCGCAAGAGAACGGGCTCACAGAACGACCAGAGCTCTGTCAGTCGAGCGAGAAACTTCTCGTCGGAAAGCAGAGGGGCAGGTGGTGTGGGGGCGAGCTTCGCGCAAAGGGTGAGGCAGCCGATGCTGATGAGGTCGGTCACGTCGGAGATGAGGAGACCGGTGACGAGGGTGGAGACGTCCGCAGTGATGTTGTGCTGAGACCGTGACTTTGTCGACCTGGCGATGGTGCGTTGTACGTGCGTGCTGCGAACCTGAGTGTAAGGGAAGCTTTGTCGAGAGAGGAGAACGAGCGACGCACCTGACGAGTGTGTTGAGATCTTCCACGAATCCTCGAAGACCTTCGCCGTTGCTAGTGGGCGCATGTTATTAGCTTCTTCCCTTCCCTTTCTAGCTCCTCTGGACGTACAAGAGGGGCAGCACCCGCACACAGACCGACTGCCACACGTCGTCGAGCTGCCGTTCCGTTCCTCCTCCCTCTAGCGCCGCTGCCACATTCCTCGAGCTATAGCTGTCCAGTCCCCTAAGCACAGGAGATGCACCGAGCGTAGAGCCTTGGGAGGGAGAGGTAGCGGCGCGAAAGGATCTGGGGCCGCCGAAGGTCGATGCCGGCACGCTGGGAGCTGAGATCGGACCGACAGAGCGCAGCGAAGCAGGTGATGACCTTCCTGAGCCGTCCTGTATCGAGCGCGCGTACTCCTTCTGCGGTGGCGCCATGGTCCCTCCTACTCCTCCGCCAAAGATGGTCCGCTGCGACGACGCCGCACTGTCGGGCTGGGGCGATCGCTGTAGTGTCCGAGGTCGAAGCGTAGTATCAAAGCTGTTGCTGCGCTGTCGTTCATCTCCGCGCAGGGCTGAGTAGGTCGGGACGGGTTCAGGAGTGGGCGACCGACGAAAGGCGGCGGTGGGAGATGGAGGAGGGGAGAGGCGCCGTGTTGGAGGTGGCGGAGCTCTGGTGGCCATCAGGGCAGAAGCTAGACCTTCGCCCTGAGCTCCTGAAAGTCGTGCGTGGAGAGAAAGGTGAAGGGAGAGCCTCCGCGCGAAGTTGAGGAGCTCCTCTCTCCAGGCATCAACCTCTCTTGACCAGCTCCCACTCACTTCCTTCTGCTTCATTGCGATGTCCTTGCTCGCAGCTACCTCCTGCTCCAACCTGCGCTGCTCAACCTCGCGAGTGAGCTCCCGCGGCGTCCGCTGGCTTCAAAGTCAGTACTATCTCCTCGCCGTCTCTCTCGAACGCCCACGCTCACTGACGCGCGTTTCTACAGCTGCAGCACCTGCAGTGGGCGTTTCTAAAGGACCCGCATTTGCCTTCGACATCGTGAGCTCACAATCGCGAGCCTGAGGCCTGATTGACTCATGCTGTCTCCCTTCAGGACGGCGTACTCAAGCAAGGCTCGGTGATTCTTCCGCAAGCGAAGGAGGCTCTGCAAATTCTCACTGGAAACAACCCGCTCAAGAAGACCTTTCCCTTCATCCTCGTCACGAACGGAGGTGCGCCTCTCGGTCTCGGAGCGAGCGGATAGATCCCTGACATCCTCTCGCAGGCGGAACTATCGAGGGAGCTCGAGCGCAGAAGCTCACCAGCGAACTGGGCGTACACGTAAGCGCCTCATCTTGAGCAGCATGAACCCGCTAATCCCATTGACAGATCGCAGAGCATCAAATCGTTCAATCCCACACCGTATTTCGCTCTCTCGCCGCTCGCTACGGTGACAAGCCCGTCCTCGTCATCGGTGGACCCGACGATTCTTGTCGTAGGGTTGCAGAACAGTGAGAGTTTCGTTATTGGCTTCGCTCTTGTTTGCTGAAAGGCTTCGCACGCAGTTACGGCTTCTCGCAGGCCTACATTCCCGCCGACCTTCTCGCCTGGCAACGTTCACAGTGGCCTTTCAACCGACTGACTGAGAAAGAGCTCGGCTACATTAAGGTCCGTCCACTCCTCTCCCTCTCCCTCTCATCTAACCCCGTCTCGCAGACCAAGGATTTCAGCGCAACCTCGTTCGCCGCCATCCTCGTCTTCCACGACTCGCGCGACTGGGGCCGGGATATTCAGCTCTGTCTCGACGTCGTTCGCTCAGTCGATGGAGTCCTCGGTACCGCCAAGGATGTCACGAACGACGCTCTCTGGACGCGCGAGGCGCAGCTGCCCATCTATTTCTCGAATCCTGACTTGCTTTGGGGGAACGAGTGGCCTCAGCCGAGGTTCGGACAGGTGCGTTGCGTGTTTTCTCCATTCGTGAGGCTGGCTGACGGGATCTGGGGAGCAGGGAGCACTACAAGAGTCGATGGCGGCGGTGTTCAAGATGACGACAGGGAGGGAGCTTCATCGCTCGACGGGGGGCAAGCCGAGTCGGAGAACGTACGAGTACTCGTCGAGTCTGCTTCGTTCGGCGATCGACGTCGCGGCTCATGGTGGCGAGATTGATTTCGGAGGGAAGGGAGGGTCAGGAGGAGCGTACAAGGGACGAGTCTACATGGTCGGCGACAACCCCAAGAGTGATATCGCCGGTGCGTATCCTTCGGGCTCGTTGAGATACGGCGCTGACTACTTCGCAGGCGCCAACGCTTTCGGCTGGGAGAGCATCCTTGTGCGGACGGGCGTCTTCCGTGGCGGCGAGAACGATCCCGAGCACAGAGCCACCGTAGTCCTTTCTGACGTTCTCGTTCGTCCTCTCCACCCTCCCCGCTCTCAGCCACTGAACGTGTATCGCTCGCAGGAGGCGGTCAAATGGGCTCTGCGTCGAGAGGGAGAGACCGTCGTGTAGAGAAGACCGCATCACGGATACATAGATGGGGTCGTGAAGCAACGTTGAATCGCATGATCAATCTAGGCAGAAGGTGTACGAGTGTCCGTTTCGAGTGATCCAGCACTCAGAAGCGCGTCGGAATGAACTTTGCCGAGTCGGCGGCTTGCTGTGCGAAGGATTGCTTGAAAGCTGCGAGTCCACCCTGTTCAAACGGCTCGTCAGTTCGTGCGAACGATTGAATGGGAGATGGCAACGCACGACGATCCCCGCGGCCATGAAGACGAGGGAGATGATGCCCCAGATGACACCCCAGCACGCCGACGAGCCTCCGTAGCGCTTCGAAAACACGGAGGCGTCTGACTCGTTTACTTTGCGGAAGATAAGGTCGTCTGCAATATCGAACGTCGAGTAAAGCGAGCTCATCGTTCCCATGAAGAGCTGGAGGCGAATCAGTTTCTGACGCGACCGGGTCAGGAGAAGAACTGACGACAAAGAAACGGAGCGGAGCGGCGCTCGCAATGAACCAGCAAGCGACGAGGAGTCCGACGGCGAAGAGGATGGTGAGCATCGTGCTGTCGGAGCGAAATCAGCATTCGCAGTGAACTGGACGACGGAGCGACTCACAGCCAATCCCTCCTTCCCCACCAAAGCGTGAAGAGAAACCCAACACCCAGCACGAACGAAGCGATTTTCGAAGCATTCGTGTTGAAGCCGCAGAAGATCAGGAGCGCTCCTATGAGCGATGAACCGAGGTAGCCCGCCGGAAGAGTGATGGCCGCTGGAACGTCGCTTCAGTTCAGGCTTGCGAGGAGGGCGATGGAAGACACTCACAGATTCCTCCAGACATCTTGGTTACGCCACCTTCGCGAGGGTCGAGAGAGATGCTCTTGATCTTGGCTCCAGTGCAACACCCGGTCGCGGCGTGTCTGCGGGAGGACGTGAGCAAGGGCTTTGACTTGATGAATCTGTCCGACTCACCCAAACTCGTGGAACGCGACTGAAGCAAGGGCACATAATCAGTATCGCAAGGAGGCAGGGAGAGGAACCGAACGAACTCGTGAGCATCTCTGCGAACCGGTCAGCGACGCCCTCCTCTACACGAACGAGAGGAAGGGAGCTCACTAAAAGGGTACAGCACATGCTTGATATACGGAATGTTCCACAGCACAGCAATCAGCACCACATACGCGCCAATAACGCCCACTGCGAACGCGCCTCAGCTCCCCCCCTCCCTCAAGCATCGAGCCACTCACGCGTAACCTTTTGCGTATCATCCGGCGCCAGAGAGATCGCCCTCCTCCCTATCGTGCTGCTCACATCCATCAGCTCCCCTTCTCCATTCCACGCGCAAGAGACGCACCTTCGTCTGACCACCTCTGCGCCTAGCGAGTCCGAGTACGCTCTTGAGGCGAAAGAAGGGGGTGTTGAGCTGGAGAGGGCGGGGGAGGAAGGGTTGGAGGGGATGAGGGATTGGGGAGAGAGGAGGGAGTAGGCGGGAGGCATTGGACCCCTTGAAGGAACGCGGAACGAGCGAGGTGCGGAGGAGGGAGGGGAGGCGCTGGCGGAGTGGCTTGCTGAAGCTGGAGCGAGAGAGTCGGTACTGCTTTCAAGATCTGGAGAGAGGAAGAGGGAGAAGAGGCGAAGGAAAGCTTGCTGCGCTCGTCGACTGGGAGGAATTCGAGGGCTGTACTCACGCTGCGAACCTTCTTCTCCTCTCTCGCAAAGCTCTCCGACGACGACGACGATCCCGAATTCAAAGCTTTTGATTCACGTAGAGTGTCGGCTACAACACGAATTGCTCTTTCAAAACACCCTCGGAGCGCACAAACCCCCACCAATCCCCCCTCAACTCGCCTAATCGTCGTCCTCACTCTCACTCTCACTCTCACTCCCCTCCTCACTCGAATCACTACTCGCCTGGTCCCCCATCGCCTCGCTCCCCCTCCTACTATCCACCGGCGTCCCCGCTGCAGCGCCATTCTCGAAATCGCGCAAACGCGCTTCGAGCATTTCGATCCTTTCGCTCTCCTTGATCTCGTCGAGGTTCTTGCGCTTCGTTCCTCCTGTCGCCGGGCGACGGTTCGCTTTGGCGATTTTGCGCGAGGGGGAAGGAGGGCAGACGAAGCGGTAGAGGGCGAGGAGGGTACGTTGGTCGAGTTGGTCGATATCGAGTTCGATCTCCTTGTTCGCGTCCTGCTCTCCTTCGTCAGTCCTGCTGGACAAAAAACGAGAGAGAGAGAGAGGAACTCACTCCGAGCAACTCGGGTCGACCCCTACGAATGATGTCGATCGCCTTCTCGAGGTTCTCCCCCTCGAAGCTAACAATCTTGACCGCGAGTTCCCTCTTCATATCGAAGCTGACGACCTCACTCTCCTGCGCCACCTCCTCCTCATCCTCCTCATCGCTCCACTCGTTCCTTCTACTCTTCTTCTTCTTCATCCCTCCCCCACCTCCGCTGCCCCTCGAACGTCCTTTGGCGATGTTGGCCATGGCGTTCTTGTTGCGCGAGACTTCGCTCTGAGAGGGCTTCTTCGCGGGCTTGGGAGGTCGAGAGGCGCGTTCCTGGGCGCGAGCGGCGGCTTTGGCGGCGGCGCGAACAGACTTGAGCTCCGAGATGCGATGCTGAAGGCCGGCGACTTGGCGTTCGAGGATACTGATCTCGTCGTCCGACACTGCGAGCGTGACGCGTTAGTCCCCATCGACAAAACGCAGGCAGCGAAAAGGAACGGACTGTCGTCGTCGTCTTCGCCCGTCGGTCTCTCGTCCCACTTGCGGTTGAAGACCTCCTCGAGCTTCTGCCCCCACTCGTTGACCGGCGTGCCGGGCGGGTTGAAGAGGTAGCAGTTCTTGAAGAGGAGTCGCATGTCGGCTTCGAACGCCGGGAACGGAGGAACGGGGTACTGTCCTCCTTCGAGCTTCTGGCGAATCGTTCCGAGGTCGATGGGCTTCCTGACGATCGAGGGGTACTGAGGGATGTTGAGGGCGACGTAGTCTGCGCGAACAAGTCGCTATCAGCAACGCGCCGCGAGGAGGAAGAGGGAAAGGGAGGACTCACTGACTGGCTCGTAGAAGACGTACGCGTACGGCTCATGCACCTTCTTGAACATCTCCCTGATGACCTCCTTACAGAACCTCAACTGCTCCTGCGCCGCCTTGCCACTCACGCGCCCGTGCCTGCTCTTGCCCGACCCCTCGCCGCCCTGCTGATCAGAGTAGGCGAGCTCGCGCGCAGGCGCGTGAATCTCGCGCTTTGGGCGAGGACCGTCTTCGGAGCGACGGATCGTGGGGACGAAAGAGGTCGAGGGCTGAGAGGTGTGACGAAGGTAAGTTTGGGGATAGGAGGAAGGAACGGAGGATGAACGCACGCGGCGTTCCTTCTTGATGGTCTCGGGAGAAGGAAGGCGAGCAGGCTCGGGCTTGTACTGCGTTACGAACGACAATCAGCTCGAGGTCACTACGAAGCGGAAGCGAGAACTCACCTCGACCGCCGGCGCCGAGGGCATGTTCCTCCACATCTTCTCGTACACTTCCTGCAGCGCTCCCGCCATCGCACTAACCGGGTTCTTCTCCTTGGGCCCGTTGTACTTGAAGCAGTTCTCCCATACCCTCTCGACGTCCTCCCTAAACTCCTCGGCGGTCCTGTACACTCCCTCCTTCCTGCCCTCCCACTCGCCAACTCCTCCATAATCGACGCCGTAGATCCTTCCCGTCTTCTGCGCCTGCGCCATCGCCTTGCCCGTCTGGTTCAACTTGCTCTCGACGGTCCCGAAGTCCATCGGACGCGTAACAACGCGGAAGTAGTCGGGGATGAGGAGGGCGACGGGGTCGACGGGGCGGAGGAACGGGGGCGCCGAGCGGTGCTTCTTGAGCGAGCGGAGGAGCGAGAGGGCGAACTTTTGCTGCTCCTTGGTGAAGACTGCGATCGGGCCTTCGGACGCGGGGACTTCAGGCGCCGCGAGGGGAAGAGGCGCGGCGGCGGAGGTGGAGGGGACGGGGGTGTGGAGCTCCGAAGGGGACATGGTCGGCGCGGTCGAGGCGAGAGGAGTGGGGACGTTGTGGAAGGCGGTAGGGTCGAAGCCTTGGACGGGGAGGGTCTGGGAGGGGACGGAAGGAGGAAGAGCGGCGAACGATCCCTGCGAGCGAACGCGAGTCAGCTCTGAAGTTGCGCTAAGCAGCGAAAGACCACGCACAGGAACGCCTTCGACCTTCTGGCGCTTCGCCTCGCCCTGAACCCCCTCCTCTCCCGGCGCGCTCCTCTTCATCACCGGCGAAATCTCTCTCGGTACCGCCGACTCTCCCATCACGACGTCCTCCATCGGCGCAGCAGGCGTGTAAGCCTGACCCGACGAGCTCGCAACGGGCGTCTGGATGATCGGCGCGGCGTACGAGGGCGTGGCGAGAGGCTTTGGTTGTTGGTTGAGGGGATTTGGTTGCAGGGGTAGCAGCGAACGTCGAGACGGGAGCCGGGGCGGGAGTCGGAGGCTCCACGTTGAGACTGCTCGTGCTGTCGGCGCGCTGGAGATGGGGAGCGGGGATCTCGATGTGGGAAGGGAGAGGAAGGATGGGAGGGGGAGGGATGGCGTCCGCGGCGACGGGGGCGGGCTGGGCGACAGGTGCTGCTTGAGCGATGGGTGCCGCGTACTCGACGGGTGCTGGGGCTGCTTGGGCGGGAGTCGGTTGGTGGGAGAGAGGGAGACTCTGCGCCGTAACGAGCGCCTCGGCGGGCGTGACGGGGGTGGTTAGGACGCCGTTCCCGTTGACTCCGTTCGTGATGGGGCGCAACGCCGCCTCGACCTCGGCCTCGTCCATGTCGACCTCGGGTTCAGCGGCCGCTCCTACGATGCTCTCGAGGTTGTTGACGGTCGCCGACGAGACGGCTGCGTGGGCCGAGACGGGTTCGACGTCGCTCCTGAGGTCCGAGGTGGGTGCTGCCGTGGTAGCTGGAGTTGCGAGAGGAATGGCTTGAGATGGAGAGACGTATTCCGAGACTGGAGGAGTTGGGAGAGAAGCTGAAGCTGGGAGATGGGAATTGTCGACGACGACTCCGCTGTTGTAATCCTTTTGAGGGGGTAACTGAGTCGTAGTTGACTGCTCCGTAGGTTGATAGTCGATTGGACCGCTCATTAGAGAGTTGTTCGGGTTGTTGTTGTCGAAAAACAAGCGAAATCAAGTTCCGAGAGTTCGAAAGGAAGCAAGAAGCGTCAAGTCCGCAAATTCCAATAAGGGGTAATTTAATTATTCAACCACTTGGCGTTTAATTTTAAATAATGAATTTGAGCTCGGACCTCGAAAAGGGTCCTTCTTCCTTCCCACCGCGCTTTCAACGTCCGAGGAGCTCTGGAAAGAAGGTGGAATACTCGTTAGAGTGACTGGGTCAAGCTGAGAGTACCGTAGGAGGGACTTGGACGACTTTGCTCGAACGAAAACTTGGTCGATGAACACCCCGACAATGAGCCGACGGGATGCTGGCGTCAAACGAAGCTCTACGAGGAGTAGGCGAGGAAGGAAAAGAGCAGCAGACGCCGGAGTCCCAGTGGCAAAGCAAGAAAAAGAGATCCTCCGTCTCGGCGGATCCTAGCGAGCAGTCTCGCAGCAGGGGCGGACCACGAGCAGAGTCGGTACAAGCAGTCTTACTCGCGAGCAGAGCAGTCTCGTAACTTTTCAGAGCTCCAAGCTTCCTTCGCAGGTCCCAGCTGTAGCTTCACACCCCGAGCTGAGAGCGGCGATGCAGTTGTGACTCGGGTAGAAGGTAACCTATTCGGTGCTACGAGTCCTATTAAATCGAAGAAGTAGCAAAGCTGGCTAGGCTAGGCGGAAGGAGCAAGCTGGAGCGAAGAGGTGGCTTGAAGAGGATAAGGTGGCGGGTCGTCGGAGCTGAAGCGGCGGTTCAAGTGGAGCTGAGGGTTCTCGAGCTGCTGAGGAATTGGAAGCTGTCGCTGAGGAATTGGGTTAGACGAGCATTGCTGCTGGAGATCCTGGGAGGAGTGCTGAGCTGGAGGAAGGAGCGTCGCAGGCGGCAGCTGCGCTGTTCTCCGCTTGAGCTCCTCGAGTAGCTTCCGATGCAGTCCAGTCAAGCAGGACGGAACCCAGTGCCATCTGAGCGTACACCCAAGAATCAGCGTCGTAGTAGGAGAGAGAGCCGCCTCGAAGCTCGCCAACGCGCCAACAACGCGGATCCTCCGCCTCGCTGCTCTCCCTCCCACCCTCATCATGTCCTCCGACCCAGCCGCCGACCGCAAAGCAGCCGCCTCCCTCCGCCAAGCAAAGCTCCTCGCCAAATCTCAAGAGCGTCTCGCCAAAATCACTGGCGCCGCCAAAGGCGAAGGTCGCGTCATCTCCGACGGTACCTTCTCCTCTCCTCCTCCCCAGGAGCACGCTAACGCTTTCTGTAGCGGCGGTAGGAATTACACCGTCTCGCGCGGCGGCTCCGGCACCTCCGACGTCGTTGGCGTTGATCGACGACGACCCGGACGAAGTAGACCTCGCGCTCCACGCTCCTCCGGCTCCTCGACGCGCTCCCTCCTCCTCCCAAGCGCCATTCGATTCGATGGGAATGGGCGGGATGTTTGGCGGGATGGGCGGAGCGGGAGGAGGAGCGGAGGGTGGGGACATGTTTGCTCAGATGCTGGCTAGCATGGGTGGGGGAGGGACGGGCGTTCCTGGGACTTCACCATTCCCCACTGCTCCCTCGCCGCCCCCACCTACCCCACGAACGCTACTCGACAAGCTCTTCCCCGTCCTGCATTTCCTAACGATAGTAGGGCTGGCGGTGTATGCGGTGGGGTGGTTGGAGCCTACGCGCAAGTTTGGCTTGTATGGGTGGATGGGAGTGGGAGGGACGATGGATTGGAAAGCGTGGAGTGCGTTGAGTGGGAAGGTGCCGAGGGAGGGGGTGAGAGGTGTGGTTGGGCAGCTGGCGGGGACGGCGTTGGCGGAGGTGGTGCGTCCTTCTTCCTCCTGTGCTCTCAGAGAATACGGAGCTAACGTGCGTATGAACGATAGCCGCTCTTCTGGCTCTTCATCACCGTCGAACTCGTCCTACAAACGACCCGACTCTTCCTCCTACGCGTACGTCCCCCCTCCCCTCCCTCCTACCCCACTAACCCCTCGCACAGAACCGTCCACCAACCCCCAGTCTCATCACCTCCGTCCTCCCCATCCTCTCCCAATTCTCCCCTCGCGCCGCCCTCCTCCTCCAAACCCTCGTACGGTACATCGCCCTCGTTTCCATCTGCCTTAACGACCTCGCCGTTCTCGTCTTCTGCATCGGTACAGCCGTGGTTGTGGGAAGGTTCAAGGCGGGCTCGCAAGGGGGTTTCGTGGAGAAGGTCGTGGAGGCGGGTGGGGTGGGCTGGAATGCGGCGAGAGGGGAGCTGTAGTTCTTCTTCTTGGGGTTCAGCTCTCGCTTGCGAGCGAGGGTGGAAGGACTAGATGGGGAAGTTCGTTGGAGCGGTAACAAAGACAACTCAGTGTCGTTTTGCGGGAGGATTCGCTCTGCTCTCGCTCGCTCGCTGCTTCGGTCGTTCACTCTGCAAAGCTCTCTCAGATCCCGACAGCTCTCAGTGGAATCGGTAATAACGAGGTTGGCATACATCAGCTTGTGCAAAAAACGATGGGATGGATGGGCGGTAGGACATAAAGATAACCGACGAGAGGGGGAGGTAAAACAAGCCCGCAACGCTACCACACCCTAACCCCCACCTCCCCCAACCCACTACTCTCCTCACTTCCCTCCCTCCTCCTCCAAAGCCCCTGAATCCCATCACTCCTCGCAAGCCTCTTCGCCAACTCGGCCTCCTCCCTAGGACTCAAATCCTCATCCTCCTGCTCCGCACTACTCGCCGGCGTATCCTCCCCCTCGGACGTCGAAGACTTCCAAGAGGTCTCGGAGTCGGAGGGGTGCGCACCGACGCTCCGAGGTCGGTTTCGGGGACGTGGGTCGTGCGTTAGGAGGGGGGAGGGGCGGGAGGGGGAGGAGGGGTTGCGGAAGAGGGTGGGGCGGGAACGGACGAGGTCGGGTGTTGGTGGGAGGAGAGAGTCGGGCGAAGTCGAGCGGGGGGGAGGAGTCGAAGGGAGCGCGGCGCGGGTGGGATCGCCGAAGAAGAGCTCTCGGGCTCGAAGAGGGAGGAGAGGAGGAGTGGCGAGAGGGATGGGAGTGACGGCGCGTGAGATGCAGGGGGAGGAGGGACGGCTGCTGTGGGCGGATGCGTGGGGAGGGGACGGAGGGCGGCTGATGGAGAGGAGGGAGGTCGTCGAAGAGGACCGGATCCTCGACGCCGTGACCTTGCCGAATTCGATCGTGCTCGTGCGTCCATTGCGAGGATTCGAAGGAGCCGTCTTCTCGGGAGGACTGGGGACTGGCGTTGAGTGGTCCTGCGGAGTCGAGATGGCGTGAAAGCTGAGCGTGGAAGACCTCCTGATGGTCGCAGGCTCCGGGTGCTCCTCGATCTTGCTGAGGTTGGGAGAAGAAGTCGACGCCGCAATGACTGCAAGCGCCTCCAGCTCGTCTCCGAGAAGCCCGGGTTTCCTGACCTCGAGAACACCGCTCGACCGCGTCCTCGCGACGCTCGGTCGACGCAAGACCTCGAAAGACGACTTCGAGGAGCCCGGCCCTCCCTCGACCGCGTCGTCTCCGTCGAGCCAGTTCCACGTGTTCGGCGCGTCCTCCTCGAGACTCTCCCTCCTCATCTCCACCTTCTTTCCACCCCACATGCTCAAGGCCTTGCCCCATTTCCCCATCGCAGGAGTAGCGGAAGCACCAGCTGCGCGAGTACGCCCTTTCGACGAAGAGCCCTCCGCGTCCGCGTTGTAGCTGTCCGCCGACGATGACCTCGAGCTTCGCTTAGATTTGCGGTGCTCGATCGGCGGAAGAGCGGAAATACGAGGTGCTGCAGAGGGAAATCCGGTGACGGGAGAGGAGGATCGCGTGCGAGGAATGTGGTGGCGTCCAAAGGAGGGGGTGTCGGGGGTCGAGGTGGAGGAGAGGCTCGAGAGGGAAGTGCGCCAGGATGGTCGACGAGGGTCTAGAGGAAGTTGAGGAGAGTAGGTTGGGGATGGAAGAGTGGGCGACATGATGTCGGGCTCGGTCGACATGGCGTTGGAGTAGGAAGGGCCTGCGACAAGGTCGTCCGGGCGACGAGACGACGGCGGTGATCGCGCCTTCTTCAACTTTCGCGTCGTCGATGGGTCCTGAATGACGATGGTTCCTACGCTTGCCGTTTCGAAAGCCTGGCGACTGGCACGCCCATCACTAATGTCGCTCTGCCGACGCGACCGCACGAACCCGCGTAGGGGAGACGCGCTGCGCGACGGACGTTCGGCTGACGCTGTTGCTGGCGACGAAGGAAAGGAAGGGAGGAGGAGTTGGGCCTTGGGGAGATCCGAAGTCGACTGGGTTCTGGACGAGGGCTTGGGGCGAATTCGCGTCGCCTTGCGCACCAAGGCGAGAGGGGAGAGTCGAGGGGAGCTATGGCGGGAAGCTGGAAGGAGGGTCGGGCGAGGTTGTAGGTCGAAAGACAGGCGAGGGAAGTCGACGGTTGGTAAGGGAGAGGAAGGGAAGTACGAGGACGGGAGGGGTCCCGACAGGGGAGTAGGCGTGCCCTTGAACTGAGCGATGAGGTGCTGGGTGCACTCGAACACACCGTGGCCCTACAACAGTACGCGCAGAGTTAGCTTGCTCCTCCCCTCGCACTCCCCCGACCGAGTGAGGCAAGGAACGCACCTGCATCTCCTCCAGGGTGGGGTCCTCGCCCAAGAGCTCTGAGAAGACGCCAGCATTCCCCGTCGCTGGCTGCACCTCCCACTCCACCTGAACCACCGCAGCCTCCTCCACGCTGTGCTCAACTGTAGTCGCTGAGCTGTCGTTCATTCCTCGAGCTGGCGCGGCGCGTGACAAAGGAAGGAAGGGTGGAGAGAGGAGAGGGGTCGAGGCGCCGGGACGCTAGTTCGGCGCACTGTTCTCCTTCTCGTCTTGGAAGGGCTTGATGGTTGGGGAGCAAGCTGTCGAAGAGGAAAAGCGCTCGCGTCGTTTGACAAAGCGCCAGAGTTGCGTTCCAGGTGCAGCCTGCGGCCTGCAGGAAGACGACCCCGCTTCGCTTTTTTGAGATTCCGGGGTGGCCTCGAATTAGGGTTCTTGTCCTCCTCTCACCTCTCGCAAAGCTTTCACGTTCCTTGAGTCGATGATTCGCTGGACGGGGTAATACCAGAGAAGAAACAGCACGACGCGCCCAAATAGTGTCTTTGCCCCCGACCCCTCTCCTCCCCCAGACTAGAACGCGCGCCGAACCTTGCGCTGCCTCCTCGCAGCGGCAGACTCTTGCGCCGCCACCGCATTGATCTCCGCCGTCCAGGGATTCGTGGTGAACGAGCCATCGTTGAAGGGCGAAGGGTTGATAGGCGCAGGGCAGTTGCCCGTCAGCGCGTCGATGTACGCGAGGGATTCAGCCTCGGTCGTCGTGTTGGTGAGGCCGAAATCGCTCGCTTTGGCAATGACTCCGCGCGCGACGAGATCCACTGGAAAGAGCTCAGAATGGTCAAGGAGAGAGGGAGAAAGCTGGCGCACCGAACGAGTACTGGGAGTAATCGAGGCCAGCAGCTCGCTGAGCTGCAGAGCCGACGTGACGAAGACTCCAGTACATCCCGCCTGCGACTCATTATTAGCGTGCGCTGAGGAAGCCTCAACGAGCGACGTACCAGCGGAGTAGGCCCACGTAACGACCTGAGACTCGTAGAAGGTCTTCTCGAAAGCAGTCGTCTTGATTCCCGTGTATACGCCCCATTCGTTGATGCAGATGGGGGGCAGGGTAACCAGCGCTGCAGAGTGAACCGATCAGACTGGAGCAGAGGTTGACGAAAAGACATGGAACGTACTATCGCAGAGCTGCGGATATCGACCAGGTTAGCTTCCGCCTCGGGAACGCTATGGCACGGAAGAAAGCTCACCAGCCGTGCAGACTTGACCAAGGATGTCCGCCGCGTCGTCTTGAGGAGGGAAGTTGCCAGGGTATGGGCTGCACGACGTCAGGACCGTTTCGGCGACGAAAAGGCGGGGAAGGACTGACTGATCAGCGTAGACGACGCTGGGAGGCTCAGTCGCGCTGCCAGGACGAACGTGCACTGTCAGCTTCGTTGGGGAATGGCTGTTCTTGATGGAACTCACCGCGCCTTGATGAAGGGGGTCCAGTACTGCAGAGCGTTGTCGACGTAGCCAGCGCTAAAAAAGTGCGTCAGAACCTTTCGCATCCTCGTGAAGGGAGAACGCACTGAAGGAAGAGTGCGATTGGCCAAGCGGAAGCCTGAATCGCGTCGTAGCTGCGCGCGTAGTAGTCCGAAAGCTCTTGAACCTGTCCGGGAGTGTAGGGCTGTGCGAGAAGATATCAGCAAACGCAGCGAACGACGAACGCTAATCGACGATGAGAACGCACCCTCGGCTCGTTAACGACTGCGAGAGACAATCAGCAGCTGCTGAATTTGCGGAGAGAAAGCAGACGAACCCTCGAGTCCACTGACGACTGAGCGGTACGGGTGGTTGCCGAGCCACGAGAGGATGGCTGCGACCGTGTCGTCCGCCCTTGCGATGTTGGTAGGGTTGTTGAAGAATGCGGCTTCCTCAGTGAGGTGTCCGCTGTGGATCTCTCCGTTCTGGGAGCCGGGAATGCTGAAAGCGGGGAGGAGCGTCAATTTCCGCCTTCGCCTCAACGCCGACCCTTCTCGAGCGAAAGAACGTACCCGTGGAGGTCGATGAGGACATACATCCCTCGCGCGTGGGCCCACTGCATAGCTTTCTCGAGGTACTCGACTTCTCCCGCGTTGACAAAGGGCTCATCTAGCACGCGTCGTCAGCTCCATCGGCGCAGCAGACCTTCCTATGACGTACCTCCGACGGTAGGGATCCAAGACCAGAAGCCCATCGGGATCCTGAGGTGGTTGATGCCATGCTCGTGAAGGAGGTCGCTGCGAAGCCGCTCGTTAGCTTTCGTCCCAACGATGCCTAGTCCCTTGCCCCACTCACATATCCGCCTCCGTAACCCACGTGTCGTAGTGCTGCCTAAGCGCAGCCGTCGCGCGCTCGGGTCCAAGGACCTGCGTGAACGTCCACTGGTCGAGCGCCTCTCCAGCGTTCTCGATGAACCAGTCCTCGTTCATCCAGCGCTCGAGAACGAGCCAGTTGCCCTGCACGCGTAATCAGCAAGCCTCCCCCATCTGCAGAAGAAGCAACTCACCAAGCACATTCCAATCGACTTCTGCTCGCCGAAATGCCAGGCGGGGAGAGGGACGACTGCCAAGTTCGCCGGCGTAGAGGCCGTCGCGCTCGGTGCAGTGCTGCTCGTCGTGGTCGCTATCGAAGGCGCACTAGAAGCGCCGCTCGAAGTCCTGCTAGCAGCGGAGGAGGTGCCACCGGCCAGCCCGGAGGCAGCGTCGGCGCTCTCACTCGAGTTGTTGCTCGACCTGCTGCCTACGACGCCTCCTACGACGGCGGCTACGATAACGACGACGGCCACTGGCACGCCAATCTTAATCCACTTGCTGATATTGCCGGAGGAGTTGCGTCCGACCATCGCGGGAGAGGTGGTTGTTGAGGAAAAGAGGGGATGTGCGGTGGGCGCGATGGAAAGAAGGTGAGGGCGCGACGCGAGGGGACGCGGGGTCGCTGAGGAGAGAGGGTAGAGAGGTCGTAGACGAGCGCTCGTGTGGAGGGGAGAGGACGTGAAGAGAGGGAGGAGGGGAACGGGACAAATCGCCAAGACAAAAAACAGCCAGGCGATGCACGCGCGCTCGAAGGGACGGGCTGTACACTTTCCCAAGTCAGCACGAACAGCGTCTAAAGGCAGAGGGAGGAGAAGGTGGCTGGTGGGTACGAAGAGCGAGGGCCAGCGAAGCTTCGCAAAACAGTCGACGACGCGAGGAGCCGAACTGGTACAGCCGAAAGCTCTGTTGCACAATGTACGAGGGAGGAGGATCTACTCGGGACCAAATAGAGAGGGGGGTAACGTCCGTAAATACGCGTGAGCGTGAGGGGTATATGAGACGATGAAGGGGGAACGACGACGACGAGAGATGCGAAATAATGCAGGCGACGATCTAGCAGCCCTGCAAAGAGTTCTTGGGGTGGTCGTATCCCGCAAAGTCCCAAGCTGTGCAGAAAAGAAACGTCAGCGGCAGCATGTGAGGAGGAACGAAGGGGAGAACGAACTGGTGATGTTGGGGTTCGTGTACGCAGTCAAGTGTCTGCGAGAGAAGCGTTAGACGAAAGACGCGAGGGAGTGGCTTCGAGCAAGCGCACCGTTCGATGTAGTCGGCTGTGGGCATCGCGGGAGGATCGCACCCAATGTTGGGCGCGTCTTCGCGTTGATACACCTGGGGGCGGATCGAAGAGTCAGCAAGTCGCCTCCTGCGGAACGACGAGAGCTACTCACTCGGACGTAGTCGATCTTCATCTCTGTCGGGAAGATGAGGTTCTCAAAGTCGACGCGCTGGAACGAATCCGAGATTCCGAGGTTGAGGATGATGGACTGGCGACGCAGTGTTAGCTGATTCGCATGGAGGAGAAACGACGAAGCTGTACGTACCATTGGCTCTTCCGAAATCAACCGCTGACCGATTTGAACTCGAGGGTTGGGTCCGACGGCGGCGGCGGTGAGAGTCCACGCAGCGGTGTCCCCGACGGACCAGGTGATGTACCCGTTCGTCGGATCAGGCCAGGCTTCCCATCCGTACTGAGCGAGGAGAAGCAGTCAGCCATGTGCTTCGAAAACGGAAGATGGGAAGCCAAACCTTTGAAAACGCAGCGCCGCCCCGCTCGTAAGCCGTAGGAAGCGTGTAGGTGACCCCCGACGCTGCTTGTTGATACACCCCTCCCTGCGAGACGTGCAGGACGTCAGGAGACGCCGGAAAGGAGCAGCCCAAAGTGAACGAACCTTGTACGAGTTGATCCAGGTCCTGGAGGAGTCGTAGACGACGGTCTCAGGAGTCGTGTTGACGGGCGAGTAGTAATCATCGTAAGGCGCAAACTGAGCGGACTGAGAGACAGCGCCGCGAAGAGCTCGGTTACGAAAAGTGACTTCGCTGCAGGAGGAAAAGCGAGAGAGCAGCGTCAGCAAGCAGATCATAAGCGATGCCTCAGCGCTCCGAACTTACGCCTCCAGGACATCGATCTCTGGCGCTCCACGTCCAGTCCTGACGTTCGGGCCAGGATGGTCGCTTCCAGGGCAGGTGCAAGCGCTGAGAGGAAGGAGCTCAGCGATGTACGACGAGTGCGAAAGGAATGGGACTCACGATAAACGCTGACCAGGCAAGAACGAAAGGACCCCGCCATTGTTGCCGGATTCGAGAGCTGCCGCAGGTCCCGTTCCTGCCATGTTCGTCTGGTTCGGTAGCGTTCCAACGTCGCAGGTGTTGTACGAGCTGCAACACGCGAGTTAGCTCGAAGAAGCGATGAGAAATGCACGAGCGACGCACTAAGGCCACATTCCGTCGGTGGTGGCGCCGTAGCCAGCTCGAGCTAGGTTTCCAAGAGTCCAGGCTCCGGGCCAGAGTCCCTGAGGATGCGAACGGGTGTCAGAGAGGGCTTCAGACGGAAGCGAAAGCTGAACGCACGCCGACGTTTGAGGAACCGGGGAGCTGAACGGAGACCTCGAGATACCCGCCAGTGAAGCTGCAGAAGCGAAAGTTAGTCCCGTCAACGAGCAGAGAGGACGAAAAAACGCACCAGAACTTGTTCCACGACTGCAGCATGCCCGAACGGAAGTTGAGGCCATGAATCGGCTCCTCGGACGCGGTGATGACGAGACTTCCCTCCCTGGTCGTGACAGCATCGGGGTCGTACCATTCAAAGTCGCCAGTGGCCCCTAGAATCAACGCGTCGTCAGCTGCGTTCCTAACGAAAGCGAAGCAGGAGCAGCGAACAGTAGTGCAGGTCCACCGCTTCCCAGAATCTGCCGGATCATCGAATCATCAGCTTCCCCTCGTTCCTCGCAAACGTCCAGCAAACTCACGGATCATCTCCAGGCCAGAACGTTCGTCCCTCCGTCTCGAACTCGTCCGAGAACATGAGCACGTACTTCCTCCCATCAAAGCCCGTCCGCGTGAGCGCCGCAGCCGGCGTGTCCTTGTCGATGAGCGTCGGAAGGCCGGGAATATCGGGCACCTGTCCAGTCGAGTTGACGCCTCCTACGTTGAACGCGCCGAAATTGGAGAGCGACTGCTTGGTGTAGTAATTGAGGATCGGATAACCGGCGAAGAGCATCACGAGCCCCGCGACGAGGATGATGATGGCGCCCATGTTAAGCCATCCGCGTAGCGAGAAGGCGGTGCAGCTGCGTTCGCGGAGCGAGTCGTGCGGGCCCGTGTTGTGCAGCTTGTCGTCGAGTTCGGCGTCCCTGGCGGTCCAAACGGGCGCGCTCTTGAGCGCGGACGCGCCAGCTGCTGCTGCTGCTGCTGCTGCGCCGGAGACGTTGCGAGAGGAGTGGCCGGAAGATGAGGGCGGTGCGGCGAAGGGGGAGGGGGCGGAAGAGACGCGGGAGGAGTAGCGAGCTGGGGGACCGTTGCGAGGAGATGGGGGAGGAAGGGACGAGTCGCGGGAGGGGCGGGTCGATGGTGAGAGAGGGCCGTTGTTGACGGGCTCGTAGGAATAAGGACCGTAGCCTCCTCCAATCGCGCCCGTCACGACGCCCGCAGTGGTCCCGTTCCCACGATAGTCAATAGAGCTCCCTGCGCTCTGGCTCCCACTCGCTATGCTTCCTCCGCCCCTAGGACTCTCGTCCCTCCGAGAAGACATTCCCCGTGGCGCGTCGTACAGGCCTCGTGTAGGGTTGAGCGGCGAGGATCCCCCCGGATTTCCCGAGCGCGAGAACGAGGGGGAACCAGGCGAGGGCGGGCCGTCGAGGTTGGAGTAGCCACCGCCGGGGTTGCCGAGTCCAGGAACTCGGGAGGGCTGGCGAGACATGATGGGCGTTGGGAGGGGAGAGGACGCGGGTGGAGGGGAGAGGAGTGAGGCTGGGCGCGCACGGGCGGAGGAGAGGGGGCGAGTGAGGCGGTGGGTCGAGTGCGATACGTCGCTGCGTTCAAGGAGATCACAGCGTCAGTCCACAGGGCATTCAACGCGCTGGATACGTGTGGAAAGAGACTGACCTTTTAGCGCGCAAGGTTCAAGGCACGTCTCCTGTGACAAAGCGAGCCAAGAGAGGAGGAGAAGCCGCGTTGGCTGGCGAGAGAGGAGGCAAAGGAGTGTGTGTAGGCGTGATGTTCCTGGTAGCTGAGGTGGTGGGAGAGAGACTGAAGTGCCGTCGAGGTGTTGCCGTTGGAACTCGAGCTCGGAGAGGAGGGCGACTTGGGAAAGGCGTTCGCTTGGCGGCCTGAGGTTTTCGAAGTGGCCTGCGTTAAGGAGCGAGACCTGCTGGACAGCAGCGGCGTTCGCGTGCTGGTACTGCCTCGAGTGGTGTCGAGGGAGAAAGGGGAGGAACAAGGAGTCGAGGCCTGCTCGATCGGTTCGACCCACCTCAAGGCTCTGCGCTCTGCTTTGTCCCAGAGGCATTGACAGTCCCTGGAGAATGGCGAAAGCACTGCTCTTGGTTTCGCTAAACGTCGATAGTCTCGCAGGCGAAAAGCGCTCTGTTCTCTGTGCGCTGCGAACCGCTCTTTGGCGTTTTGGAAGCGCGCGCTGCAAACGCGCCACGAACCAACTCCACTGCAGAAGAAAGCGAGGGAGTTTGCGACTTGTGAGGAGCGGGGTGAGAACGGAGGAGCGAACATCGAGGCGACGTTGTGAGTCGGTCTTCCTCAAATTCCCAGCGAGCTCCCTTCTCTTGAACGCGCAGATTAGGACAACGCAGGATCAAACCGAGAATCAGAAGCCGACCGAAGGGGGCACCGAAGCAGTGAGGACTGAATGAGCAGAGACAGCGAAGCGAAGTCGAGCGATTTTGCGAAGACTCCTCGTGCTCATCGTTGCAGAGGAAGTATATGAACCTCTGCGAGGAGCAGAAGCTCGTCAGTACAGCTCACTTCCAAGCACAAAGAAACAAGCACCCACCGAGATCCTGATACCGACACTTTCGCATCGGGTCCACTTGCTCGAGTTTCCGCAACATCCCCAGGGATTCGAGATTCAGCCGTTCTCGCTCTTCGCGTGTCGCCTCATCCGAGCCAAGTAAAGTGACCAGCAGTCTCTTATAGTAGACGAGAGAATCCAGGCACCCTGCGACGCGGATCAGCGAGGTCTCAAAAGGCGCAAACATTGGCGAATTCACATCGACTGTCAGGCTCCTCCTCCAGGAGCTCTTCGATCCCGACAACTTCGCGTTGTACGATGGGAAGGGATCCTGAAACACGTGTTAGCGGTGAGGTGCCGGTGGTGGAACGAAGAGTCGCACCTTTGCCGACGAGCCAGCGATGGTACAGCCACGCGCTTTGATCGTTCGGATCCGACCAGATCGCCTGCTTGACGAGCTCAAACTCTGCTCGCATCGTCAGCCAGCCAACCTTCAAGGCGACACCGAAGCGAACGAACACACCTTCGTCAACCCGCTTCGCCCGTTTTTCGCTCTCCTCCCCCCACCCCTGCTCGTCCCACAGCTTCGGCAATAGCTTCGTCCGGTAGTGCCATGCGCTAAAGTTGCTAAAATTGGCCGAGATCTTGCGCGTCGTATACGCCAGCTCCGAGGCGGTCGTAGGTTTCGGAAGCGCCCTGGTCCGCTCCGTTTCCGTCGTACGCTCGAGCGCGAGGATTGAGAAGATGAGATACCGGCGATAGTCCCAGCTGTGGACTGCGCGTACAGTCATCAGCTTGAGTTCAGCGAGGCCGCCTGAGGAAGACGCACAGTTCCGACCGTCTCGCTCGAGGTACATCTCAACCATCTTGATCTCCATCCCCCAATCCGCATCCGGCATCGTCTCGAGCACCCATTTCCGATGCTCCCACACGCTGTAGTTCTTGGGATTCTGCTTCAGCGAGCGGTTCGTGAGCTGGAGGTCCTCCTCGAGGTAGCGCTGCTTCGTCGGGGCGTCCCTGAAGTCGTGGGGAATCAGTACGCGCGCGCCGAGAGGAGAGGACGGCAACGTACACGTCTTGGAAGATCCCATGCAAGAGGATACGCCGGCGAATAGCCCAGGCGGTTTGGAACTCGGGGTTGGTGTCGAGGATGCGGGTGGTGAGCTCCAGCGAGGAAGGGGAGTAGTCTCGAGCTTCTCGCTGCAGCAACGAATCGCAAGTCAGCTCCCATATCCACTCAGCTGCAGCCTGTCCACGTGTCGTGCCTCCAGCAGTAGCTCCAGCTGGCCCGACCCACACGCGCCGCCAATCCTCCACCCACACCACGCCCGCGAGAGCAGCACCTACCCGAGCATAGAGATCGTCCAGCAGTGCCTTGTACTCTGAGATCCGTAGCGCCTCCTTCTCCTGCTTCTTGCGCTCGACTTCGGCAGAGTCGGGGATGGGAGGGATGCGGGAACGCTTGACGCCGTGCTGCGCAGGGACAGGGTGAGCTGAGAGCTGGGAGGTCCTGCTTTCTGAGGCTGGGTAACGTACCATTGCTTGCACAAGCAGGAGGAACTGCTGGGTGTTGAAGGAGGTTGTCGGAGGACAAGAGGGGGTTGCTTCTCCACGTCCCTCCTTGCCTTCCTCCTACGCGCCTGTGTTTTTCTCTCCAGGCTCTCCAGTCCGCCTCGCCGACACCAAGCGGCACCACAATGATCACGCACATCGTCCACTTCGCCTACAAGCCCGAAGTCGCTCCAAGCACTCGTCACCTCCTCGCGTCGCGCTTCCTCCTCCTCCTCGAATCTTGTCAACGCGACGGAAAGCCCTACATCCTCTCCCTAACAGGCGGGAAGCAGAACAGTACAGAGGGAGTCGACAAGGGGCTAGAGGTGTGTGGCTCTCTCCTCTTCGGCGCGGGGTGAAGCTGCTGACGAGCGGGACAGCACTCGTTCGTGGTGCTCTTTGCGAGCGCGGAGGATCGGGATTATTACGTTGAGAGGGATCCGGTACATCAAGAGTTCAAGGATGTGGTGGGGCCCAGCGTTGCGGACGTCGTCGTGATGGATTTCGAGGACGGGGTGTTCTGAGGAGGGACTGGCGCTGGACGCTTGGGAAGTCTGTCGATTATGAGCAGTTATGCTGCTTCAGGAAGCTTAGGCCGTGAGATGGAGTGGTGCTCGCGCCTCGCTTCCGTCAGCCACAGGGACCTCCCCCGACAAGTTCGCTCTCGCTTACAGTGCCTTCCTCCTTCTCTACTTCGTCGAAGAAAGCCTCTCAAGGTGCGTTTCGCTGCTCACTGATCTGCTGAGCAGAACGCTAACGAGATCTATGCAGGCTTCGCAAGACCGCCCGTTCACTTGAGACGTCGACGCCTGTACCCATTCTCGGATCTGGAGCGAGCTCCCAGGCAGCTCTCCCGCTCGTACAGTGCTTCTGCTTCTCGAACTGCGTTTGCACGAGGATTTTATGCAGCGAAGAAAGCGCTCAGCTACTGCTCAGTCGTCCTGGGAAGCGTGGCAAGCCACCGTGCGAAGCTCGAAGGTGAAGCTTTGCGATTATCGACGCGACCAACACCTCTCCTTTCTTCGACGATAGCTTGCGACGCCCGACCAAATCAACGACATCATTAAGCACCACTGGCGAACCTCACCCCGCACCGCAAAGGATCCGCGATTCGTTGGGGCCAGGCCCCGCGTGGGGAGTTGGACGCGAAATTCATCGATTCGCTCTCTCTCTTCTTCCCCTCACCTTCTGCTCCCAATATGGTCTAGTAAGTGCCGTGCTTCTCCTGTGGAGCTCTTGCTAACCGCTGCTCCTGCTCCAGCACAATCATCGTTCACCTCAAGGCGAAGGACGCCGAGTCGGCCGACAAGATCGCGTGGAAGCTGGTTGATGCCGCTGCTGTGTACAGGAAAGGTGCGTCGTTTTTTTAGCCTTCAGCGGGGGAATCTAAGCTAACGATTTGAGCAGACAAGGAGCAGCTGTGAGATGGATTGCGAATCTCCGCCGGACAGTGCTGATCTCGCTCGATGTCCTCCCTCCCTCGTCTCCAGTGGCTGGCTCGTGCACCGGTAATCTCACACCTTAACTTATCAAGTGCTTGCGCTCACGATTCTTTCCGCAGCGACCCCGCCAACCCGCTCAAGTTCGCCATCGTCGAGAGATTCGTGAACGAGGCGTCCCAGACGTACCATCTCGAGGTGCGCTTTCTCTTCCCCGCACTTACGCTCGAAGCAGAACCCATACTGGCTCACGTTCGACCCCTTCGTGATCCCTCTGCTAGACGGACCGATGGATCTCACTCGCTGGGAGGAGATGGAGGTTCCTGTGCCGAACCAGGACTCTCTCGCTGCCGCCACTTCTGGTTGATAATTCACGAGCTCGTGTATAAACTGAGAGAATCCTGGTTTACTCTCGCTGCGGATTCGAGAGAGAGCCGACGCATGAATCCAGAAAGGTCCCTCCGAGCTCGCCCTGGTCTCCCCCCTACCACACCTCAGCTGGATGCACTGAGCGCTTTCCAGCAGCCTTACGCTAAATGGTGAAAGCCACAAAAGGCGCGTCCCCTCTCTCCGTTTCCTCAGCTCCACGCTAACACGCCCCACAGGCGTCCTCATCACCTGGTCCGCCCTCCCGTCCTCCTCTCCCCACCACCCTCTAACGCCCCTCTCAGTGATCCAGCAGTAAAGCAGATCCTCCTCCAGCTCGACGAGACGGGCGTCAGCAGGTTCATCATCCAGGATCTGGACGACAATCACCTCCTCGTTAGTGCCGACGCGCTCGACCGGGTCAAGGGGGAGCTGGAGGAGGAGCTGGAGAAGAACAACTATATCAGTATGGAAGTGTAATGAGGGGGTGCGTGTAGCGAGCGTTGGGGAGGAGCGGAGCGCTGGCGCGCTGATCCACGGGGAGGCGCTCGATGTCGTCGGCTGCTGGACTTGTTGCGGGCGAGCTCTGCCTGCTGATCGCTTGCGCAAGCTAACAGGCGGACAGCAGAGCACCTGCGCTGCTAGCTCTTCCGCCCTGCTGTGCTTCGAAGCGACCATCTCTGCTCTCCCTTTCCCCTTCGCCTCTCCCGCCTGGTCCTGCTCGTTCGATTTCCCGACAAGTGCCGACGCAGGAATGACGGCTCGCTCGCTCCCAGCCCTGCTCTCCTTCGTCTGTCCGAGTTCCCAGGTCTCGCGTCGTACGGACAAGCGACCAGCGACGACAGATGTCACATGTCTTTCAACCCACGACACACCCCTCACGACGAAGCCCCGACTCGAGTAGTACAGCGCTATTCACAGCAACGATCTCCCCCTGCTTGCGCGCGATCCTCGTCAGTCCTTCTTCCCAAGAACGAAAGGAAGGCGACACACCTCCTCACGCCGGCGCCGTCTTCCTCGGCCTCCCACGCCCACGCTTCACAGGAGTCTCCATCGACGTAGAAGCTGGGCGCACTCATCAGCACCGCATTACGGGAACGGCAAGCGCAAGAGGACGACGTACGTCCAGCCGGAGCCGACTTGCGAGGACGACCAGGTCCGCGCTTCTTCGGCGACGACGATTCAGAAGCTGCGCAGAGGAGAGTCAAGACTGCGCGAGTTGAGGAGAGTTGGGACCGACCAGCTTTGGAAGCGGACTTGGGAGGACGCCCGCGAGGCTTCTTGGCGGGAGGAGCTTCGTCGTCCGACTCGTCGTCTTCCTCGTCGGGCAGCATCTTTGCGATGGCAGCGATGACTGACTGGCTTGCGGGCGTCGCGAGCTTCGGAGGAAGAATGGGAGGGCGCTTGACGATTACGGCATCGTCGTCCGAGTCGGATTGGTCTGGGAGGAGCGAAAGCGTCAGGAGCGGAACGAGAGATGGCGGGGAGAACTTACCCTGGACGGGGAAGACGGAATTGACCTTCTTTGCGGGCGGAGATTCGTCGTCTGATTCCAGCTCGTCCTCCTCGTCCTCCTCGTCCTCCTCAGCTGCTCGCAAGGAACGCATCAGCTCAGCAGGACAGAGGACAGAAGCGTAAACGACCTACGTTCCGGAGTAGCGACCTTCGCAACCTTGGGAGGGCGGCCTCGCTTCTTGGGCGGAGCGTCCGTCTTGGTCTTGGGAGTAGAAGCGACCGCGCCGTCGATCTTTGGCTTGTTCTGTCGTCAACGAAGCATCAGCTCCGTGTACTTCGAAAGTGAGAGCGCGAAGGAACGTACCTTGGATCCCACAGGCCTCCCCCTCTTCTTGGGAGCCTCAGCTTCGAGCGACTTCTTCGGCGAGACCTTCGCAGGCGTCGAGGCGGCGACCTTCTTGACCTTGGGCGAAGCGACCTTGCTTTTGACATCCTTGGGCTTCGTCTGTCGCAGCGAATGATCAGCTTGCACTTCCCCAGGGAACCAGTACGCGAGAACGCACCTTCGAACCGGGCGGCCTTCCCCTCTTCTTCGGGACCTTGACCTCGGGCGACGTTGCGGACTTTAACGCGGCCTTGACGAGCTTCTTGACCTCGGCAGGAGCCTTCTCGTCAACCTCCTTGGGCTTGTTCTGTCGCAAACAGCGCATTAGCTCTGCGCTCCTTCCGCGAGCTGCGAAGCTCACCTTCGATCCAAACGTCTTCGGCGGCGCCTTCTCCTCCGCGTCCTTCGCAACCTTGACAGTATTCTCCTTCTTCGCAGCTTGCTTCGCCTTGGGACTCGCAGCCTCGTCGTCGACGACCTTGGGCTTGTTCTGTCGCGTCGACGCGTTAGCAGTCGCCGACTGCGCTGAGGTGCAGTACGCTCCTTGCTTCCAGGAGGTCGTCCCCTCTTCTTAGGCACAACGACAGCATCCGGATCAGGCTTGGGCTTGTTCTAAGGGTCCACAAAATCAGCTCCCTTCGCCTTCGCTCCACCTCGCAAGCACAACGCACCTTGGACCCAACCGGCCTTCCCATCTTCTTCGGCGCCTCCTCCGTACTTTTCCCGCCCTTCGCAGCCTTCTCCTTCGCCGTAACGACCTTCGCGACCTTGGCCTTCGCAGGCGACTCGCGCAAGATACTCGCTGCACGTCCCTTAGTCTTGAGAGGGGCGTTGGGATCCTTCTTGGGGCGTCCAGGACCGCGCTTGACGGGGGCTGCGGCTGCGGCGGCGTCGGAGGACGGCATTGAGGGGTCCGGGGGTGTTGTTGTTTGGTCGGGAAAGTGGGATGGGGGAGCGAGTCCGGTGGAGGAGCGATCGAGGGTTGGGTCGGGGGTTCGTTGGCGCTTCGGAGAGGGTTCTCTGAGGTCCTGTGCGCGCCCTTGTGGATGGGACGAGGGAGAGGACGAGCGAGGGAGATTTAATCCAATTCAAAATACTCGAGATTAAATGCTCATTATCCTCGAGCTGCTCACGCTCTTCCTCCTCCCTCCCTCGCTCTCCGGCCAGAGCAAACGAGCTAAAGACATGGCGCCAATCGGTCCCTCCCTTCCCTCCTCCGTTGCAGGCCCCCAACTCCCGCCAACCGCAGGTCCTCAGCTTCCCTCCTCCATCGGTCCCTCCGCTCCTCCTCCAGTCGACTCCGACTCAGACGACGACTACTCCCCCTCTCTCCCACCCGACATCATCGCCGCACGCGTCGTCGGCCCCTCTCTCCCTAAACCCGTCCTCGGCCCGTCCCTCCCTTCCTCCTTCCCCGCCCCGCCTCCACCGAGGCGCGAGACGCCACTCAGCGCGCCCTATGTCGACGATGACGATGATTCGTTTGGACCCATGCCGTTGGCGGAAGGGTATCGGGTTGTGGAGAATGAGGGAGTGAGGTTGGTGAGGGAGAGGGAGGAGAGGGAGGAGGAGAAGAGGAGGAAGGCGGCGGAGGGGAAGGGGAAGATGGTGAGGGAGGAGTGGATGCTGGTACCCCCCAAGGAGGTTTCGTTGCTTAGTAGTGAGTCCGCTATGCTCGTGTGGGCGGGAAGGAGAGCTGACGAAGTCATTCGCAGCGATGGACTCCACGAAGCTCAAGTCTCGCACGTTCCAGCAGTCCGCCAAAGTCGCTGAGAAGAAGGATACCAGCGGACCGAACTTGTGGACTGAGACCCCGGCGGAGAGGCAGCAGCGGTTGGAGGACGAGATGCTGGGGAAGAAACGCAAGGCGGAGGTCTCGACGGGAGGCGACGAGGATGAGTCGGACGAGGCGCGGAGGAAGAGGCAGAGGGACTGGCAGCTGCGCGAGGAGGTTGAAAGGCATAATGTGCGTACCAATCTACCTGTGGCGGGAGGAGTGATTGCTGACATTGATTTGTCGACCTCGCAGAAAGCAGCACGCGCTACGACCCTTCTCGATTCGCACTCGAAAGGCAAGAAAGGCGAACCAAAGGACGACAAGAAGGGACCACCAGGGATCTGGGATCGTGATCGCGACATGTCGATTGGTGGACGGTTGATGAACGAGGGCAAGCGAGCCGATATCGTCAAGAGTGCGAGGGAGCTGGGTGGGAGGTTCGGCGGAGGGAGCTACTTGTAGAATCGTTGTCATTCTTGATGTTGGGTGCCTTTGCTGCCGTCGACAACGTCTGCTTGCTTTCGAGGAGAGAACTGCTTTCGACTCCCCACTGCTCCTGCTCTCTCGAAGCGGTCTTCTTGTCCACTCCTCTCAGCTTCAGGCAGATTCCGCATATGCGTTTTCTCTACACAATCTGCGTTTACAGCACCCTCGTACACACAAGTCCTACGAATCCCTCCTAAAGCAATCTTGCGAGCTCTATCACGCGTTGTACGCCGTCTTGAACTTGTCGTAGAATAGCGACCGACTCTTGGCCAGCATGGTAGCCCAAGCCTGCGCATCTCATCAGCCAGCGTCACACGTAACCGGGCCATATGGGAAGGAACGCACGCCAATCACGACTCCGTAATAGATCTGTCCTGCGCCTCCCCAAGGCCCGACGGAGATGACGATGAGCTTCGCACCAGGCGCGTACGTCTTGAGCGACTTTGGCTTTCCAGCAATGAGCTGCACGATGTTGGCTGCGGCGATGGGGCCATGGTTCTGCGAGCGAGGCGTCAGCTCAGTCGCGAACGGAGCAAGGCGAAACGGACCTGAGCGTGAGCCCAGAGTTTCGGCTCCGGGACATCAGTGATATCTCCGATAGCGAAGATATGGTCGAGCGAGGCGTCTTCGGTAGCGAGTTGGAGAGTGGGCTTGACGGCGACGCGCTTTTGGTCGTTGATGAGGGAGGGGAAGGCGGCTTTGACGAGGGAGGAGTTGGGAGTGTTGCCGTAGGCGATTAGGAGGAAGTCGGCTGGGAAGAGATAGGTTAGCGACGCTCGCTGCCGAGGAAGGTAGAAGAGAGCTCACCTTTAACGCTGCCCGCCTCACCGAGATCAAAGGTCTGCTCCTCAATCTTCCCCGTTTCCAGCCCGGTCGTATCGAGCCTCGTCCCGAACACGACCTTGACTCCCATCTTTTCCAACTGGCTCAACAGGCTCGTCCCCAAGCTCGCCTTGAATCCCTCGCTCTCGAGAAACACCTTCTGCGAGTGCACGAGCGTGACTTCCTTCTCGGGGTACCGAGCCTTGACCTCCCCACAGAACTCGATCCCAACCGGTCCTCCACCGACGACGAGAACCGAAGACGAAGCCTCAACCTCCTTCTGAAGACCCTGGAGAACGGCAGTCACGCCTGCGACGGTGGAGGAAGAGGTCGGAGGGCGACAGGGGAAAGCGTAGGTCGATCCAGTGGCAATTATGGCGTATGCGAAAGGGATTTCGAGGCTGAAGCCGAGGGAGGAGTGCGTCTTGTCGACGGTCACGGAGTGCGAGGAGAGGGAGAGGACCTTAGTGTCGGCGAGGACGATGTGGCGCGATCCGGCGGGGAAGAAGGAGTCGAGTGCAAGGGTACACTTCTTTTCCCATCCCTGTGTGCGAGAGGTTAGCGCGGAAGCGTGGACGCCTCAGCGAGAGCTCACGGGGACAACGGAGCCGCGAAGGGCTGCTACGCTGTAGTACGCCGCCGCAGGGCCTGAGATCGCAACGATGCGGTGGGTTGCTGGTAGGGAGGAAGCGAGGGCGTTGGCTGCGGGCGCACCAGCGAGACCCAGGCCGATAACCAGCACGTTTAGGAGAGCGGAGTCGGAGGACATCGAAGAAGGGAGAGGTGGGCGAAGCGAAGGGGAGTGGATGTCGTTCCGCGTGGGATCGAGATAGTCTGGGGTTAGGTTATAGCTCTGGAAGTGTTCAGCGCTGCCAGCGGTGAAGGAGAGGAGGAGAGAGTTCGAGAGAGGTCAACCCCAGCAGCCTTCGGCCATCGGGCTCGAGGTCGCAAGCTCGCGAAGGGAGAGCGCAGGAGTCCCTCTCTCAGCTCCACAGCACCAGACGGCACCTTAGGCTCGCCTCCTTATACCCCAGCAGTCCTCGATAACCCCGGCTCCCCGATAACCCCGGCACCCTCCCTTCGCACCGCTCTCCACCTTCGCCCATGCGGCTCCCTCCAGGCGTCACCCGCTCCCTCCGACAAGCCCGTACTCTCCACACGACTTCGTATGCTGCTGCAGTACCCACGAGTTTGGCAAAGCGGGGCTTGGATCGGGCGAAAGTGCTGTTGGACGAGGACGGGACGGTGAGGCGGCCCTTGCCACCTTTGAGTGCAGGTGGGAGCCCTATCGTTGCAGGTGAGCTATAGAGGAGAAGGGAGACTACAGGAGATGAGCTGACTGGCGCCGTTCGTGTTGGTACAGACGTCCGAGAGCTCAAGAAGGCTTCTTCGAAAAAGCGCACGACCCCAGCCGCGAGCTCGACCAAGAGAAGCTCAAAGGCGTCTAGCTCGAAGGTCAAGATCGAAGATCGCAGCTGGCGGAGTCGTCGGGATCCTCGGGGCTCGGGGCTGGGGTGGAGTTGGATGGCTCGGAGGCGAAGGGGGATGAGGATGGAGATGGAGGTGCTGTCCCTACGCTGCTAGAGACGAGCTTGCGACGGGATCTCGCACGATATCCCAACGCGCTGCTTCTCACACAAGTCGGCTCGTTTTACGAGGTACGTTCTGGACGTCCTGAGACCCAACTACCCCTGACCCCTCCGTCCCCAGTCCTACTTCGACCAAGCACCTCTCGTCGCACGCGAACTCGGCATCAAGCTCACGAGCAAGATTTTTGGACGCGGTTCGAGCAAGATCCGACACCCCTTCGCTGGCTTCCCCCTCTCCCAGCTCTCCAAGCACGTCTCCGCCCTCGTCTCGAACGGCCACCGCGTCGTCATCGTCGAGGAGTTCAAAGAGCCAGGCTACAACGCGGGGAGCGTAGGAGAGATCAGTCGGAGAGTGACGCGGATCGTTACTCCGGGGACCGGCGTCGACGAGGGATTCATCAAGCGAGACGAGATGAACTTCGTTCTTGCGATCGGGCTCAAGGGCGTCGCTGGCGAGATTGGACTGGCGTATCGGGATATTTCGACGGGCGCATCGTTCACGAGGATCTCAAAGCTCGAGACGCTGCGGGACGACCTTCTACTCGTCGATCCAAAGGAGATTGTCGTCGACGAGGGGATGGAGGAGCGCTCCGAGCTTGGGAGGAAAGTGTGGGAGCTGCTCAAGGGCGAGGAGGAGCGCGAAGCGTGGATGATCTCGACTGCTTCCCCTTCGCCAATCCCCTCGACCTCCGCGCCTCCCTCGCCCGAATCCACCGCCGAACACGTCCTCCTCGCCTACCTCGCTTCGACCCTCCTCTCCACCCCTCCCCCTCAAACGACCCCCATTCGCTTCGACCCGACGAAGATGATGCAGATGGATTCGACCACACTCCAATCTCTCGAGATCCGAGGAAGTCTTCGCGGAGGCGTCAAGGGCAGTCTCCTCAGCACCGTCCGAAGAACCGTCACGCCAGGCGGCTCTCGACTCCTTGCAGAACGTCTTTGTGCGTGTCTTTCCGTTGCGACACTCCGCGCGACGCTGACCGGTCCTCGCTAGGCTCCCCCTCGACCGAACTCTCCGAAATCAACTCGCGCCTCTCCCTCGTCGCGACCTTCCACGCCTCGGGCGGCACCCGACCCTACCTCCGCCTCCTCCTAAAAACCTTCGAAGACACTTCCCGCACTCTCCAACGCCTCTTCCTTCGCCGCGGCACCGCTTTCGACCTCCTCCACCTCAAGCGCACCATCCTCGGCGCCGGAGACGCTCGTCGAGTCATTGAAGACTGTCTCGAAGAGAGCGACGAATCACCTCAAGCGGCTCTGGCGTTGCTGGAGCAGATGGAGGACCATACGGCGTTGGCGAGGGCGATTGAGGAGGCGATTGATGAGGAGGCACTGGTGGTGAGGACGCAGAAGGCGGAGAGGAGGGCGGGAATCGTGGAGAATTTGGGAGTCGGGGCGGCGGATAAGGTGGCGGAGGAGGAGGCGAATGAGGCGAGTAAGACGAATGGGCTTTGGGGGAAGAACGAGGAATGGGTCGTCAAGGCTGGGTAGGATCTTCGTTCTGCGCTGGTGGTGGGAGCTAGCTGATGGTTTGGAACGCAGATTCTCCCCGGTGTTGAAGGAGCTGCACCTGGAGGCCTTGAGGCCTTGCGGAGGAAGGCGGATCAGCTCGAGGAGAAGTTGCGAGCAAAGTACGAGATCAAGTCGCTGCAGCTCAAGGTCGATCGCAAGCTGGGACCGACGCTCTATATTCAGGGCAAGAGCGAGCCGGAGAAGCTGGCGCAGGATCCTTCCGCTGTACTTGTGGCGAAGAGCGGGTCGAGTATGACTTATGTCCTAACGGTGAGTTTACTCGCTCGCGTCTCTTGGAATGGCGTCGCTGATGATTTCGATTACAGGCATGGTCTCAGCTCTCTGGCAAGATTAGCGGGACGATGACCAAGATTCGCGAGGTCGAATCGCAGACGATGCAGCTTCTCATCAGCCGAGTGCGTCCTTCGTCCCGTCCTTTCGTCGCTCGCTCGCTGATCTCTCATCAACTCCAGACGCTCGTGAATTACCCCTCGCTTCAGAAGCTCTCGGACGCCATCGACCAGCTCGACGTCGCTCTCGGCTTTGCGGAACTCGCTCGCGACATGGATCTCGTGCGGCCTATCGTCAACGACGGGTTCGTTAGGCTTTTCCTCTCCTCCTCACCTGCTCTGATTTTTCGTACTGCAGAACGTCGCTTACGATCGTGGACGGACGCCATCCTACCGTCGAGCATTCCCTCAAGATGCAAGGTCGTCCGTTCACGTCCAACTCGGTCCACTTCTCGCATCCCGGCGCCTTCATCCACTGCCTGACGGGTCCCAACATGGCTGGCAAGTCGACGTTCCTGTGAGTTCTTCTCCCCGCGTTTGAGCGAAGGGCGAAGCTGAAGAGGGTCGACGTTCGCAGGCGCCAAACCGCTCTCATCGTGATCCTCGCTCAAGCTGGCAGCTTCGTTCCCGCCGAGAGCGTGACGATGGGAATCGTCGACCGCGTCTTCAGCCGCGTTGGTGCTCGTGACGAGCTAGACCGAGACCGGAGCACTTTCATGGTAGAAATGGACGAAGGTTCGCTTTTCTCGGATTCGGCCAGGGGAAGAAGACGCTGATACGGTTGCGCAGCTACGAGCATCCTTAATAATGCCACTAAGCGATCTCTAGTGCGTCCCGCCTCGCGATTGTTCTTTTTCTCCCCTTGTTGTTGCTCACGCTCCTCGCCCAGGTTCTCTTCGACGAGCTTGGACGCGGAACGTCCCCTCTCGATGGTCTTGCGATCGCGTACGCTGCGCTTGAGCACCTCCTCAACGTCAACCAGAGTCGTACCCTTTTCGCGACGCACTACCATCGCCTTGGAGAGCTCGTGGGCTGCGACGAGGGAGGAGAACGAGGGACAGGTCCGTGGGAAGGGATCGAATTCTGGTGCACGGATGTTCTCGAACGGAAGGTGCGTCTTTCTCCCCGGATTCGTTCTTATTCGTGTGGGGGGGGGGGGGAATTGCAGGATCCGAGGGTGTTCTGGGACGTTGCTGATCCCTTTTCTTGCGGTAGGACTCGGTCGAGTACTTGCACACCGTTCGAAGGGGCCTCAACAACGACTCTGCCGGGATCGTCGTCGCCCGCCTTTCGGGGATGCCGGAACGAGCGATTCGCACGGCGCAGGAGTTGCGAGCACGGTACGAAGGTCGAACTTGAATTTGCAACAACGTCCTTTCCGCTGCATGTCCAGGCCGTTCAGGCTGCCCTACATAGCTTTCGACTCGAAAGTGGGTTTTCGGTTTTCGGAGGCCGGCGCCCCCGCGTTTCTATTAAGATCGTGTCTCGCCCTTTATCCTCCTTGGACTCCAGAAGAGGCGATCTATTCTAGCCTGTGTGCCGACTGTGACAAATCGCGGCGCACGCGAACCACAGTCTCCCTCCCGGATCCCTTACGCCGAAGTCGCGGCGGGCAAGATGGGAAAAGAGATCAAAGTCGGATTGCGATGAGTGTCCATGGCGTGAAGGCGAAGCGAGGAGTGGGTGTGCCTGAACTTGATGAGCTGCTTCCACGGCTTGAAGTAGGAACAGAGGAGAGGCCGAAAGAGCCTAAACGAGAAAGATCGCAGCTACTTTCAATGAAAACCTGGGCGTAGCTCCGAGACGACTGGAGGACAAGGTTGACCCTCTTCGCTCTCTGAGAAGGTCTCCGTTTCCCCCTCCTGTTGTACCTACCGCAACCCGCGGAACCACGCCCATCTTCCAGGATCCCCGTCATCTCAATCTCCTCGGCTTGCACCCCTCTCTCGACGCGCGCCGACCTTCCCTCCTTTCAGGGCAGGGCACGCACCTCGAGCCTTTACAAGCGCGACCCAAGCCAAACGGACAGGGCAGCCAGGACCCTCTCACACCGATCGCAGCAGTCTCCCACCGACCCACCAGCCCAACCGTGCCCGACCTCCCCCCCTCCTGATCGCCACGTCGCCTTCGTCCATCAACAAGGTCCCTCGAGCTTAAACGATTGCACCAGAGTTCAGAGCGCGCTACAAGATGGCCCACCGCTCGCCTCCCCCTCCCCCTTCTCACCGCTACCACCCCGGTCGACCTCTCCTCGGACCCCCCAACGGTCTCCACCCTTCCCTCTCCAACGGCGGCGTCGACCGCGCCCCGCCCATGAACGGCGGCCCCTCCTCCAGCTTCCCCCGCGCCAACTCGTTCTCCAGCGCACCCGGCATGCCTTCCCCTTCGCCCTACCCTCCCAACCCCGCCCCGCCCCCTCTCAGCGTCGGAGGAGCAGCAGGACCGCCTCAGCAAGGTCCCAGCGTTCTCCAGATCCTCGCCATAGGCCAGGAGCGGAACCACGCGGCGGACTCGATGGCGCATCACCCGAGGATTGAGAGCTTGGTCAAGCTGGGCAAGGAGTCGGAAGCGACCTGGCTTCAGATTGGTGAGTTTGTATTCCGGAGGGCTTGCAAGACCCACGGGAACGCCATGAGGAACGTGGAGCTGATACGGTCCTTCCTCTCGCAGGCGCGACTGCTGAATCCCTCGGCGACCTCGACCGCGCCGTCGCCTCGTACGAATCCGCTCTTCGACACAACGCGTACTCGGTCGTCGCCCTCTCCCAGATTGCTGCCATCTGCCGCTCCAATTCAAGGAGTTCAAGAAGGCCGCAGAGTACTTTGGACGAGTCGTTGGGATCGCTCCCGAGAGTGGGGACGTGTGGGGCGCGCTGGGTGAGTTCCGAGACGACGAGGAGCTGTGGGGGGACCCAGCTGACCGCGTACGCTTACAGGCCACTGCTATCTCATGATCGATGACCTTAAGAAGGCGTACAGCTCGTATCAACAGGCGCTCTACTACATGCCTAATCCTCAAGTGCGTCGTCCTGGACCGACGTCGCCCGACCTTCTCTCTGACCTTCTCACGCGCGTTTGCAGGAGCCAAAGCTGTGGTACGGTATCGGAATCCTCTACGACCGGTATGGGAGCTTGGAGCACGCAGAGGAGGCCTTCTCAAGCGTGATCAGGATGGACCCAAGTGCGTTCCCCGTGCTGCTGCGCCTCGGCGTCCCCGGCACTAACGCGTGCGCCCCTCTCCAGGCTTCGAGAAGGCCAACGAGATCTTTTTCCGGCTCGGCATCATCTACAAGCAGCAGCGCAAGTCGGCGCAAAGTCTCGAGGTGCGTGTCTGAGGCCTTCGCAGGGAGGAGTCGGACGCTTACTCGTTTGCGACCAACAGTGCTTTCGCTATATCCTCCAAAACCCTCCTCGACCGCTCACGGAGATCGACATCTGGTTCCAGATTGGGCATGTCTACGAGCAGCAAAAAGACGTGCGTTTTTCGTAGACGTCTCGCTCGGAGGTGGAAGCTGATCTTCGCCCTGCACCCAGTTCATCGCCGCAAAGGAGTCCTACGAACGAGTACTGACGGAGAATCCTGCACACGCCAAGGTCCTTCAGCAACTCGGCGGCCTCTACCACCGCTCGCGAGCTCCCTTTTACAACCCCGAGGCGTCAGTCACCATCTTGACCAAGAGTCTCGAGTCGGGTACGTCCTCTTCGCGTTCTGCGTGAGCACGCCTGGGTACGAGAACTAATACGGCGCGCAGACGCCAACGATCCCTTCTCTTGGTACCTCCTCGGTCGCGCCTACATGACGACCAACAACTTCGGCAAGGCGTACGAGGCGTATCAGCAGGCAGTCTACCGTGACGGCAAGAACCCCGCCTTCTGGTGCTCCATCGGCGTCCTCTACTACAACATCAACCAGTTCCACGACGCCCTCGACGCCTACTCGCGTGCGATTAGAATCCAACCGTACCTCGCCGAAGTCTGGTTCAACCTCGGCGCCCTCTACGAGTCGTGCAACGACCAGATGACGGACGCCATCGACGCCTACCAACGTACTCTCTCCCTCGATCCCAGCAACACCATCGTCACCACTCGTCTTCGCGAACTCAGGGAGCACCAAACCAACGGCGCCCCCCTGTCCGCCCCTCCGACGCCCAAGGACATCAGCCCGAGTTCGCTCTCGTGGAACTACGCCACGAACGCAGGCGGAGCGCCGGCGTACCTCGCGCAATCGGGTCTGGGTCCGGAGCTCAGTCCCGCCGTCTCGAGGCCGGGCGCGCTCTCCCCTCCGAACGGGCACGGATTCGACGGACCTCCAGCGCCGCTTGGACGTTCGGATTCGTCCAACTCGTACCGCGGTTCCGACGAGCGGAGGAGATCGTCCGCTACACACCAGCAGCAGTCGCCCACAGCGTCGATGAATCACTCGCCTCGCTCCTCGACGCATCGCCTCTCTGGACCTTCGCAGACCTCTCTCCCGCAGATTAAGAGCCTCTACGAAATGCGCGGATCACCCACCATCCCTCCCACCTCGGAACTCCAGCGTCTTCGCTCCCCTCCCTCTCCTCGAACGCGCCACTCGGACCTCGGTCCCGACCACAACTACCCGCCTCAGCTCAACTACCGCCAGCCTCCTCCTCCGCAACTCTTGCAGCCGTACGCGCGCGGAGGTCTTCCGCCGGTCGAGAGCGCGGAACGGGGGAACGGAATGGAGTGGGAGCGAACGGGACGGATGGGCAGTTCGAACGGACGAGGGAGCGCCACGTCGCAGCGTCCTGGGTCGTCACAGTCGCGCGGGGAATTCGCTCCTTCTTCCTTTGCCCACGAACGCCACGCTCCTTCCCCTTCCTCCTCTCGCCCTTCCATCTTGGACGAGCGAGATCCTCGAGACCCGCGCGGAGGTCCTCTCTCCCCCTACCCTTCTCCCGCGTACGGTTACGGCGGGCACTAAGCCTTCTTAGCCTTCGTACGAACCTCCTCGCCGGTTCGACCCTCGTGATCGGGAGCAAGCGGAGGAAGAGCGACGTCGAGGAGGGTCGATGGCGCCTATGCGCGGGGAGAACTCGCCGCGACCTGCGTCGGGCGTGGCTCCTCCGTCGAGGCGTCGGAGGAGTCGGGGAGTGGGAGGGAGGTGTCGAGGTCGCCGGCGACGGTGCCTGCGGGGAAGTCGAACGTGACGATTACGGGCGCGGCGACCAAGAGTCGGAAGAAGGATTCGGGCGAGACGGTGACGGGCAAGCGAGATCGCAAGGCTTCGTCGACGTCGTCGAAATCAAAGGACGAAGCGCCGGCGAAGAAGCCTCGGACCTCGAACGGTACTCCTCGTCCCGCCGTCGTCGAACCTCCCTCCACCAATTCCTCTCCCGCCGATTCCCCCACTCCCGTCCCTCCTCAAATCCCCTCTCGTACCGTCGACGAGGACTACGACGAAGGCGTCGACGCCCTCATGGAACTCGCCACGACCGCTTCTTCGCACGAACCGTCCCCGCCCATCCCTCCGACGATCGATTCCGCCAACCTCCCGCCTTTGCCACCCGTCGAGACACCGGAAGCGAAGCTCGAGGAGGGGCCGAAGCTTGAGGAGGGGGAGAAGGAGGATGTTAACCCGCGCAAGAGGGGTTTGGGATCGCCCGAGGAGGACGAGAGCAACAAGCGGAGCAAGAGCGTCGTCGAGGCCGATGTCGTCGAGGAGGTCGTCGTGCAGGTCGTCGTCAAGGATGCGCCTGTCGTCGTCAAGGAGGAGGCGACGGTCGAGGAGCAGGAGGATGGGGAGGTGCCAGAGACGGTGCCGACGGCGGTCGAGGTGGCTTAATTTTTCGTTCTCGTTCGCGGTAGTTCCAGTCGAGTACTACCCCCCCCCCCCCCGGTTTCCCAGTAGTACGCTTGTGTAGTCGTCCATCCCCCTGGTTTTGTGCGTGCGAATTGACGGCAAACAGTCAGACTTGGATCTCGGGCAGCGAGGTGAGGGGCATCTACGGTTAGAGCGGAGGAAACGGTCAATTTCAACTCTTTTAGAGCAAACTCGTTCGCTGTCCTTGTTCGTCGTCGTCGAAGCTTCCACGCCCGCTCGCCCTTTAAAATCAGCCAGATTCTACCGTCTCTGAAGAACCTTTGAATACGCCGCCAAAGCACAAGTCAACCTGTGAGTGTCTCGTAACCGGACAAGGGGAGACGAGCGTCAACGAAGACGGAGGACAGGAAGAGGAGCACTCTGCTGGGACTGTACGAGGAGAGGAGCAAGGACTAGAGCAGGATTAGAGCGCGAGAGAGAACTACAGCTGACTTGGCGCCTTCCTCCTCCGCAGAAGCCACCTCCCTCCCTCCACCTACTCCAACCAAACCTCCTCCCAACACCATGTCCTCTCCCTCCGCCGCCCCCGCTGCCGAGCTCCCCACCGAAGTCCCCGCTGTCGAGGCTGCCCCCGCCACCACCGAGGCTGCCCCCGCCGCCACCGATGCCGCCTCCACGACTGAGGCCACCGAGGCCACTCCCGCTCCCGCCTCCGCCGCTGCGTCCACCGGTCCCAACCCCAACACGTCCCTCTACGTCGGAGAGCTCGACCCTACCGTCACCGAGGCGATGCTCTACGAGATCTTCTCCATGGTCGGACCCGTCTCGAGCATCCGTGTGTGCCGCGACGCCGTTACCCGTCGCTCGCTCGGATACGCCTACGTCAACTACCTCAACGCCAACGATGGTGAGTTCGTTTTTCCAGTGCGAGTGCCGAGACTTGGGTGGACACGAGTCGAGGGAGACGCGCAGGGGAACCGCGAGCTGACTTTGCGCTCTTTTCTTATCGTTCGCAGGAGAGCGCGCCCTCGAGCAGCTCAACTACTCGTTGATCAAGAACCGCCCTTGCCGCATCATGTGGTCGCAGCGTGATCCCGCGCTCCGCAAGACCGGCGCTGGCAACATCTTCATCAAGAACCTCGACGAGAACATCGACAACAAGGCTCTCCACGACACCTTTGCCGCGTTCGGCAACATCCTCTCGTGCAAGGTCGCCGTCGGATCGCAGGGCGAGTCGCTCGGCTACGGATTCGTCCACTACGACGCTGGAGAGGCCGCGCAGGCCGCCATCGAGGGCGTCAACGGCATGCTCCTCAACGACAAGGTCGTCTTCGTCGGCATCCACATCCCCCGGCGGGAGAGGCAGGCCAAGATCGACGAGGTCAAGGCGCACTACACGAACCTTTACGTCAAGAACATCCCTCTCGACGTTACGACCGAGGAGTTCAAGGCGCTCTTCGACAAGTACGGCTCCGTCACCTCGGCCGTCATCACCCTCGACTCGGAGGGCAAGTCCAAGGGCTTCGGATTCGTCAACTACGAGAACCACGACGACGCGCACAAGGCTCTCGAGGACCTCCACGAGAAGGACTTCCGCGGCCAGCAGCTCTTCGTCACCCGCGCGCAGCGCAAGGGCGAACGCGAGGAGGAGCTCAAGCGGTCGTACGAGCAGAAGAAGTACGAGACGACTCTCAAGTACCAGGGCGTCAACCTCTACGTCAAGAACCTCGACGACGACGTTACCGAGGAGAAGCTCCAGGCCGAGTTCGAGCCCTTCGGACAGATTACCTCGTGCAAGATCATGGTCGACGAGAAGAACGTCTCTAAGGGATTCGGATTCGTCTGCTTCTCCGCCCCCGACGAGGCGACCAAGGCCGTCACCGAGCTCAACGGCAAGATGATCGGCACCAAGCCCCTCTACGTCTCGCTCGCCCAGCGCAAGGACGTCCGCAAGCAGCAGCTCGAGGCTCAGGTCGCTCAGCGCAACCAGATCCGCACCCAGCAGATGGTTCGTCCCGTCCCTCTCGTTCTTCGTCGCCTTCGTCGTCGCTAACGTCGTTCTCCCTCCTTCGCAGCAGGCTTCCGGACTCCCGGGTATCGCGCCCTACCCCGGCATGCCCGGAGCCCCGATGTACTACGGCGCTCCTCAAGGCTACGCTCAGCCCGGCGCCCGCGGACCCATGCCCTACCCTCAGCCTGGACCCGGCAACCTCCCTCGCCCTCGCTTCTACGCCCCCGGCATGCCCCCCATGGGCCCTCCCTACGGCCAGATCCCTCCCCAGCAGTTCTCCCAGTACCTCCCTCCTCCCCAGGGACCTCCTCGCGGCGCTCCCCGCCCCAACGGCGCCCCCGCTCCCGTCGCTGGCGGTCGCCCTCCCATGCCCGGACAGCCCATCCCCGCCCCCGGTGCTCCTCTCCCCACCAACGGCGCCCCTCGCCCTGGACAGGCTCCAATCTCCGGCCAGCCTCCTCGCGGTCCTCCCGTCACCGGCGCGACTCGCCCTGGAGGGTACAAGCTCAACTCGGGCGTTCGCAACGCTGAGGAGCCCATCGCTGGCTCGGGCTTGACCGCCGCCGTTCTCGCCAACGCTGCGCCCCAGGAGCAGAAGCAGATGCTCGGAGAGGCGTACGTCCTTCTTTCTCTCTTTCGTCGTCGTCGTTCCGATCGCTGACTTGGCCCTCGCGCGCAGTCTCTACCCCAAGATCCACAACTCGCAGCCCGACCTCGCTGGAAAGATCACCGGTATGCTCCTCGAGATGGACTCGTCTGAGCTCCTCTACCTGCTCGAGAACGAGGAGGCCCTCGGAGCCAAGGTGCGTTTCCGCTCGACGTCGTTTGCGAGAGCTTGAACTGACTTCTAGTCTCGCAGATCGCTGAGGCTCTCGACGTCCTCGAGGAGTTCTCCAAGCGCACTCAGGCTGAGGCTTAAGCGTGCTCCCTCCTTATGCTTGTACATCTATGCCCCCCTACCCCCATGACCCTTTACACCCCCTCCCCCTCCCCCCTTCTACTTAGGTACGGCTTGTGCTCGGCGGCTCAATTCAATCGGTACCAATTTCCCCTACCCCTACGTCTTCGCTGCAACGGGAGAGAGAGAGAAAACGAGTTGGAGATGAGGGACGCTCGCTAGCTGGGGCCAAGCCCAAGGTCGGATTAGTTCGGCGACCGCCCCTCGCCTCTCTCCCTCACGCCCTCAACACAGACCACAAAACCCAGAAGCTCTGCAAGATGAAAGGCATGATCAAGAGCGTCAAGCGCGCCCCTCACATGATTGGGTCGAGGACTGGCCTCAGCAACAGTACGTTTCGAGCCTCCGCCTCAGTTGATGACACTGCTGATGGTCTCTACCCGCAGAGTCCAACGACGCCGAGGTCGATGATCTCGTTCGCAAGTTTGCTGGACTGGAAGGTGAGGGATTGGCATCGGTAGGGAGGAGGGAGAGAGGACGAGGGTGGGAGGATGACGGGGCAGGAGGAGTGGCAGGGCAAGGACGCACGAGAGGGGGACGCTGACTCTGCGTACAGACTACACGAACAAGCTCATCAAGGACACTGGAACCTTCCGCTCCGCCGTATCCTGTACACTCCTCCCGTTCCCTCCCTCGTCGCTCTCTGACCCCAGTTCTCCCAGCGATGCTCACCTCGCAAGCTGGCTTCGGCGTCGCCTTCGCCACTATCTTCCAGCCCATTATGAACGAGGCTTCTCTCACTTCTGCGCACCCGGAGGCCGCTACGACGCTCCGCAATATCGCCGGGTACCAGGAGCTGATGGCTGAGCTGCGCGATGCGATTCAGCCAGAGTTGGAGCTCGTCGATAGTAGGGTTACGGCGCCGTTGAAGGAGTATCAGGAGCTGTTGAAGAAGGTCAGGAAGACGGTGACGAAGAGGGAGCATAAGGTGCGTTCGGATGGGTACGCTGAGGGAGAGGAGAGCTGATGGTGTTGGCGGCGCAGTTGGTGGACTATGACCGGATGAACAATTCGTACACGAAGCTCAAGGACAAGAAGGAGAAATCGGTGCGTGCTTGCGTTCCGTCGTGCTCGAGTTGTAACGGATCCTGACGTTCTCGAGCAGCTCAGCGACGAGAAGAACCTCTTCAAGCTGGAGCAGGACCTCGAGCAGGCGACGGCAGAATACGAGCACTACAACTCGTGCGTTATTCCCAGCTTTCGCGTTTCGGCATCGACTGATCCCCATGCCCTCTTCGCAATCAGCGCACTCAAGTCCGAGATTCCTCACTTCATGGCCCTCACGACGGCCTTCATCACGCCTCTCTTCCAGACTTTCTACTTTGTCAAGGTGGGTATCCTCTGTGCGTTTATTTTTCCCCGCTTCTCCGCGTCGAACCTCCCACTGATTTCGAGATCGCAGACACCCTCCTCGAGAAGATGCAAGGCTGGGCGGGCCAGACGTACGGCGAGATGAACGTCGAAGGCCTCGAGCAGATGCACGAAGAGCGTCTCGGCGACACGGTCGCCCGCCTCGACGACCTAACCATCACGAAGCGTTTCGGCGGAACCGCGCGCCTCATGTCGACCCACCGCCAAGGCTCTACCGACTCTGGTTCGACACTCAACCGCGCCCCTTCCTCGACTCTCGGTCGCTCTTCTTCCTCCGTCTCCAAGCCCCCGATGCGCGCTTACGGCGCTCCCGCCGCTGAAGCTGCTCCTCCGCCTTATTCCGGCGGAGGCGTCTCAGCGGCCGCCGGCAAGAGGCCCCCACCTCCTCCGCCTGCGTCGAGGCCTAAGGCAGGCGTTCCGGCGGTGGTGTACGTGACGGCGTTGTACGATTATGCAGCGACGGCCGAGGGGGACCTTTCGTTCTTGGCGGGGGACAAGATTGAGTTGGTCAAGGTTCGTCCTCTCGTTCGTCCGACGTGAAGCGAGTGCTGATACGAGTGGGGAAGCAGAAGACGGACAGTACGGAGGATTGGTGGACTGGCAGAGTGCATGGAAGCGAGGGAGTCTTCCCTGGTGAGTCGGTACTTTTGAATCACGGTGCGATGGAAACTGATGAGGAGATCGTCGCAGGCAACTACGTTCAGTAGGAGTGGAGAAGCTTCTCTTGTGTGCGTAGATCGTGGAATGGAGCCTCTTGAGTGAACGTCGTGCGATGTGATTTCGTGGCGAGTTTGGTGTGCGCAAGGCCTCGCTCTCGCTTCAGCAGGTTCGACGCCGAATCCTTCGGAACGCAAGCAGAGCCTCTCAGTTCTAGCGTATATCCAACAACGTCTTAGATTATATTGCCTACTCGATCCTCTCGTCCCCCTCGACAGCCGCGAACGACATGGTCTCAATCTTGCCCCGCTCCGCACCCTTGCCCTTGAGCTCGCTTTGCATCAACTCATCAATCAGCTTGAAGCTTCCAGGGTCAATCAATGCCACCTGCGATGAGCCAGAATCAACCTCGCAGTTCGCAACGCAAGAAAGAGCGAAAGACGCACGAGCTCCCACTGCTCTCCCCAGTCGTCGTCCTCCATCTTGGACACGAGCGCGAGAAGCTTGTCCTTTAACCGCTTGCCGTCCTTGCTGGGCATGGTGATACGAACGCGCATGCGGGTGCGGGCGATGGGGAGGGTGTTGCTCGCCTGAAGGACCTTGATGAGGTCGAGCGCCTGCACAATCGCGATTAGCTCCCGACCAGCGAGCACGGCAGAGGGAGGACACACCTGGACCTTGGCACTCTTTCCCGGCTTGACGCTGTACCCCACCTCGCCCATAGCCTTCTCAATCATCCCGACCGTGTGAGGCCTCTGCGTCCCCGGATCCACACACCTCCCCGCTACCTCGGTACAGATCTCCCTCTTCAAGTCCTCCAGCTCCACTGCCCGCTCCTTCTCCCCCACTTGTAGTTCCCCTTTCTTGAGCACCTCGAGCAGGACCTTCTGGACGTCGGTCGTTCCAAACGCTTTTTGGAGGTCGTCGGAGGGGGCGACGGCGCCCTTCGAGACGTTGGTGAAGACGTTGTCGATTTGGATCACCTCCGAGAGGTCGGTTTGCGCGCCTGAGCGCCACGAACGGACGGTGTTCTTGTAGCAAGCGATCTGAGGTCGGAGAGTCGAATCAGCTTCGCCTCAGTGGCGTCCGATGGGGAGCTGGACGTACCTCGAAGCGCTTGCCGGCCTTCTTGAGTCGTACGATGGACACGTTCGTGAGCTTGATCTGGGTGCCTGGTTGTTTGCCGGCGGACCTGGAAGGGGAGAGAGGAAGAGGGTCAGCGGGAGGTGGGGGGAACGAACGGCAAACGCTGAGTCGCTGGGTCCAACGGGAGTTGTTCTCTTACATGCTGGGCTGAGTGTTCTAGTTAGGGGAGTTTGGGGAGAGGAAGAGGAGCGAGAGGCAGCGCGGGAAGAACGCCAGCGCGCCAGCCCAGCTTCGCGCGCGCTTCGCCTCTCTCCTCGGACCAACTCCTCACAGGAAGCAGCGCAGACGACTTGGGAACGAGATGGAGAACGTCCTGAGCGGGATCCTCTTCCTGCTCTCACTCCTCCTCGTCTGGCGCCGACTCCAGAGCTCTCGTCCCTCCTCCTCCTCCAAGTCCGTCGTCATCGTCGTCCTGGGAGACATTGGCCGCTCGCCACGGATGCTCTACCACGCCCAGAGCTTTGTATCACACGGCTACACCACCCATATCGTCGCCTACCGCGGTACGTCCTCCCTCGAGCTCTTCCCAGCTGAGATACGAGGAGCTGATGCCGGGTCTTGAACAGGGTCGACTCCGCCCAAGGAACTGCTGGAGAACCGCTACGCCCACTTCGTGTACCTCCCACAACCGCTCGCATTCGTCTCTCGCCTACCGAGACCGCTCTTCCTCCTCCTCTCCCCGCTCAAGGTCGTGCTCGCGGCGTTCTCCCTCCTCTACGCTCTCGCAGTGCGGATTGAGCGTGCTCCAGCGCTTATGCTCGTTCAGGTTCGTCCTTTTTTCCAGCTAGGCGGAGGAGGGAAGGGCTAACGCGTCAGCAGAACCCTCCTGCGATCCCTACCCTCCCCATCGTCAAGTTCGCGGCTCTCCTTCGCGGGAGCAAGGTCGTTATCGACTGGCACAACACGGGCCACTCGGTGCTCGCTCTTCGGTTGGGGGAGAAGAGCTTGGTGGTGCGATTCGCCAAGTGGATCGAGCTGAGCTGGGGGAGGGATGCTTATGCGCATTTATGCGTGACGGATGCGATGAGGACGACGTTGTTGCGCGAGGCGAAGCTACGGTGCGTGGTTCACTTATCTTTTCTTTCTCGCACGAAGCTGATCCGAGGACGCGCCAGAGGTAGAGCAGTAGTATTCCACGACCGACCCCCTTCGCACTTTCGGCGCCAAACTCCCTCCGAAACCTCCTCCGTGCGTTCTCCTTCCCTGATCTCCCACCCAAGCTTACTATCTTCACACCGCAGCTTCTCGCCCGCCTTCCAGTCCTACAAGATCCCTCCCTCGCCTCCTTCCTTCCCCCGCCCTCCACCACCGCTTTAACCTCCCAGAACTCTTCGACCCCCCGCCCCGCCCTCCTCGTCTCCGCAACCTCCTGGACTCCGGACGAAGATTTCTCCCTCCTCCTCCGCGCCTTATCCCTCTACAACACGGCCGCCTCCCTCTCCCACTCTCCTTCCCCCTCCTCCCCCTCCGACGCCACGAAACCTCTCCCCAAGATCCTCATGCTCATCACGGGCAAAGGCGCCGACAAAGCTCTTTTTGAGCGAGAGGTCGCCAGGCTCGAAAGAGGGTGGAACTACGTGCGCGTCCGAACCGCTTGGCTCGCTACCGAGGATTACCCCCGCCTCCTCGGTCCGTTCCCTCCCCTTCTCCCTCGCTGCACGTAACTCACCTCGCGAGCAGGGTCAGCGGATGTGGGAATCTCGTTGCATGCTAGTACGTCCGGCGTCGACCTACCGATGAAAGTCGTCGATATGTTCGGTTGCGGAACTCCCGTCCTCGCTCTCGATTTCCCTTCGTTCGTCCTCCTTCCTCTCCTTCGCTGACTCGCGCTGACCCTCGTCACAGGATCGCCGAACTCGTCCAAAACACCATCAATGGACGTACCTTCCACACCTCTGGAGACCTCTCAGACCTCCTCATCGTTCGTCCCCCTCTCTCCCGTCCCCTCCCTCCCCTCCCTCCCTCCCGTACTGACGACCTCGCAGAACGTACTATCGAAACTAAACTTATTTCCTTCCCCGATCGATATCCTTAGAGCGGGAATCAAGGATACGAAGTACGCGGGGAGGAAATGGTGTTCGTGGGAGGAGAATTGGGATGAGGTGATCGGACCGCTGGTGGCGCCTTGAGAAGTGGGAGAGGGTGTTGTAAACAAGGTCGTTATGCGCGCCAAACTGGCTTTCGGAGAAGAGCGAGCGCGAGGAAGGGAGCTTTGGGAACGCTCGTCCCCAGTCGAATCTCTCTCGCTCGCGCGTTCTCTCTCGCTCGCAAGTGGATGAGGCATTGTGTTTTTCCAGGGTACTGCAACGACGAAAACTACCAAGGCGTGCGTGTGTGAGGCAAAAAGAAGTCAACATGGTGAAGGAAGATGGGGGAAGTACTGCTAAGATTCGTGTGTGGGAAGGAGGTATCGGGTAATGCCTGTTGATCCGAGGCCTCTAGCGTGTGTCGAGGTGGAGGAACGGGTGGTATCGAGAGAGGGGAGAAGGAAATGTCCGTGTGTGAGGCGTTTTGGGGGCGGAGGAGGGTGAGGAGTTTTGGGGGCAACATGATATGGGCGACTACGCGACGGGCTCGACCTTGACCGGCAACGCAAAGTACGACTCTATCGACGCTCCCGTCTCCCACTTGGGCGTCGCGAACGGTGGTTCCGACGTCGACCTCATCGGCATCGACTCTCCGAAGTAGAACAGCACGTCGTTGCGAGTGGGGGTGACGACTGGGGTATCGAGGGTGGAGGTACGGCGACGAAGGTCGAGGGAGAGCGGAGGCTGGGAGAGGACGGCGGTGCTGAAGGATGGGATGGGGACGGTGTTGAAGACGTTTGGGGGAGCGGGGAGAGCGTCGAGACTTAGGCCTACGACGGGGAGGATAGGGATAGGAGGTTCCATCAGCCCGACGTTGTTCGAGTCCATCGACCCTTCTCGCTCGCCGCGGAAATGAGGGTGCAAAGCATAGACGTCGTCCTCGCTTCCCATCGTCGGTACGGCCGTGTAGTCGAGTTCGAGAGTCCGTCCAGCGAGCGCGTTGATCGTGGGGATCCCTCCGCCTTCAGCTTCGCGACCGAGGTAGCCGAGGACGTGCTCGCAGGCGCACCCGTCGTGCGTGTTGAGGAGAGCTCGGAGCTCCATGAGCTCGTGATGAAGTCCGCGCGCGACGGTTTGGAGATGAGCGTTCTTGGCGGCGCACTCTGCTGCGACTGTAACGAGGAGAGGAGGAAAGAAGTGGGTCAGCGAATTTTGACCGAAAAAAGCGCGTCATCCGAGCGGAGAGTGGGCAAGGAAGGAGTGAGGAGGGAGAGACTAACGAGATTCGAGGTTGCCAACCTTCTCCTTCTTCTTCTGCCTACTCTTGCACGCCGCGACCCTGTTGCGCTCGAGGAACATCTTGCGCCGCGCCTCGTCGTCCACCTCTCCTCCGCCCTCGACGACCTGCCCCTCGTCCTTCTTCCCCTTCTTCCCACCCTTGGCGACCGCCTTTCTCCCCTTCTTCGCGCCCTTCGTCGGTTCAGGAGCAGCGGACGACTCGGAGGAAGGCGGGACGCCCGAATGGTCGAGGAAGATGTACGGCGCGACCGAGTTGACGCTGTGGTGGACGGTACTCGTACCGGCGGGGAAGTGAAATTGCTCGTAAGTCGAATGGGTTGATGCGGAGATGTTCGTGGCGGGGAGTAGGGAAGAGGGGGAGGGGTGCGGCTGGAAAGCGGGAGGAGAGGGAAGGTCGAACTGGAAGGGAGAGCCGTACGGGTTGTTGGAGAGCTTGTCGAAGGATCCGTCGAGGGGAGGGAGGGGGATGGACGAGTCGCTGGGCGTGAGGACCGACGACGAGATGGGGGAGAACTCGTCGAGCGACCTAGATTGATCCGACGGCGCCGTCATTCCGTCAAACGACGTCTCGGATCCCGTGTCCCTCCTCGCGCGCTTCGACGCTTCTCCTCCCAATCCCCACCGAGTTCCTCCGGGCGTCTCAATCATCGGCGTAGACATGGCCCGTTTCCTCCCTCCTCCCCGGCCGAGCGCGAGGTTGAACGAGTCGAACGCGCCAGGGGTTCGTCCGGGATCTGCGTCTTCGCCGTGGCCGCGAAAGAAGTAACTGCCGGTCCCGCCTGGAGTGCCGAAACTCATCTCGAACGGGTTTGACTCGGCGTGGCCGGAAGGGGTCATGCCTCGTCCGAAGATGGAGGGAGTGATGGTGAGGGACCAGAGGGACGGGGAGGAGGGGGAGATGGGGCCGAGGTAGCGGGAAGGGACCTCGTATTCAAAGGCGAACGAGTTGGCACAGTCGTCTGTGGAGGGGAGGGGAGTTAGCTGTGCGCAGTGGTGACGGGAGGGTCTTTGGTCGTCGGGGACCGAGTGCACGGCGACGGCTACGACGGGAAGCAGTCCCAGCGTTTCCACCGTCCAGGCGCCAATCTCCACCATCTTGTGTCCCTGCCTTGCCCTCGAGTCGGCCTTGGTTTCATCTCCCCGGAGGCACCTTGCGCTCGTCCAGTCCGCGAGCTCCTTCCCCCCTTCGTCGCCTCAGCTCGCCCTCTTTCTCGTTCGTCCCTCTTCGATACGCCGAGTGTGAAACGGCACGGGTACTCACAAGAGGCAGAGCAGGTCATGTTGGATCCGGGAAGGGGGTTGTACGACGGTGGTGGAAGGCGGTGGATGGCACGGGGTGGTTGGAGGTTGGATGCGGGTGTGGTTGGAAGCTTTGTTGTAACTCCCTCTTGTTGCCGTTGCTGCTTTTGGTCCTGCGTTCTGCTGTCGTCGTCGTTCGTCGAGGGGTGGGGGGGAAAAGAAGGGAAGGAGGGACTGGATCGAGCCGAAGATCGAAAGCGTGAAAGAAGATATCCTGAATATCTCTATGACATTTCTTATCTCGCTCAGCATTTTTGGCTACCCACGACGTTCGATCCATCTCTGAAGAGCTGACCGGCCTGCGCTCATCCGCAGGGAAGACAACGTAGGGATCGTCAATCAAAGCGTGCTAAAGAAGTGGAAACCCTCTGCCTGGTCTGACCTTCCCAGCTTCTGATCTAGCCCAAAAGACGACGACGGCTGCGACGCCGCGAAGTTCCAACTCTCCTGGCGTGGTCCTGCTGCGAGCGAGCGACGAAGAGGGACGAACGAGGGCTGGACGAGCTGCAACGTGTTCCTTCTCGCGCCGACTCTTCGCCTCGCACCACTTCGTTGAGTTCGAGCTAGAGAAACAACCGCTTCCGACGGCCTCTCCAGCGTCGCGCATTCCATCCTCTCGAGTCTCCATGAGCGGGTGCCTGTAGCCGTCTCAATTCCCACAAGGTAACGCATGCAGAGAACACGTGTAGCAAGAATACGATTGGATCGTACATACATGCTGTCTTTCTGATCAGGGCCAGAGAGATCGCGTAAAAAAGATAGACAGGAAGTGAGACGAGGAACAGCCGCACGCCGACAGGCCCGGCAAAGCGACGTATGGACTGGAATTCGAGGAACAGAACGAAGAAGGGATAAAGGGACTGCTCTCGCGCTCTTCTTCTCTCCTCGTCGTCGTCGTCGTTCGAGCCTCGAGGAGAATCCGGAAGTCCGGCACCGCGGAATGACAACGAATGTTGGACCGGGAAGCTCTTTGCCAGATGAGAGACCGCGTTACGAGATGCCAAGAGGAGACCGGCAAATGGTTTCGCGAAAGAACCGCCGCCGCTTCGCATACGGAGCACAGCACGTTCGAGGGGAAGAAGAGGTGGTAGCGAGGTTGGAGCGAGGTTTAAGGAAGTGAGGCGATGGGTGCGTGAGAGAGGGGAGAGGAGGGGGTGGAGGGATGGATAATATGGGAGCCGTGGGGGAGGAGGAGGGATTGGCGGAGCAAAGGAGAGAACGCTGCTTGCGAAGGACTGAGGACCGGTCGTCGGGGATTCGAGGTGAGCTGGTTCGTGCCCCTCGCCACCGCATTTTGTGTTGGGGTTTTCTCTGCCTCGTCGAACAGCGCTTGCGAGAGCTGCGAGTGCGAGGAGCTGAAGCTCAGCACTCAGCATTCCGAGGGGTCGGCATCGCGGCCTCAATGCAATTCGTACTCGTTTCTACACCGCGCAAGCGAAGAAATCGCCGCAATTTCCTGAAATCCGGAGCAACCAGCAATCTCGAGCCAGAGAACTACGAAGGAGGAAGACGGAGAGAGACTGCGAAGCTTCGGCGACGACCTCGCCCCCAACTCCATCTGGCTTCTCGTCTAACCCCAGCTCAGGTATGTCCACCAAGCTCCCTCCAGCCTTTCTAAGCTCTAGGAGGGGAGTGGAGCGAAGGGGGAGATGGGGGCGGAAGTTCCTGGTCGGTGATGAGGGAGTTGGTGGGTCCTTGCGGAGGTGGATCGGATAGTTTAGAGTGTCGCTGGTTCGGAGTCAACGTTCGCTGGAGGGCGTGCAAGAGATAGCAAGCTGTGAAGAACGACCACTCGACGAGCAGCTGTTTCACGAGAGAAAGGCTCTCGCTGGGCCGAATCCTGGCAGAGTCCGGCGTCTCTCTCAAGCCTGACAGGTGTGCGATGCAGCTGCAACAAGATCTGTTCCGGTGGTACATCTCCTTCGGGTAGAGGATCAATACCCCCCACGAGCAAGAGGAGGACTAATCAACCGACGACGCGCCACCACCCGTCCCGCCAACAAATCCCTATCCCCTCTCACCATCCCAGCGAACTGCACGACTGGTCAGCTCTATCATCGCAAAAAGCACAACGAGCAAAGCGTGCCTTCTTCCCCACCTCCCACACCTGCCCAATCCGCTCGAGCCCATCAATCATCGTCTGCGAACCAACCGTTAGCTGCGCTCTTCCCCCGAACAGCGAGCGAGCGTACATCGATAAGAGCGAGCCGGTCGTCGTCCACCATTGTACCAAAGACGTCGTCGCCGCTAGGTACTGATGGCCCCGTGCTGCCAGTGACGATGCCGGGGACGCTGGCATCTCCTCTCGTGCGGCATTTGCCTGCGAATGCTCGTCAGCCTGTTAAGCGAGCATGTTGGGGGAAGGCGGACCTAGGAGACTCCAGTCCCCGAGAGAGAATTTGGCGGGGAAGGCGACGCAGTAGAGGACGTCTATCGGCGTTCGTCAGCGCGGTTTCTTCGGGGTGGAGAAGGAACGCACAAGGAACGAAAGTTGTGAAGGTGTTGACTCTCGAATTGTTCACGGCCGTACGAAGGTTCTCGTACGCCGCGAGCTGGGAGACGATCTACCGACGCGTTCATCAGCTCACTGCGCGACGAAGGGGGCGAACGGAACGTACTTCGTGGATACTGTGAACACCCTCGAGGCATCGCTTCATCGAGTATTCTGCGCTGCCTAGGACGATGGGTTGAAGAGGGGTTGAGAGCGAGTGTGGCGAGACCGAGGGCGACGCGGAGGTGGTGGAGGTTGAGGAAGAGGCTGGAGAGGAGGATGAGCGAGGAATCGGGGACGGAGAGAAGGAGACGAACCAGTTGAGGACGATGAGGATCATGATGAGCTGCGAGGAGCGAGAGATGAGCGAACATCGAGCCAAAGTGAGAGATAGAAAGACACGTACAGGGCCATCGACGCCTCGCTCCGCGTTTGCCGAAGCCTGCTGGTTGAGGATGGTGCGAATGCAATCCAGCTGCTTGTCCATCTCCAGCACCGTCGCAAGGTCCTCAAGCGGTGGCTTCATCCTGTTGACCCTAAACGGTCCGTCGGCGGGGAACCCTGCGCATCTCCAAGTCAGCTCCTCGCTTTACCACGCACAGAACTCGCGAACGCACCGGATGGACGATACGTCTCAGCCTGAATCCTCCCTCCGAACCAAACGACTCGACAAAGCCACGCGAACGACCCGACTATCGGTCCCGTCTCCTCCTCCGTCTCGATCGTCCCTGGCGCACTAGGCCACCACATTGGGTTATCGCGCGAGGTGCAAGTTCCTACTGCGAACGAGGGCTCGGCGCAGGGGAGGAGAAGGCGGATGTCGGCTTCGGAGATGGTGGCGGGCCAGCCGATGCAGGCGGCTTCGAAGCGGTCGAGGACGAAGACGGTGCACCTTGTTGGAGTGAGAGGTCAGTTGTGTGTGGGAGAGAGGGGGGAGGGAGAGGACGTACATCGTGCGACGGCATTCTTCGAGGAGGAGAGGATCTTCGGGGAGGATGTGGAGAGCTGGAGGTCGAAGTCGTCGATCGCTCGTTCTCAGTTGAAGGCCTGAAATACGATCCTCGTCCATCCTATGCAGTCCCAGCATCGCCGAAATCCTGACCGCCTGCCCAATCGTCAGAAACGCTCGTTGATGATCCCCCTTGCCCATCTCGACCATGGTGAGAAGACAGAGCGCCTGTTTTGCGGAATTTCATCAGCCACTAATCTCTGAGTGAAGCGGCGAACGTACCTGGACCATTTCGACCGACAAAGTCGCCCTCTCTCCAATCGCGCTAACGCTGGAGGCGATTGCGACCTCGATCTTATCCCTCGCCGCTTTGTACCACCATTCGCCACGCTCCCGCACAGTTGGATCTTCGTGATAAGGCGCTGCGATGGCGAGAACGGCGAAGACGAGTGCGAGCGACGGGGCCGCGAGGATCGAGGCGGGGTGGTTCAGGGAGTAGAGGTAGCGAGAGCGGTGAAGGAGGGGGAAGTGCTGGTAGATGGTGCTGAAGAAAAGGTCGGTTCTGCATGGATGTGCGTTAGGTTCGGCTGCGTGGGGAAGGAAGGAAAGACTCACAATTCGAGGAGGAGATCCATCTCAGGCAGCTCGCTCCCCCACATCGTCGTCAACGCTCCTCCAGTCGGATGCCATCCCAGCCCTCCATTGTCGTCGGCGTACTCTGCTCTCCGCACGCCAAACGCTCCTGTCGCAGGAGGCGTAGGTGGGAGGGGATCTTGCGCTCGATGCCGATCGCTGGAGACGGGCGGAGCGTTGTAGGCCGAGTGAACGGAAGGGTGGGACTGATGCGTTTGAGGGGAGGCGTGAGAATCGAGACTTTGTGCCGTAGTCGGGCGACCGTCGGCGTCGTAGGAGACGGGATTAATGAGATCCATCAGGTCGGAGACGTGGGAGGGGGCGAAAGGAAAAGATTGGAGGTGGGCGGCGGGGATTTCGAAATGCGGCGGAGGAAGAGGGAAAGCCTGGGAGTCCTGAGGTGGAGGGAGGGGTTGGAAGGACTGAGGCATCTCGTGCGAGATGTTGATGCTCCTATGTCGAGACGCCGCGGGTGCAGGGAGGTGGGCGGGGTCGTAAAAGAAGGGCGACGCCGAGGTTTGTTGTTTGTGATGGGAAGGACCAGACTCTTCGTGAGGGACCGTAAAGGAGGGAAAGCCGATGGGAGGGGAGGAGGACAGGGATCGCGAGGCGTTGGAGCTGGGAACGGAGGCGAGGGGAGCCTGGCGGTACTGCTCGAGCTCGCTTTCGAGTTGTCCTGCGAGTGGGTACGGGCTGTCAGTCTCGCGTTGGGTGTCGCGACAGGAAGGAAGCACTCACGAACGCGATCCTCCAGCTCCCTCGTCCGCTCAGTGAGCTTCTCGTGCACCGGATCTGCACGAAAGGGTTAGCTCCAACCCTCCACAACATGGATCCACTCCGAGCTCACCTCCGTAGGCGCAATCGTGGTTCAAACGCGCGCAGGTCCTGCAGAAGGAAGGGTGTCAATACGCGCTCCTCTTCTTCGCGACCAACGTACGAGCACTTTGGCCTGACTCCATCACATCTGAGCTTGCGGCGCCTACAAATGGAGCACTGGGAGAGCCGGGGTAATGATCAGCTGTACCCCTCGGAGACGTCGGAAAGCAAGCTCACAGCGTTCCCTCGGGGCAGAGGTGCTGCCTTGCCCTTGGGCGTCCCACTCCCACTTGCACTAGCTCCCAGCGCTTCCAACTTGCTATCCACGTCCGAGAACTCGCCAGATCCCATCCATCCCTCCTCCTCATCTGCCCGAGATTTTGAAGCTTTCGTTCGGTCTGGGGCCATTCGCTGGGGCTCCGGTGTGCGTGTGGGTGCTTGAGGTCCTGTGCAGGCGTGGGCGCCCGGTTGCGTGTCGGCTGAACGGAGCTGCTGGCTAGTCGAAGGTCGCGCGGAGAGAGGGAGAAGGAAGGGGAACCCGGCCGACTTGGGGAGCTGAGGCCAGCGAGACGCCTAGAGGATCGACGCGATCAACTTTTTTGCGTTTCGTTATCTCCGCAGTGTGAGACTGAGGGACGAACGAATCGGACTCCGTTGATTCGACTCGGAGGAGGGAGAGGAGGAGGAAGAGAGCAAAGGCCGCGGAGAGCTCCTCGGAGCGTTCCCCCAAGACTCCCCCAATTGTATCCTTTCGCCTGGTTCCTCGCAAGCCACCAACAGTCTGCCGAAACACGGCTCGATCACTTTTCGAAGATGATGTCGTGGGTGGGCCCCGTCACTGGCAGACCTGGTCCGCTCAGCGCTGGAGGGAAGGCACCCTCCTCGAGTCCTCAGGCCTCCTCTCCAACGGCGTTAAAACGCCCATCTCGTTTCGTGCTGATCTGCTGGGAATCTCGGGTGGAACCGCAGCGCCCAATCCTCTGGGGCAAGCTGGTCCAGGTCGCGCGCCTGCGACGTGACAAAGCGAGCAGGTTGCAAGAGGCTCCGGCCAGCTCAGACAAGCTCGCCGGCTCGAGGACGATGTAGGCTGACCTTGCAGACAGCGTTTCAGGAACGTCGGACGTCTGCTTGCTCCATCGGCGAAGAACTTGCCAGGGGCGCGACGCGGCAAATCTGAGGCTTCCGCGCTAGCTGAGGACACCCTGCTCTCGCCGTTGGTCCGGGGCAAAGGAGAAGGAAGGGAGCGAGCAGCGAGCTCGAGCTCTCATGCCTGCCACAGGCCTTCCCCAAGCTCCGAGGGGTCTTCCTCAGGCCGCTTGTTCCGTCTCAGCTCGGCTCTGCTCTCGCTCGCGGCGTCTGCACACGAGAAAGGGGGCAGCGCAGCTTCGAAGACCGAGGATTTTCTTCACGACTTGCTGATAGCTGCTTGTCTTGCGGGCGGGAGGTGAACAGCGAAGGAGACGAGCGAGGAGGTCTCAGCTGCTCAGGACGTGCTTCAGGTCTTCGACTCAGCTGAGGCTGCTTCGTTCCCACCGCCATCCTACTCCTGCTCACCTCATCCACAGCATCCGACCCATCCGCGCTTTGCAGGAGTCGAGCGCCCGAGTAGTCGACCCTGCGATGAATCTCCCCGCTCTTCATTGCCTTCCGCAAGCTCGCAAGTCTAGCTACTCCTCACCGCGCTCGCTCTCCGCGTTGCTCAACAACATATAAACCTAGCTTACGACGACGAGGCTGCAATATGCCCGCTCTTCCTCAAGGCGTTCGAGAAACGGCCTCACTTCCCCTGCGTCCCCCACTTCCGCGTCGCGTGTTCCGAGGTGTGCTTCCTCGCTAGCGCTCGTAGGCTCTCACCCATCAATCACTTCCGCTGGCTCGCACCGCCATCTGCAAAATTCTTCGCTACTTCAAGGTTGGCGAAGCTGATTCCTTCCTGCGAGCGAAGGAGACGGCACGCTTGCTGCTGCTCTGGTACCCTTGCTGATTGGTTCGCTTGAAGGTATTCGCTTCGTATTACAAGAACCAGGTCTCACGAAGCTTCGCGAACGCCGTGTCCAAAGCGAGGATAGCTGCAATCGAGATCTCTTCGCAGGCAGAGGAAGGCGCCAACAAGAAGCCTCAGCTGGAGTGAAGTCGACCCAGACTTGGAGAGACCTGGAGTAGGGAGGTCTAGGGAGACTCTGTGATCCTGGGAAAGTCGCCATTCCGCAGAAGATAGCCCTGCGCCCTGCGAGAAAGCGAGAGAAAGCTGGCTGGCGCGGGAGAGACCCTTTTCGCGAGCTACTTCGGCCTCGCTCTGTGGTTAGTCTTCGTTACCCCTGCCGTACAGCTATCTCCTTTACCCAGAGCTATCTGCAGAAAGCTGCAGAAGGAGGAGAAGGAGAGACGATCTTTGACATGCGCGAAGTCGATCATCGACTGGGAGCAGCAAGACCTTCTCCAGGCGTTTGCTTCCCTTCCTCCCCTCATCTCGCACCCTTACAAAGGTCCTCTCCAGGCGCCGACGCCGTCTTTATCTCCCCTCTGCGTCCCCCTCGTCGTGTCTCCATCAAGCGCACCCGACAACAACCTCACGCCCCCTCCCCCGCCCTTCGCCATGAACTCCAACAAAAAGCCCTCCATGTCGTGCGTTGCTCCTCTAACTCACCGCTTCTCAGCTGTATTCCAAGAGTCCGACCGCTGACCCTCTCCTTCCTGCCCCTCCACAGTGAGCTCAAGCTCCGCCGCCTCACAGAGCACAACCAACGCCTTCGCGAGGACCTCGACCGCCAGCGTATCCGCGTCTCGGAAGCCAGCGCCAGGTAGGTCCTCTCTCTCCTCTCCTCCCCGCCGCTCCGTCCCTCTCTCTCCTCCCCACGCTCTCCCTCCTGCCTACTCGTCACCCCGCACGGACCTGCGAGCTGATAACGGTCCCCCTTCTCAGCTTGATCCGGTACTGCAAGACGACCCGCGACTACCTCTGCCCCTCCGTCTGGGGTCCTATCCAGAAGGGCGAGGACCCTTACGCACCCCAAGGCGGCGGAGGGTGCTGCAGCGTTCAGTAGCGTCGCCCACCCGACCCTCCCCCTCCCCTCTCTCTCTACCGACTCTCTCTCTCTCTCTCTCCTCGACCTCTATTTTCGCATCCCCTCGACGCTCGTTCAGCACATTTCTCCACCCCCACCACCCCTTCGCCCTAAACAACGCGCTAGTATACGATACCCCCGGCGGAGGAGCCCACTTTGGCTTGTACATTACCTTCCGCTTTCGGGCTTCGCGCGGTGGATGGGACGCAGTGGGAGATGGAGTGGGAGGAGATGCGGGATGGGATGATAGCTGTGGGGAATGAGGAGGGACGAGGGAAGGAGCTGCAACCACCGCCGTGCTCAGTGCTCAGGGCGGGTACCTCTGCTCTGTGCTCGCTAGCTCACACTGCTCGTACGCTTAGGCTGGAGGAGGGTCTGATGGACGGGTACCCTCGCTGGGATGATGGGGGCGCTCTTCAGTTCGTGGACTCGGCTCATTCCCTCCGCGAAGGGGGCGTGGGGTAATTACGGGAGCTAGCTGGATGAACGGGATCTGGTTGCTGCGCTCAATGAACTCTCATACAGTGCTCGCCGACGCTCGCTCTCCTGCGTGCGAAGGCGGAGATTCTGAGAACAAAACTGGTGCGATGACTGGTGCGCTGACGAGCTTGGAGCTAGGTGCTTGAGATATCGCACTTTCCGTTTGTAGTGTGTTCAGCTGTATGTTTGAGCGTAGAACAACTTCAGTCGTTTCCAGCCTGCTGTCGTGCCCACCGTTCGAGTAAATTGGAGAAGGGCGTCGTGCGAACCCACTGCGACCTGCGCTGTTGACGCGTTGACGGTTGACCTTCGACCAACACTCTCAACGATGGCCGCGTCGTTTGTCGGGCTTCCCGTCGTCTGTACTCTCCAGGACAAGCTCACGACCGTCGAAGGCACCGTCTCCTCCATCGACGCCATCCAAGGGAGCATCACTCTCGAGTCAGGTCCGCGCTCCTCTCCTCTCCTCGAGGGCCAACCACTCACGCCCTCCTCCCCCAGTGACGATCCGCAAGAACGGGCAGTTCCACAACCAAGTTCCCATCCGCGTCCTCTCCCGCGCAGAAGTCGCCGGCCTCTCCCTCCTCAGCACCCAGAAGTGCTCCCTCTCCTCCGAATCCAGCCAGCGTTCGCACCACTCCACACCACGGAACACTCTCCCCTCGCCTTCCTCCGTACGCTCCTCCTCCCCTTGCGGGACCACAGCTGATACGCCGCACAGGTCCCTCCTCCTTCGCAGCAGTTCACCCAAAAGCCTTCTCACTCCAATTCTCCTTCGTCCATCTACCCCCCTACCTCAGCCACAGCTTCAGAGCTAGAAGATGATGCACCGAAACCTGCGAGAGCGCGCGCGAGGAAGAGTAGGAAGGGAAGGGGGAACAAGAGTGATGGGATGACGGGGAATGAGGCGGATGAGAGTGCGGCGGCGTTTGATGATGAGGAGCCGGAGAGGAGGAGGGTCAGTGGGTCTGGTTGCGGGGCTGGGGAGGGTGCTGATGCATTTGTCTGGGAGCAGGAAGCTGTGGGGACGTCGGGTGCGTGCTTGTTGGATGATTGGGTGCCGAGTGGGGAGCTGATGGCGCGTGTTGGATGCGTAGGGGCTATGCGAATCGACTATGCTGAGGCACCGGCTGCGAACCAGCCGTTCGCGGAGGAGTTCGACTTTGGAGCTGGCTTGGCCTCGTTCGACAAGAGAGCAGTGTTCGAGCAGATCAGGGCACGCTCAGGTCCTCTCTCCTCCTCCAACTGCTCGCTAACCACTCCACGATCTCGTCAGAGCCAAGACGAGACCGACCCCTCGCTCCGTCTGCACGCTCACAACCGGAACCGCGCCCTCGCCAAGCTCGCTCCAACCGAGAGCGTCCTCACCGCCGCAGAGCTCTACGAACAGAACCAGCAGCAGAGCGCCTCTCCACTACCTCCAGCAGGCATCTCAGCGGATGAGACGAGCGAGTACGAGGAGGAGCCAGCACCGATTCTGCGCGTCGTCGAGCGCGAGCGACGGGGAACGATCAAGCCTCCTGTGGGAGGGAAGAATGGGCATGCGGTCGGGAAGGATTTCGTCACGACTTTGGGTGTTACGGCGGTCGCGGTGCGGCTGAGGCAGTACAAGGAGGCTCTCTCGATCTGCGACGTGCGTCGTCCTTCTCTCACGCTGCATCTCCCCGCTAACTCGCCCGCTTTCTCGCAGATCGAAACGGGCCCTACAGCGATACAACGCACCGAGAACGCCGGACGTGGAATCGCCGCTTTCGTCCTCCAGACCCTCTCGCGCGACCGTCGCCTATTCCCCCTCGAACCTCGCAAACGTCCCTCGATCTGCATCCTCTGCGATGATTGCGAGAAGGGGGCGGTGGCGCTTCGAGCGGGAGTACACCTCAGTAACCATGGGAGTCAGGTCGTCGCGTACATCCTTACGACGGACGACCACTCAGAGGTGTTCAGGACCAATCTGAGAGTCTTCTCCTCGGCGGGCGGGCGGATCCTCCGCGAGCTGGAAGGTGTGTTCTCCTCTCTTTGCTCGCTCGACTTTGCTAAGCCATGGTATAGATCTCGCGCCAGAGTACGACCTCCTCATCGACGCGATCGCGGACAACGAGACGCAGTCCTCTCTCGAAGCCAAGTCGTCCGCCGACCTCGCCGCAGCCACCTGGGCATCCGAAAGCGGTCTCCCACTCCTCTCCATCGACGCCCCGCTCGGCACAGACCATGATACCGGTTCGTCCTTCCCCTCCGCTCCCGGGACGCTCCTGACCTTCTCTGAAAAAGGCGCTCCGACGACCCCCTCCCCTCTGAGACCGGATTTCGTGCTGTGTAGAGGAGCGGTGAGAGCGGGGTGCAGAGTTGGGAGCGCGGAGATCGTCTTGGTGGATGTTGGGATCGCGCCGAGCTTGTGGAGCCGGGTTGGGGTTGAAGAGTGGGACGCGAGTACGTTTGGAGCAGAGTTTGTGGTGCCGTTGAGCAGGGTGTAGGACTCGTTGCAAGGACGTTGGATTCGTGCAAGGACGTTCGCTGGATTGACAGTGCGATGGGAACTACTTCTTGGCGAGACGGGTGTCGACGAGCTCTTTGAAGCTGGCGACGATCTGGAGAGGAACGAAGCGTTAGCAGTCGCTCGTTCAGCCTCAGAGGGGACGACGCACCTGGTTCTCCCTCTTGGCCTTCTCCTCGGCCTGCATCTTGAGGATTCCCCTCTTCTCCTCAGCACTGATGACCTGGTTCTCCTTGCGCACCCGAACGGCATTCATGCGCCGGTGCCGACTGCCACTCATCACGTAACCAATCTGCTCGAACCGCTCGATCTCGTCGCTCTCCATTCCGATCTCTCCGCGACGAGGGATTCGCTCGCCCTCTGCGACGAAAGCGGCCATGGCGGAACCTTCTCCCTTGAGGAGTGCACCACCGTAGCTGTTTTCGAAGGCGGGGTCAGCGAAGTTGCGAGAGGGAGGAGTGCGAGAGAACGAACCTGTTGCGACCACCCTTCTGACCTGGCACGAACAGCGGGAGAGGTCCCACTTCCTCGTCCCCCTCATCGACGACCACCGCACTAGGCTTCTCAACCCACATGTCCTCATCCTCCTCCTCCACCTCATCCTCCTTGCGCACAACGACGCGCTGCTCGACGCTCCTGCTTCGCTCCCGCTCGTCCCGCCGCGATGTCTTGGATTTGGACGACTTGGAATGCCTGTGCTTGTGCTTCTTCGAACGCCGACGGTCGTACTCCGAGTATCGGAGGAGGAGGAGTCGGAGGAAGAGGGGGAGTCGCGTCGGCGGCGAGATTTGGACGACTTGTGCTTCTTTGACGAGGACTTTTTGCCCGAGGGGGAGGCGGCACTAGAGGTAGATGCGTGAGTGGGGCGTACTAGGGAGCGGGGGAAAGGATGAACCGCTCGGGAGCTCGTGGCGAGGGAGGCCAGATGGTCACAGCAGAGTTGTCGCGCTCCTTCCTCCGCCTGGAATTCACAGCATCAGCTCACTCCCTCCCACTCTACAAGAGGGAAGAACGCACGACTCGAACCAATCCTCTCCGCCCCCCGCACCTCCTCCACCTCTCCCCATCCCTCCTCCATACCCTCCTCTCCCCCCTCCCAGCCCCCTCTCCGGCGTGGCCCTCCTCTCCCTCTCCAACCCCCTCTCCTCCCTCTCCCCATCCCTCCTCTCCCTATCCCTCCTCATATCATCCCTCTCCCTCCTCCTCCGCTCCTCCTCTCGCTCCTGGTCGTCCGCACGGCGCGACTCGACGCGGTCGTATGATTCGTAGGAAGGAGAGGCACGGCGACGGTCCTGGGAGGGAGAGGCACGGTGTTGGTGTGGTGGGGGAGAGCGGGAACGGCGGTGAGGAGGGGGAGAGCGAGAACGATGGCGAGGGGGGTCGAAGGAGGAGGCGGTGGGGCGGGATTGGGGGACGAAGCCGGCGCGTGAAGGGTGTACTGAGTTGCTTTGGTTCATCGTCGTCGTTCGTCGTCGTCGTCGTCGTCGTCGGTCGTTGTCGCCGTTCGAGAGGGAATGACTTGGGGAGAGTAGAGGGACCGTCGGGCGAGCGCTCAGTAATAAAAGTAAGAAACTGAGTTTGTAGTGTTTGAATTCAGAGCATTACAAAACTCCTCAAGCCAGCGCCCCCTCAGCGTGTCTCTCCTCTCCTCATCCTGTCTCTCATCTAGCCAACTTCCGTAAGTACTCACGACAGCTTGACCAAAGTCAGTACTACGGACGTACGCCCTCGCTCCCCTCCGACTTGTACCTTCCCTCGGTCAAAACCCGCCGAGCTCTCTTCCTCCTCCCCCCCGCCTTCGACCAACCCCCGCTCCTCCACCTTCACCGCCCGACTCCGGCGCTCAATCAGCTAACTTCCTTCACTCCCTGCAGCCCTCCTCCCCTCCCCTCTCCACCTCTTCAAACAATGGCAGCAGCAGCACTCAGCAGGTTGGCAGTGCCTCTCGTGATCGGAGCCGGTGTCGTCCAGGCCTCCATCTACGATGGTGCGTCCCTGCGTCGCTGCCCTTCTGTTACAGCTGCTCACTGACAATCGCCCTGCCCATAGTCCCCGGTGGCCACCGAGCCGTTCTCTTCGATCGATTCTCGGGTGTGAGGGAGAAGGTGCGCTTGCTCTACCGCGCCCACAGGCGGACGCCGAGCTGACTCCCACACCCTGCAGTGCGCCGATGAGGGAACCCACCTCCTCGTCCCGTGGCTCCAGGTGCGCACCCTCCGATCCACCCCCTCGAGAGACCTCGTCTGACCCCGCTCTCCCCTTCCTTAGCGCGCGATCCTGTACGACGTCCGCATCAAGCCCCGCACGATCAGCACCACGACCGGTTCCAAGGATCTCCAAATGGTGTCCCTCTCCCTCCGCGTCATGAGTCGCCCCGACACGACGCACCTCTCGACCATCTACCGCTCCCTCGGACAGGATTACGACGAGCGTGTCCTTCCTTCGATCGGAAACGAGGTCCTCAAGGCTACGGTTGCACAGTTTGATGCTGCTGAGCTCATCACTCAGCGTGAGGTCGTTAGCAGCAGGATCAGGGCCGACTTGCTCAAGCGTGCTGGAGAGTTCAACATCATCCTCGAGGATGTGTCGATCGTGCGTCCCTCATCCAACGTGAAGCAAAGGGACGAGAGCTGATACGTTGCCCGGCCTCGCAGACGCACATGACGTTCGGAAAGGAGTTCACCCAAGCCGTCGAGCAGAAGCAGATCGCCCAGCAGGGTCCGTCCCCTTTCCCCTCCTCCCCTTCTCTCCTAACCCCATCACTCCCACAGAGGCCGAGCGCGCCAAGTTCATCGTCGAGCGTTCAGAGCAGGAGCGTCAAGCCGCCGTCGTGCGCGCCGAGGGCGAGGGAGAAGCCGCTACCATCATCTCCAAGGCGCTTAACAAGGCTGGAGAGGGACTCGTTCAGTTCCGTAGGATCGAAGCGAGCAAGGAGATCGCCGCTACGCTCGCCAAGGTGCGTCCTTTCTTCCTCTCTCTCTTTCGGGCGAGAGCTGATGAGGGATGCAGGGTCGGAATGTCACCTACCTCCCCAGTGGAGGAAGCGTTCTCCTCTCCGTGCCGGCGCAGTAAACGCACGCGATGCTGTAGCAATAAAAGCCCCTTTCAACCTCGCCCTCCTTCCTTCCTTCCTTCCTTCCTTCCTTCCTTCCTTCACCGTGCTTCACTGCTCCGGCGTCCCTGTGCTGCTCAGAATCGTTCTTCGGCTTCCCAGATTCGTAGGTAGGGATGAGGGAAGAGGGATGTGAGGGATATGAGGACGGGGTGATCGTGCTGAGGAGGGGGTGCTGAGGTGGGGCGAGGGAGGGAGGGGGAGGAATGGGAGAGGGAAGGGGGAGGAAGTGGTGGAAAGCGGGGAGAAAGTGCGTGCCTCGGGGAGAGTGGTGATGAGTAGTGAGTGCTCTGGCGCGCTGTTTATAAGTGGGAAGGAGGGGAGAGGGGGGAGGGAGCTCCGATGAGCGGGGAGGAGGGACAGCGATTGGTGTGCGGGAATCGGCGAGGTGTGGTAAGCGCGAGATGTGGTAGCTCATTTGGTGTGGTCGAGGCTGGGATGGGGAGGAGAAGTGGAGGAAGCTTTCTGGAGGAGTGAACCTCCTGTGAGAGAGAGCGGATTCCGAGATGAGTGCAAGGAGGACGGTGCGGATCTGGGGTCCGAGGAGGTAGGGGCGCGTTTTTTTTGCGGTTGGGCTTCCTCTTTGCTCCTGTCTCGCTTTTCAACACCATTTGGACGTAGAAACCTGCAGGAGAGGAGCAAAAAAGACGCATCGCAGTGGTCCATCTCAATACATTCCTTCGACGATCCTCGCGCATTCCTACAACGCCTCCCCTCTTTTCCCCTCCCTCCCTCCCTCCCCCTCTTCTCCCCCCAAAGTTCTCTTCCCACCAGATGCATCAATCCACAGCCCCTCGCGCTTCCTACTCCTAAGCTCCCGCCGCATATCCTCCACCAACTGCTCCTCCCGAGCGTCCCAAAGCTGCTCGATGCTCCTCCTTTCTTCCACTTTCCTCGTCGGGGGGAACGGGAAAGCGTGAAGAGCGTTTCCGAGCTCTAGAGTCAGAAGATGGGAGGGGAGGGAAGGCGTTGGGGGTGGGGTGGAGGGAAGAGGGCGTTGGGGAGGAGTGGAGGGAGGTGGTCGTTGAGGAGGGGAAAATGGGGCTGAGTTGATTGGTGGGGGACGTGTGCGGGGGGGTGTGGAAGGAGAATTGGAGCGGGAGGAGGTCTGGGAGGAGCGAGGGAGGGAGGAGCGACGAGGTCCTGGAATGAACGGGGGAAGCATGCTGGGAGGAGAAGGAGCGGGGCGATGAGGAAGGATTCGACGCTGGGAAGTCTTGTCGGCACGGCGCGAAGCCAGTGGAGTAGTCAAGCTTTGAATTTATGCTCGAAAGGGGAGAGGTCAGAGCGCGGAGGGCCGAGACAGGTTCGACCTTGCGGAGGTTGAGAAAGAGGGTGTTCTCGAGCCTTTCAGCACTGAGCGAGCAGATGTGTTCGATGGATACGAGGAGTCGTATAGCGATAAAAGTGATAAATAGCACCCGTTCGCGATCTACTCCTCCCCGATGTCCTGCGAAGCAGCATCAGCGGTCGGACGTCGCCAGGTTTCGAGTTCGACTGACCTCGTTCCACACTTCCGGAGACTGCTTGATGAACTTGGACATCAACTCCTTGCAGGAGTCGAGGTCTTGGTAGACCGAATTGGATCAGCGAAGAAAAGGGTGGGAGCAAGAGGGGAACGCACCCAGGTTCACAACTTCCACTCCGTGGGCCTTGAGGATAGATTCGCCACCTGCGCAACCCAGCAAGCTTAGAGACGTGCACTGCAGCAGAGGGAGAGAGCGTGCGTACCGACAAAGGTCTCGTTCTCACCCATCACACACCTCTTGATTCCGAAGAGGATCATGGCTCCGCTGCACATCGAGCACGGCGAAAGCGTTGTGTACATCGTGCAATCAGCGTAAACGGCCGCGGGCAGCCGACCTACACGAAAGTTCGTTCAGCGTCGGCGTCCTGGTGCGGCAGACTCTGAAGGGAGACGGCTTACCGATGATCTCCAAGCAGTCAGTCTTGTACAGCTCAAGGTCAGCTAGCCTCTTCACGCTCTCCACGCGCGCAGCTCACCTCTCCGTGCCTGGTAGCGCTCCCCTTCTGAACGCGACGATTGCGGCCAACACCCACCACTACGCCGTCCGCGCGAACGAGAGCAGCTCCGATAGGTACTCCTCCCTCACTAAGCCCGAGCATTCCTTGGAATACTGCGTGCTTGATGTTATCGAGGTCGAATTGGGACGGGAGAGGAGTCGGCGGAGTCTTGACGACTTCGGAGGGCGCGAGCTGCACGGGCAAGGGTTCAGCTCCTGCTCGCGGTTCTGCGGTTCTGCAGAGGTACACCCGAGCGCACCATATCGGAGAGAGGCGTCGAAGCTGGTTAAGGGAAGAGAGAGAGAGCGGGTCGCCCGCTCGCGCACAGCGGCCCTCGTTTGCAGTTGTCCTCTCACCTCCCACGCGACTCAGCTTCCGGAACCTGCTCCTCCACGTAACAGGCGCGTCCAGGCAGGAGCTCGAAGCGCGGCAGCTCCTTGGGAGCTCCAGTCGCCACCTTCACTCGTCGATCGCGTTCGTTCCTCTCTCAGACCCTCCCCAGAAAGGGACTGAGCAGACTGAAGGAACTCAGTTCGAGGGTAAGTTCGACCTCCCCGTTTCCTCTGCTCCTCCTGGTCCCTCGCTCGCCACCGTATCGGCCTGCTCTCCACACAGTGGCGAGGCTCTAGGAAGAGACGGTTCAACACGACGGGGCGTGCGAGCTGTCAATCCGTTGCTTCGCGCTGTTGCTAACTGCTCCACTGCTCCCAATTCAGAGCCACGCCAGATCCCCCGCCACCGCTGGAATCTCGCCCTTCAGCAGCTTGATTCGCGCCGCGATCTCAACGGGTGAGGCTGCTCCTGCTCCTACGACGAGTTTTGCCTCGCTGGCAGTAGCTCACTCCTTCAATGCAGAAACCAGGAGGCGCGCACCGGTACGCAGCTCGATCCAGTCTGGACGAGACGGTTCCTCGACGCCTTCACGCGTCGCTTTGGCGCCGGAGGCGTCTTGATTGGCAGCGACAAACCGTTCGTTTTATGCTCCTCTTTGCACGTACTCAGTCCTTCAGATTGCAGTTGGAAACACGTGTGCTTGCCTTTGCGCACATTTTTCTCGGTAGCGAGGAGCTGAATCCTGCCTTGTCGGAGTCGAGTGGAGGCTTCACGGCGATCCACGTAGCTTTCCTTGCTTCTCATCGGTCCTTCTAACGCTCGTTGCTGCTCGAAGTACCTGCCTCCCTTTTCCGTTACCTCGAGAAGAAGTATGTCGGACGATAAAAGGGTTTCGTTCGGAGTTGTTGGGGTCGGTTTCAGGTAATAATCAGGCAGTTCTAGAACAGGTGCAATCCATTCCAGGACTAGAGAGAACACGCACACGCTCGTATCTTGCAGCGAGAGAGATGAGAGGAAGAGAGTCGCTGCATACATACGGCTCGGGCTCCGAGCTCTGTCTGAGGCTCGAGAGCGGTTTCGCTGTTTGGCAGAGACGGTCAATCGCCCACAAGAGCAACTTCAAGAGCTAAGCAAGGTAAGCTCCGCGCGACGACGACCTTGTCACAAGGTCTTGGAGCCCCGGCGCCCCTAGTCCAAGCTGAGCTTCTCTCCCTCCTCCTTCTCTCCATAGAACCTCGCTCTCGGTCGACGGCGGCAACCTACAGCCACCTCTGCCCTCTAGACCTCCGCATCAGAACCAGGACGCCCTCAGCTTACGACCAGCCACTCAAGACCGCACACAACCGCTAGCAGCCAAGGCCGTGATCCCAAACCGCCACTCAGCGCTCGGACTGTCGCCCCTCGTTCCCAGCCTCCTTGATGAGCAGTGTAAGCCGTTTAACGCGTGAGGAAAGGAGCAGTGGATCTGACGAGGTTGGTACGACTCTTGTTGCAGGACTCCCTGGCGCCCTCAATCTCGAAGCTCTGGAGCTTGGTGCGCCACCTCCTCTCGTGCCCTCGCACTCAGCCCCAGCTGACTAGAACTCGACGTACTCGCAGCTTCCCAACCAGCAAACTCTCTCCAACCCTCGCCGCTCACCCGCGAGGTCCGTCGACCAGCCCGCCGAGTTCGACCCATCCCCACGGTCGTCCATCTCCTCCTTCTCCTCGACTCCCCCTAGCTCCGTCTCTCCCGCACCCAACACTATCGGCCTATTCATCGACCCCTCTCAGTCGCCCAAGCCAGCCCCTTCGCCCAAGTCGACGCCGTCGCTAGGACTCTATCCAGAGAACGCGGGCGGAGTCTTTAGCGGTCTTGCGTTTCTAGCGGGGAGAGAGCGGGACTTTGGAGTATCTTTCAGCTCGGCCACCACCTCGTCACCCACCTCCACTCCAACCGTCCAGTCGGCGCAAACCCTCCACCCAGCTTCCCCGCCTCAGGCTCCCCCCACACCTACTTCAGGTTCGTCTCTCTCCGGCCAGCTCTGATGGAGACAGCTCACTGATTCGCCCCATTTGCAGCTCTCTCTCCGTCACTCCCCGCCGACGAGAACACGCAGCTCGCGCTTGCAGAGATCTTTGCCGGCACGCCCCGTCCACACTACCGCTCCGCCGTCTCCGCCCAGCCCATCACCACCTCACGCGCAGACGTACCCCAGACCTCCTCCCCACGGTCCTACTTCTCCCCGCCTCTCCCTTCGGCCCCGCACCTCTCCCGCGCCCGCTCTCAGTCGTCCGCATCCATCCTCGATCACAGCAACATGTCGAGCTCCAACGGCTTTGGACGCTCGAACCAGCAGCAGTCGCAGCAGCCTCCAGCGGACCAACACGGCTACCGCCCCTCGACCACGACGATGTCGAGCCACTACTCCTCCTCCCTCCCTGCCAGCATTCCCCAAGCGATTCGCATCGGCTCTGCCGGCACGCGCGACGACTCGTCCCCTTCGCGCCCACGCCTCGGCCAGCTCGGCACTGGGTCCTCCTACGGCAACTCGAGCACCTCGTTCGGCGGGAACGCGGGAGGCGCGGGGTCGAGCTTCGATCAGACGGGCTGGAGGAGCAGCGCGGGGACCAAGCAGGCGAGCTTCAGCTGGGAGGACGCCGATAGAGAGGGGAGGCCGCGCAGCCGTGGAGAGCAGCAGTATCGCCCTTGGGGAGAGAGGGACGTCAGTACGAGCAGCACGGGCGCGGGGATCGCGTTGAGCAACATGTCGCCGTTCAGTCGGGACGGCGGGAGGACGCTCTTTGAGATGGGGAACGATGGGGGGAATGGGTATAAGGCTAGGTTACGGATTACAGTCTTGGGGCGGTCGGGAGTGGGAGGAAGAGGGGGGAGTCGGTTTGGGGGAGCTCGAGGACGCTGAGGGAAGCCGAGGACGAGGATGCGGACGATGCGTTCGCGCCGCCGACCAAGAGCGGAGCTACGGTACGTTCTCTTTTCGAAACTCAGTTGAGGTACTTGCTGACATGAAGTGCGCTCGCCAGAGTCGTCGCCACTCCATTGCCGGATTTAACCCGCCGAGCAGGAGCCAGATCGGCTTCTCGATGCCAGAGGAGAGCAAGTCGCAGAGCAAGACGAACGGGAACTATGGGAGAAGCCTCGCGACGAGGAGTGGATTCGGCGGAGCGGGCAGTTCGGCGATCAACGACGACGACCTCGCGGCCGACCTCAACTCGCTCCAACTCAACCTCGAAGCCCACGTCGCTGCGACCGAGCCGACGAGCACTCGCACGCTCTCTCACATTGGCTCCATGCCGACCAACTTCCCTCCCGTATCGCAATCCTCGCGCGCCTTCGACGACTCGCAGTCGAGGTCCCCTCCCGCCATCGGCTCGAGGCACCTCCATTCGCCGACCACGGAGCAGTTCAGTCCCACTACTGGGGCGGCGCGGTTCTTCCAGGCGCCATCTCCTGGACTGGGAAACGGCTCGAGGTTCGAGTTTGGCGGAGTCGGATCGTCGGGCACGCAGGGACCAGCGGACTTTGGATCGTCAATGGGCTTCCAGCAGCAGCAGCAACAGCAACAGCAACAGCAACAGCAACAGCAGCGACAGCATTCCGGCAGCACTCGACACCCCTCTTTCGCCTTGCCCCCACCCTCGCCGCCTCAGCCCTTCTACTCGGCCCCCCTCTCCCCTCATGGTCTCTCCGCCCAGGCTCCCTCCTTCCAGGGCTTCTCGGGCTCCGGCAGCGCGCAGCATCAGCACCAGCAGCAGTCCTTCTACCAAGCCGCACCTCCGAACGACCTCGCGAATCTCGGTCGCGGAATCCCTCTCCACGCCGTTCCCGCCAACGCGCCTCTCTACATCGTCGAATTCAAGGCCGGTCGCAAGGACCTCTTCTTTGTCGAGGACCCCAACCTCCAGCTCCGCCAAGGCGACCTCGTCATCGTCGAAGCCGACCGAGGCAAGGGTGAGCCTCTCTTTCCGTGCGCAGCGTCTGGATTCGTGCTGATGCGTTCTTGCGAGCTAGATATCGGCAAGCTCGCCTCTCTGTGCTCTGCGGACCAGGTCCAGGCGTTCCAGCAGCAGCGTATCGAGGAACAGGCGTTCGAGCAGCTCTCCGGCGCCGCTCCTCTCAACGCCGCTAGGCTCAAGACGCTTACGCCCAAGAAGATCTTCAACAAGGCTCAGCCCGTCGACACGCACCTCCTCTTGTCGAAAGCGCAAGACGAGGTCAAGGCGCTCGCGTTGGTCAGGAGCAAGGTCGCGCAGAAGAGTACGTTCTTTCGCTGGGTGGCCTCGGTCGGTGCTAACGCGTTTGGTGCTGGTAGACCTGCCGATGGAAGTCTGCGACGCCGAGTGGCAATGGGACCGCCGCAAGCTCACGTTCTACTACGTCGCCGACTCTCGCGTCGACTTCCGCGAGCTCGTTCGAGAACTCTTCCGCCTTTACAAAACTCGTGCGTCCTTCTCGCTTCGCAGTCGGTGGCTGGGCTGGTGCTAATGCTGCTTTGTGCGTGCAGGTATTTGGATGTGCGTTGGCTCTCTTAGACCCCTTCGTGACCGCAGCTGACGCCATTTCTCGCAGGTGCTGTCTCGATCAGCAGCAGGCTTCGCTGTGGGAGTTCAAGTAGATTCTTTTTGATGCGTCCCCCCCCCCCCCTTTTTTTTTAGTAGCTCTCGTGTACAACAGTGTCGAAGCGTCGCGCGAAATCTGGACTCCATGGTTAAACAGTTGAACGAGAATCGGAGACCGAGCGATCGCAGCTTGGTCGCTACAAAGGGAGAGCATGCAATCACACCGACGCGCGTCGAGCGCGTCCGACAAGAGTGGAGGTGAAACAGGTAGTCGCAAGCGGGCGTTACACCCGCTTGGGAAGCTTCGCAAGCGAGTTCGGCGGTTACCTGCAGGGGCTGCGGGAGCGCCTTGCTGCTGGTCTCGCGCACATGTAGGGCGCTCGGTACGGCGCTCGGTATGCCAACCAGGTTCAGAAGGTCACTCGTGGCGCTGAGAAGGTCAGTCTGGAAGGAAACCCCTCGGTCATCGCGCAGTCTCGACTGAGGATTCCCCGCATCTCCCTTTCTTCTTCACTTTTCATTCTTTCATTGCTGGGTACCTGCTAAGATCGAAACTACGCTCCGTAGCACTTCGTCGCGCCTATGAGCGTGAGAGAACGAGAGACCGTCACGTCGACGTGATGGGTTGAGCTCCCTCACTCTTTACCATTCCTTCGTTCAGACCTCCACCTCTCTCCCCTCCCACTCTTCCACCCGCACCACTCTGGTGCCTTTTAAGCGCTCTTTATCTCCTCCCTCCTCTCCTCTTTCCTCTCCCCCGACGCTCATTCAAAAAATCTTGTCGCGTCGCAAGAGGAACGACGAGAACGCTCCCCTCCTCCCCTCTCCTCCGTCCTACCACTCTCCCCCTGGTTCACCGACCTACACCCTCCCACCCTACGCGACAGACTGGCAAGTCGTCGAGGAACCCACGAAGCGTTGCAACGTCGTCAAGAACCCCCTCAAGGTCGCGCAGCTGTTGAAGGAGGATCGGCAGATGGAGAGGGAGATGGCGTCGATAGGATGGTGAGGACGCGTTGCTGGTAGATGCGAGGAGGGAGGGACTGTAGAAACACCGCAATCACGCAGAAGCAGGATATCACAGACACTTCGCGAGCGAGCGACGAGGGTTCCGAGAATGAACGTCTATTTCGCTAGCAACATTACTGCACGACTGTCCGATGATTCTCCGATTCTTTTGCAGGAGGGAGAGAAAAGTTAGAAAACGCGTCGCAAAGGCCGTGGAGCGAAGACCACTCACAAAGTCTACCAAGGCCAGGGCTCTCCCTGCGGCGACAGTTGCGGTCCCGCCCACCCAGCGCTCTCCATACTCTCCCCACCCTGCGTCCCAAGCATACTAAAATCCGGTATCAACGACGCCGGACTCCTCGCGCTCGACGACCACGTCCCGGAATCCGTGACCCCGAACCTCGGAGGCGGAAGGAACGACCCTCCCTCGCTCGCCGCGAACGCCGCCTGGAGCATCCAGTCCAGCGTAGAAGCTTCGACCGTATCTGCTCGCGCGGGGGGTGCGCGACGCATCGACTGACGACGCGGGAGGACGCGGAGCATGGGGACGTCCGAGGCGTCGACGTCGCTGTCGTCGGCGGGGGAGGGGGAGGGAGAACTGCCTAGCGAGACGTCGCAGGCTCGAGCGAATTCCTCGAGGACGTTGGCGGATTTTGTTCCTGCTGGTCGCTGAGAGTGGGGTTAGTTGCCGAGTGCTGAAAGGGGGGACGAACGCGTTCTCCGAGGTGGCGAAGGACGGCGATGCAGGCGCTTAGACCTTCGAGAGCGACGATGAAGAGCTGCTGGTCTGTAGGCTTGTTGGTTCCTTGCGTGTGGAGGATGACGCAGATGAGGGCGGAGCCAGATTGGGTGAGCTGGACGATCTGGAATGGCGAAGTCGCTTCAGCAAAACCCTCCACGTCGGCGAGAGACGAGAAACGCACGGCATGCACTCCGAACAAGCGTAGACGTCCTCGAGCCTTGATGGTGGCGTAGCATCCCACGATTCCAAGCGCAGCTTGTGTGAGGTGTTGCAGGTTGAGCGTCTCCGTATCGACGTTGAGTCCCGTCGCAGCCGACGAACCCTGCTCGACGTCGTAAAGGAGTTTGTGCCGCGCAATCAGGAGGCGAATGAACTGCTGAAGTGCGTAGGCCCGAGTTCGTTGGACTGCGAAAGTCGTCAGCGAGGTCAAACGAGTTTTGAAGAGGAGCGACGCACAGAAGCGGACGGTATCGCTATCGTTGATCGCGGTAGGTGTAAACTCCCAGTCTCCCGGAAGGCCATGCGCGAACCCGTTGAGGAGGTAGTCGCTTGGGAAGGTGAAGGTCGGTTGCGCGTCTTGCGAAAGGACCATGCTCGCGAACGCGTTCTCGACGGGATCGCAGGGAACGTAGTTGATGACTTCCAGTCTGACGTTTCGTCTGCGTTAGTGGCCATCTTTGAAGAGGCGAAAGCGAAGACGCACGTTCGTTCGAGGAGCATGTGCAAGCGGATCGCAGCGACGAAGCCTGCTTGGATCGAAGGCTTGTCGAGAGGTTGAATCCCTACTCTATCAGCGGTAATGAAGGCGTCGTCCACGGCGAAGGGTTCTTGCACATCGCAGTCGGCGAGACGGATCAAAGGCGGTCTTCGACGTGAGCGAGGTCAGCATTCGAGCTTCGCAAGGGGATCTGGAACGAGACGTACCTCCCGAAGGTAGCGCAGGCTTTCGCCGACATACAATAGATCGACCAGAAGATGCGCTTCCGAACCTCGATCTCGACCCTGCCAGCCAACAGACGTCAGCTTCGCTCCCTCGTTCCTCACAAGAAGGACGACGCACGCGCTGAATGCCGCCCAATCGTCAACTCGCCGATGCAGTCCCATATCCAACGCAAGTCTGCACACCCTCAGCATCAGCAACGCCTCTCCCACCAAACCAACCAGCACTCACGTAACCGCCTCGCTCAGCAACACCAACGACGCCGACGGCTTCGTCAACCCCTCCGCAAATACGGCCAAATTGAACGTAGCTTGCACAACAGGCAACGTGATCCTCCCCGCGATCTCCTCGCGCAAGATCCTCTTCGCCAGTTCGAAGAGAGCGAGTCCGGCAGTCCCGGGCTTGCCGGCTTGAGAGAGGGTACGGGGGTCGTCGAGGTAGCGAGAGGAGAGGCAGCACATCGAGAGAACTAGGACGATGAAGTCGGGTTGCTGGGTGCGGTTCGAGTGGAGGTAGGTTTGTAGGAAAGTCGGCATGTGGAGGATCGGCCAGACTTGTGTGTGCGAAAAATCGTCAGCGAGGGACGTCGGGGCGGAGAGGAAAAGAGCGTACGGAGATGGCTGACGTTGAAGTAACCCCGCATGAGCTCGTCCATCAGCTCCGTCGACATGATCTCCGCCACTCGTGCCCAGAGCCCATTCCCGACCGTCGCAGGACCTCGCTCCACCCGTTCCCGCTCCTGCAGCGTAGGTTTCTGGTCGACAATGGAGGGATCGATCCGCGAGAAATCGGCGTCGGGAATGTCGCTGTCTTTGAGCTCTTTGAGGAGACCGAGCAAGGGGAGTCCGCTGCGAGATGGGATTAGCGAGGGATGCGAAACGAGGAGCGAAGGGACGGACCTCGATGGGCCGACGAATTTGAGCTCTCCTTCCTTGTCACTGTTGTACCAAAGAGCGTTAGCTGGGAAGCGTGCGATCGAAGAGGACGAACGAACCGATAGATCAAGTTCCTACGCGAGCTCGTCGCGGCGGGTAGTCCTATTGTCGAATGCTGAGGCGAAGGCTGAGGCGAGTGACTCCCTCCGTACGGTTTCGAAAGAATGTACGACGCCGGCACAGTCGGGAACGCTCCTCCATACTCGTACCCTCCCTGCATCCCCTGCTGCATCATTCCCTCCTCCTGCAACCCTCCCACTCCAGCTTGTCCCACCGAATCTATACTTGCCCTCCTCCCTTTTTCGTAAACACTGCCCCCGGCAGCATCCTCCTCCACCGGCGTCGCCGCCGAAAAGAATCCCGACCCTCCTTCCGCAGCTCGACGAATCTCCTTCCGCTCGTCTTCGGACAACCCGTTCCCTGAGGCACCATGCGGGATAGAAGCGAGGAGCTGCTCGAGCTGCGCGAGTCGTTGTTCGAGTTGAGTGTTGCCGGGCCGTTCGCTGTGGAGGTGGAGTGGGGGAGTCCGGGGTAGAGGTGGAGAGAGTGAGTCGAGGGAAGGGTCAGCGCCGGCGCTGGGGGAGCGAGGAACTGGCAAGCGTACCGTGGTCGTGGTCCACGCTTTTGAGGGATCGAGGTGAGCATGCAAACGGCGTTGGATTCGCGACAGGAAGTGCAGGGGAGGACCTCGTCTGCGGGCGAACGCGCATCAGTCCTTAAGCTCCTGGGTACGAGCAAAGGCAAGACTCACCACACTTGTGCTTCCTCTGCCTGCAGCGATCGCAAGCCCTGATCTTAGCAGACCTTGTAGGGCCCGCAGAGGACGAGACGGCAGCATGGCCTGATCCTTTCGAGGGACCTGCGGCGCTGGACTTGGACGACGCCATGTAGTTCTCGCTTTCGTGGTTCGATTTCGTGGTTCCGAGTTGAGGGTTCTGGAGGCTTGAAGGGAGAGGTCAGGAGAGTGGGACTGTCGGAGGGAGCAGTTGGTCAGGACTTGGGCTCGGCCGTAGCGAGATCAACGGGGGAAACTAGTCGGGTGTCTCAGAGTGATCGACTGCCGAAGACAGGGGCTCTAAGAGTCAATTCTGCGAGCAAGAGTTCTCTCTCTGGACTACTCTGGAGAAAGGCGAGGACCTGCTGAGAGATTGACTGAAAGAGCTAGAGGGAGAGCAGAGGAACACAGAGGGAAGCGCGAGCGTCGATTGACTAAAAGTCCCGCATCCGCCACACCATTCGTGCCTCTATCATCCCTCTACACCCCCAGCAACTCCCATAGCAGCATGGTACAACGCCGTCTTGTACCCAGCATTGTACCAAGCCCACAGCGCATTCTGAAGCATCTCCTCCGGCGTCTCCAGCTCGACCTCTTCCCCTCCTTCGAGCGGCACGATAGGCGGAGGAGATGGGTACGGTCGTCGCGGGAGGTCGGCAGAAGGAGGTGATGGTGGAAGAGTGAAGGTCGAGGGAGAGGGGAGTTGAGGGCCGGCGATAGGAAGGTGTTTCGTGTGAGGAGGGAGAACAGGCGTAAAGTTGCTGATCGCGGGAAGGGAGAGGATCGAAGGAGGGAGGGAGAGGTCGCGCTGGAATTGGGGAGATTGGGGACTGTATCGCGGAGAGGAGGGCGTGTGTCGTGGGGAGGGAGGAGCTTCGAGCTTCGCTTTCTTCGAGGCGGCCGACTTGGAGGCGGTGGACTTGCGTTTCTTGGGCTCGGCCTTGACCTTTGGTGGTGGCTTAGGTTTGGGAGTGGGCTCAGGTCCGTACCAGCTTTGATAGAGGGTTAGCGAAGGCCAGCAGGACGCGAGAGGAGGACGCACAGAGGAGCTGCTTCTTGCTTCTGAGCCATGGAGCGTGGGGCCGTCGTCGAAGGACCAAAGTCGGCAGGGTGCTGGAACTACACAGTCGCACTTGTTAGCTCCTCTTCCCTCCTCTCCAAGCTCCAGCGCCAGCTCACCTTGAAGTCCATCAAAGCTGCCTCCCAGCACTTGACGAGCGCAGAGTCGTCCCAGTACGCAAAGTCGGGTACGTCCGATACCACCGCTACCGGCGCTGGTTCCTCCTCATAGCCCTCCTCGTAGCACTCCTCCTCGTACGCCTCGTAGTAACCAGCTCGCTCGACAACGTTTCCGAACTCGTCGTACTCGTAGTCTTCGTCGTTCGCCTCGTAGATTGGGGTGGCGTACTGATCTGCTTTCGAGCTGCTCGCGTAAGAGTTCCACGTAGACTGCGCCATCTTAAACCAGAGGAGAGAAGAAGGAGCGAGAGCGAAAGCTGGGGCCACCTCTTAAGACCCCCCTGCGAAATAATTGAATATTACGAAATTTAGTCAATTTCTTGCTGCCCCGCTTGTGGGGGGATCCAACTCTGCCCAAAGGACGCCGCAGGCACTCGCCCACCGACAGAGACCTCGACAACGTCAACTGCCAGACTCAACACTCGCAACGAGGACCAGGTCGCTGTTCGATTCGCCAACTCAGCCGTCTCCTCTCTCAGCAACCCTCCCTTCGACCCCTCGCTCTTCCACTCCCAAACGCCCAGCCATGATCACGCAACAGCAGGGAGGAACATCGGAGGCTCCCCGGCCTGCGATACTCCGGCCTTTTGCGTGCGAGGTGAGAGGGTCTTCCGTTCCTCTCGCAGCCTTTCCTTCGAGCTATGGCTGGTGACTGATCCTCGGCTCTCCGCTTGAACAGGAGTGCTCGTCATTGTACACCAGGCAGGAACATCTGGATAGGCATATCACGGCGAAACACCGGTGAGAGAAGCTTTGGACCAGTGCGGGGTGGGGGAGGGAGCTAACGATGTTCTGCAGAGTCTCCAAGGCGTTCGTTTGCTCGTTCTGCCAGAAGGGATTTGCAAGAAGGTGCGTAGAGGAAGGAGTAGAGGGATGTGAGCTGACCTCGAGGACATAGGGACATTCTGAGGAGGCATGAGCATGGCCACATGAAAGCGGAGAACGGAGGAGCCGACGTTCCCAAGCCGCCAGCTGCATCTCGCGCAAAAAAGGACACGAAGAAGCGGTCGCTGGAGGTCGAAGACGACGAGAAAGCCGAGGTTCCTGCGAAGGCGACGCGCATCGCTCGAGCTTGTAATCGCTGCTCAAAGTCAAAGTGAGCTCTTCCCTCTCCTTATTTGATGGCGGCAGCAGCTGATTGTCTTCCCTGCTGCCAGGCTGCGCTGCGACGGGGAGGATCCTTGCGCTCGTTGCGCCCGAGCAGGAATCGCCTGCGCATTCGACCGAGCTGGCAAGCAGTCATCAGCCGCCGTCGCCTCTACCTCGCACGACGCGTCCAACTCGTCCTCGTCACGTTCCGAAGTCGCTTCAGAAGCTGAAGGCGAATCTGGCGACGACGACCTCTACGCCGGGAGAGAGCAGCGTCGCTTCAGCACAGCGAGTTACGATCGAGGAGTCAACGGGTCGAACGCGCTTCAGGAGATGGCGATGGCGACAGATTGGAACCGACCGAGTCCTCCAGCCGGCATGTCTCCCTACTCGGTCCCCGCTCGACACCAGCAGCACCTTCAGCACTCCCTACCCCCTTCCAGCTTTCACCAACCTCCTCCTTCCCACTCTCCCTATCTTCCTCGGCATCTCGAACCCTTTAGCTACCCTCGTCAGCAGCAGCAGCAATATCCTGGACCTGGCGTTCTCTCTTTGTACCCCGGCATGAACCAGCACCCCCACTCCGCTCCGTCCATCCTCCCCTACGCCGCCCACTCTCCCGGTCCGAACGGTTCGTATGGCGCGCCTTCGTCCTGGGATCAGCCTGCATTCAGTCGGAGCATCAACGACTCGCCGATAGGAAGCGCCGAATTTCTCGACATGATCGCGTCGGCGTCGGTGGAGCAAGAGCTGGATTACGACCTCCTCAACTCGGGATACCCACGCGATGGTTTCTCGCAGCAAGGAGGCACAGGCTACACCCCTCGCGAGGGGAATTCGCCAGGAACTCTGGACCTCGAAGCGAGTCTCCTCGGCACCGGCGCACTTCAACACCTCGAAAGAACCTCACTCGACTCGCACCCCTCCCTCTTCGTCAACCCCGTCGGACCCTCACCGAATCCCTTCCTTCCGTCCATTCTCAACGCCATACCCTCCCAAGCTTCCACCGCCCTCACCGTCGCCGACTCGGCCGCCGAATCCCTCCTCCAACTCGCCTCTCGCACGCCGCACGACTCTCCCGAACCCGAACTCCTCCCTCCCTCCGAAAACGCTGTTCGCTCCTCCCACCCTTCGCACACGCCCTCCGACCCCTGGCCCCTCTCGTACCGCCCGAGCGTCGGACACGAGGACATCCTCCCTGCCGGAATGAGCAGTCGCTCCCGCTGTCCCTCCCCCTCCTCCCGCGACCTCTCCTCGATCCGCCACGCCGCCCTCGTTCCACGACTCACGGAGTCGACGCGCGGGAGGATTCTCGGCAATGTGCGCGAGATCAGCCAGGGGTCGATCCACTTCAACCATTCGGATCGGTTTGTCCCGCAACTCGAGCTGCTCGACCTCTTTGTACAACTTTTCTTCGCGAGGTTCCACTCCCTTGTTCCCCTCATCCACCTTCCGACGTTCGACCCGAATGAGTGCCCGAGCTTCCTCGTCCTTACGGTCGCGAGTATCGGGGCGAGGTACGCGCATGATCGCGTCAAGGGAGCAGCGATGTACGCTCAAGCTCTCTCAGAGACGGCTCGTCGAATGTGTCAAATCATGGTACGTCTTCTCGCTCCCCTCTCTCGGCTCCTCGCTAACGCACGAAACAACCTCGCAGGGAGATATCGACAATACGGTCCTTCGCACCGTCGCTTGGCAGCAATCGATCCTCTTCGTCCTCCTCTGTGGACTCTTCTCGGGCAACAAGCGAGATCTCGAGCGGACGCAGGCGCTTGCCGAGATGCCCATCACGTTCTGCAGGAGGCAGGGATGGCTGAAGGAGCCTGTGGTGGACGAGCGTGTCGAAGCGGAGTTTTCGGTCGAGGAGCGGTGGAAGAGGTGGAGGGATCGAGAGGAGATTAAGCGGTTGGGATTTGGCGCGATTGTGAGTGGGCGATTTGAGGAGGTTGGGAGGGAGCTGATGCGGTGCGAACAGATGTTTGATGGAGCAGGGACGGCGGTGTGGGATCTTGAGAGCTCGTCGTTGTTTGTTGACGCTGCGAAGACGAGTCTTCCGTGCGGAGACCAGTATTGGGTGCGTTCGTTCGCTACTCTCTGGGCTTGCGACCCGCTAACGCTTATGCGCAACAGGAAGCACCAACGGCCACAGCCTGGCAAGCGCTCTTCCGAGGCTCGATCCTCCCCGCTCGAGGCCTCGAAACCCTCGCCGCGATCAACCAAGTCACCGACCGATCCCTCCACTGCGCCGACTCCCTCCTCGCCATCTCGCGCGACATCTTCGCCCTCAGTTCCGTCATCACCATCCTCCATGTCATTGGCGTGCGCAAGCTCCAGGAGACGCACCTCACGGGCTTGTTCCTTCCTGCGGCGTCCCAGTTTGAGAAGCCGTTCTCGCCGGTTCAGGCTGCGCTGGATGCGGGGTTGGAGTTCTTCCAGGTTTGTTGGTCGCTCGTTTTGTGGCATGGAGGGAAGCTGATCTGTGAGCGCAGGATCGTGTTGTTCTGCCGCCAGAGATTCAGTCGATGCTGCCGGAATCGAGCGTGACGGCGAGCTCGATGGCTCTCATGCTTCATCTCACTTCGATGACGCTTCGTCTACCTCTCCGACTTCTCCAGGTTCGTCCCATCGTTCCTCAAGCTCGCATTCCACCACTGACGTTTGTCTCCGACAGTCCCTCGCGAGAACTGGCGACTCGCGTCCTGCGCCCGAGATCCTCGACGCTGTTCGCGCCTGGAGCGTCGAGGATCACGGTCAAGTCAGTCGCGCGACGGCCTGGCACGCCGGGCAGCTCTTCGGTCTCGTCCGAATCGGCTCGCACCCTCACGACACGCCTATCGAACCGATGGCTCTCTTCTGTGCGTCTTCGTTCCCATCTCTCCCTTCCGTGCCAGCTAACCTCTTGCGCCGAAACAGACGCCGCCCTCACCCTCCTCTCCTACCACCGCAACGTCCCGCGCTGCACGAACCGACTCGAATCCATCTCGCTCGACCGCCTCGTCGACCGCGCGGATCCTCAGCTCGCCGCCTGGCTCGCAACGGGAGAAGCAGTACCTTCCCTCGCCGTCGTCGGCGAACTGGACGATCTGAAAGCGGGGGAGAAGTTACTGAGGATCAGTGGAGAGAAGTTGGTGGGGTTGCAGGTGTGGAGAGTGGGAGAGCTGTTGGGCAAGACGCTGTTGCAGCTGGCGGAGGAGGAGGCGAAGAGGGTTCGCTGAGGTGCTCGCTCGCGCTTCTGTCGCTTTGTTGAATTGATTCTGTTGTTGCATTTCGTCGTCCGGCCTCTGCAATTATTAGCCCTAGACGTTGTTCGCACAAGAAGAGTGCAAACAAGACCGTCCCTCCGGCGCCGTACTCTCGCGCTCCGACCACAACGCGCGGTGGCGCAACCACCGCTATCCCTCCGACGACGGCCTTCCCTCTCTCCCCTGCTCGACTGGCCGAAAGCCTGCTCGTTGAGATGGGAAACGGCAAGATTAGTCTGATACACTGCACCGAGTTGGCGTACGAGGTGCGCGCCGCTCCCTGCTTCCGCGCTCCGCACTGGCACTGACTTGGGATCATGCTGGCAAGCTCACACTCGGCAAGCTTCAACGCCGCTACTTCAGCAATCAGGACCTCATGTACTTCTCGTCGGAACATATCGAGAAGGAAGTCGGGGTTTGGATCGTCTCTGGCGTGCCCGCCGGAGGGCCGGTGAGTTTGCCTTTGCGTCTCGCGTCTCCCCCTCTTGAGCTGACTCGCTTGTTCACGTCAGCTAAAGTTTGAAGACGAGCAACAACAGACCGAGTTCGTCGCGCTCGTTCCGCGTATCCAAGAGCTGGCCGAGCAGGCTGCACAGAGAGCGAGCGTAACTCACGAAGAGGGTTTCAAATGAAAGCGAAGTCGTCGACCCAATTGAGAACGATGAGGTCGAGTGTGCGGAAGAAGATGAGGACGGCTCCGTCGGCGACGTGGCGAAGCAGGAGCTTGCGAACTCCGCTGCAGCACCTCATCAGCAACTTAAGGAGACGTTGGAGTTGCTGTTTGGCAGGAAGAAGGAATCTTGAATTGAGTTGCTGGTGGGGATGGCGCGTCCTTCGAAACGAGGAATGTGGAGAGATGAGGAATGTGGTTGTAGATGGGTCGTACGTTTTAGCGTCTTCGCAATAGCTACGTCGCAGTGCTTTTGAGAGGAGGATATGATGATGGGAGAGCAGGTGCGCGAGGTGCGGTCCTCCTGCGACGTGGTACAGCGGCGCTCTGGCACTCGCAGGTGAGGTCCCCTTCTTTTTGGGCTGTCGCTCTCTCTGACACTAGCAGGCTCGCTCGGCTTTCTTTTTCGTTGTTGAATCGATTCTGCTGTTGCGTCGAGTCGTGCAGCGTCCCCCTCCGTCGAGCTGAGCTGCACCAGAGACGACCACAACTTTGGCCAGGGGGTCGGCTCCCACAAGGGTCTCCCTCACGGGTCGCGCGGACTTGGGGCGAGTGCGTTATCCTGCCCCCTTCCACGCCAGGCGCTTCAAAGCCAACACCGTCCAGCCCTGAGCACCTCAACCTCACCAACGTAGATGGAGACCTGCGACTCCGACTTCAACTCAAGCCAGAAGCAAGCCAGGACTCCCCAACACAAACCCCCCTCCTCTCGTTCTTCAAGCTCAAGACGACCCAGCCAGTTTCTCGGAGTCTTTGTCGAGGCTCGAGAATCCTCGCGCAAGAGCAGCACTACCTCTCCTCCTCTCCACGGGATCTTCAAGGCGGAGCGCTCGTCCTCCCAGGTGAGCTTGGAATGCGGGCAAAGCTTTGTCGAGGTGCTGATCGTCTCGCCCTCCCTCAGGTCTTCAACCTCTCGGGCTCAGAGTCTGAGAGTGACTCGGTCATAGCACCTCGCATGCACTCTCGAACGGCATCGCGGGTAGTCCTGGCAGCCAAGTCGCGCGTCGCTGGAGCTCCTTCAAGCAGCCACTCTCCATCGACCCTCGACCGACGAGCAGTCGCTTCGGACGAGGACTCGGACCAGGTGCGTGGAGGTGGAAGCTGGGAGAACGTATGGGAGCTGATAACGTCCCAGCAGAGCGTGTTTGACACCCTAGTCCCGAGCAGCAGCTCCACGCAGAAGAGGAAGGAGTCATCACTTCGGGGGTCTCCCATGCGTCCCAAGGAGGAGGAGGACGAGTGGGAGGGCATCAAGGTGGTGCCAGAGGTTTTGCCTGTGCGTTGGATCTCTATGATGTGCACTCAGGAGGCGGGAAAGCTGACCACCCCTTGCAGAGGCCCTTTGCGTTCCCCGCCTTTCAGGCACCTTCGCTCTTCGCCAACGCAGATCGAGAGGGAAGCATGGAGGGCAAGGGGAATGATGTTGAGGATCATGCTGTGAGTCTCGCTGCGCCAGCTGGAGGAGAGGGAGGAATGGAAGCTAACAGCGTTGCTGAGCAGGGCGCACTCCCGACTCCTGCAGCTACGACCACCAACCCTTCCTCAGCACGAGGTACCTCCTCAGCTCCCACCACTCCCACCATCGCCTCTCCCCCAGTCTTTTCCGAACCCCACCCAGCCGTCGTCATCTCTCTCGAAGCCTCCTCACTCCCGTCGGCATCGACTCTACCCCATCCTCCCCTCACCACCAGCGAGCCCAGCGATCTCTCACAGCCCTCCCTGCCACGCCCTATATCCCCTGAACTCGGAGCACCCATCGCAGGTCCTTCCCGGGCTCCCTCCGTGCCAGCTGAGGCAAAGCCAGCTCCTGCTGCCTCTTTCAAGATTCGCCTCAAGATCAAGCCCGTCCTCCCCAAACTTGCCAACGCAACATGCCATCATGACAAGGTGAGTAGCTTGCGCTGCATCCGCAAGCTCCCCAGCTAACGCCACAGCTCTCACAGTCTCGAAACACTCGTCCCAAAATGAGCTGCGTCAACTACCCCACCTGCAAAGCTCTCTGGTGCGACCGCTGCGTCAACCTCCAGTGCGTCTTCCCTCCTCTCCTTTCACTCCCTTAGCTAACCTCTCGTCGCAGCTACTCTGGCCCCGACGACCCCCCCTTCGTTGCCGACGAGTCGTTCCTCTGCCCCGTCTGTCGCGGCGCCTGCCTCTGCGCCAAATGTCGTCGGAATCGAAGCAGGCCCTCCGTCGTGCACGCAGCCGTGGAGGAGGAGGAAACCGGCGAAGCAAAGGTGCGGACGAAGCGCGTTGTCAAGAAGAAGCGCGACGTGCTGCCCGAGGAGGGGATCGAGGAATCAGCGGTCAAGAGGGGAAAGCGGAGAAGGGTCGAAGTCGTGCAGGTGATCGAGGCGCCCGTTGTGACGAGGAGCACGAGCTGGAGGGACGGTGCGAGCGAGTGGATCCCTGTCGGCGCGGCGGAGGGGAACATGTCGGCTGCGAGCTCGGACTTTGATGCGGAGGACGACAGCGATTTCGATGATTGGGGAGAGGGAGGGGTGGGAGAAGGAGGAGGGACGCCGTTCTTTCGCTTGGAGCCGGGGTTGGACGACTTGCCGATTCAAATGGAGAAGGCGCCGGTGGTTTGGCACGAGGGACCGGAGCGAAGAAGGAGGAGGACGTTGCTGGTGAATGGGGAGGAGAAGGTTGGGGTGGGGGATACGCTGGCGAGTGAGGTTGAGGCGGCTCAAGTCGAGTGCGTTGATCTCGTTCCTGCAGCTCTCAAGCTTTCGCTGACTATTCACCTCCCGCAGAGCCGTCTTTGACGAACTTCTCGTCGAGCACGCTGCTGCGCAAGATCAGGAGGACGTCAAGCCCTATATTCGCCCTCCCCCCGACTCGTTCGACGCCCTACTCCACTTTGACACGCATCCGCACTTCGACGTTTTCTCCGACCTCGATCCTCTCCGACGCTCCGACGCTCCTCCTCAGCATTTCGACCTCTACGACACTCTCCCTCCTCCCCCCACCTCCATCCTTTCTTCCCCTCCGCAAGTTGCACAGCCCATTCCTCGCCATCATCCTCAACTCGCCCCCGCCACCATCTTCCCTACCTCAGCCTCCCTCGACTCGGTCGTCTCCCACTGCCGCGTTCCGACACCGCGCTTCGGCATGACTGGGTCGACTGGAGCGGCGACGATCTTGGTGGACGCCTCGCTCCCCACCTTCCATCACCTCCCATACACCTCCCGGTCCTCCTCCCTCCCCTACACCTCCTCTGTGGTCACGCCTATCCCGAGTCGCGAGCATTTGTGCACGTCGCCGACCTACGAGCGACCTGGAACGCCGGGAGGCTACACGAATTTGGGAAGCGTCTCGGACGCGGCGCTGGGATCAGCAGTGCGCAAGGCCCTCCGCTCCGGTCCACCATTCTTCGACCAGTCGAGCATTCACCTCTCCCCTCGTCCCCTCACGCCCACCTTCCTCCGACCCTTGGACAGGACGATTCCCGTCGAAGCCTCCAGTCCCGTACCGCCGACCGAATCGCGTCCCCGGCACTCGCAGGCGCTCATATCCTCGAATACGCGTCCGCCGTACTCGGACGGCCTCGTGGATCCGCTCGGAGGCGTCGCGACGAATCCGTACCGGAACGGCGGGCTGCGCGACGCTCCCATGGTCGTCGACGTCGATGAGGGGCTGCTGCCGTTCGACGAAGAGTCGTGCACCTTAATGGATACGCTCGTTTACGAGAAGGAGTACCGCGTTGAAGGAGGGAATTTGAGGTGGGCGGAGGAGGAAGCGGGGTGGGGAGAGTTTGGAGGAGGAGCGGCGTGAGAGGAATGAGCTTGGCCTTGGTGCTCCGTTCTTTGTTGGAGAGATCTTGTACATCCCCCCCTCTAGTGTAGTATTTGCCATTAACTCTACTCGTTTTGCATCCGAGAGGGAGTGTCCAGACGTTGAGGAGGTCGAAAGCGCCGGAGGGATCTCAGCGCGCGCCTCTCTCCCCTCTTCCCCTCCCCTCCAACTCCCCTCCCCTCCACTCACTCAAAGGCCTCTCGACACACCAGGGGACACTCGCCACGATGCCCACCTTCCGCTTCCCGTCGGCTCCCTCGCTTCGAAACCGCCAGCGCCAACCGACTCGTCTCGCGCAATCGACCACGTCCGGCTCTGTCGGCGTCGCCCCCGCCCGAGGCAGGGCCTGGCCATCGCCCTACGTGATCCTCCGAGGTCCTGGACTCCTCCTTCGCGGCCCCAGGCTCCTCCTTCGCGCGCCAGGAGCGGTCCTGCGCGCTCCCGGCCGTGGGATCGCCAGGACGCAACGGCTGTTTTCGTCGTCGAGGAGGACCAAGACGGACAAGGGCAAGCCTGTGGAGGGAGAGTCGGCGAATGCTGAGGCAGGCCCGTCGTCGGCAAGCGACTCGTTCACTGGTAAGTCGGTTGTCAATACGAGGGAAGGTGTCGTGGTCGTGCGCTAGGGCGCGGCTGTGCTGTCGCCTTTCCTGGGGACTCCCTGCTCTCTGAGGATCACCGAGCTGACAGGAACCCTCTCTTTTGCAGCGCGACTCCGCAGGCGCATCTCGTCGACCCCCACGACGTGGTACCCTATCCCCGTCTCCCTCGGCGTTGCCCTCCTTGTCGTGCTCAACTTCTACAAGCAGCGTAGCTGGGAGTCCAAGGGAGGTAAGGGACCTGTTCGCGAAAGCGAGATCAAGGTCAAGGGACCCTGGCAGGTGAGAACGGGCTGAGCCAAAACGAGCGGGCGGGAGCTGACCCCCACCTTGCACGCGCAGGTCCACGTCCTCGGCGCCCTTCCCCTCCGGTCCATGTCGCGGATCTACGGCATGCTCAACTCATACACCCTCCCCGTCTGGTTCCGCGTCCCTGGCTACAAGTTCTACGCCTTCGTTTTCGGCGTCAACCTCGACGAGTGCGACCCGAGCGACCTCACCGAGTACCGGAGCATGAGCGAGTTCTTCATGCGCAGGCTGAAGGCTGGTGCTCGTCCTATCGCCGATGCTGCACTCGTGCGTCCTGTTCTCTCCCTTCCGTCGTCCCATGTACTGACTTGCCGTCGCAGGTCTCTCCCGCCGACGGTCGCGTCGTCAACTTTGGAACGGTCGAGGGCGGTCTCATCGAGCAAGTCAAGGGCAGCACCTACTCCCTCGGCGCCCTCCTTTCCGGAACTGGCGAAGTCGACGCTTCATCCCCTCCCCAGCCTCCCTTCGTCCACACGCCCCACCCTCACAACGCCGACCAGCAGCCCGTCGACGAAGCCGAGTTCGCCGACATCAACGGCATCCCCTACTCCCTCAACGAACTCCTCGGTCCCGATGGCGACGCAAAGGCGGCGGACGCGTCGCTCACCGAGACCGAGCAGAAGGAGCAAAAGGACGGACCCTCGAGGAGCATCACGCACGACGCCAAGGTCGCGATGGACGTCGCTGCCGCCTCTATGCCTTGGTCTGGAGGACACGCGCCGCGCAAGGGCAACAAGCTCTTCTACACCGTCATCTACCTCGCTCCTGGCGACTACCACCGCTTCCACAGCCCCACCAACTGGGTCGTCGAGCGTCGGCGCCACTTTGCCGGTGCGTTTCTCCCTTGCAGTCATTTTCTCGACGAACGCGCGCTGATCTTCTTCGATGTCGTAGGAGAGCTCTTCTCCGTCTCGCCCTGGATGGCGAACAAGCTTCAAGACCTCTTCGTTCTCAACGAACGCGTCGCTCTCCTCGGTCGCTGGCGCCACGGATTCTTTTCCATGGTCCCCGTTGGCGCCACTAACGTCGGGAGTATCCGTGTCAACTTTGACAGCGTGCGTCTGTCCCTCCTCCTTCCCGCTTCGTCGTACTGATGCCTCCTCCAGTCCCTCCGCACCAACTCCCCTCTCCGTCCCATCACCCCCGGAACCTTCAGCGAGGCGACCTACGCCAAGGCGTCCTCCCTCCTCGGCGGTCAGCCCCTGCAAGCTGGAGACGAGGTCGGCGGCTTCTGGCTCGGCAGCACGATCGTCCTCGTCTTCGAGGCGCCCGAGGAGTTCGAGTTCTCGCTCCACAAGGGACAGACGGTCAAGGTCGGCGAGCAGCTTGGAGATGTTGCGAGGTCGGATTAGGATGGACCGAGGGGTGGGGTTCGGGGGGCGTCGTCGCGATACGTTCTTTTCGCGCGACGAGTAATCAATTCGTGGACGTTTTTAATTGGAGACTCGTGCCAGGACTTCGGTACTGCTCTTCTCTCGACTGCTGGCATTCCTGACTACTTCGTTTCGGATTTCTGCTCCCCTCTCCATCCTCAATTCCTCCCGTATTCGTCCCACCGTTTTGGCGAGGCCAGGTGGTAGTACTGCTCCTGCACCGATTGCTCCTGCATCACCTGCTCTTCGAGCGCCATCCTCTCGTCGCGGGCGAACTGCTCTCGGTGAGCGAGAGAGGAGCTCGGTCCTTGGGGGAGCGGAGGGGCTGTCCAATGAGGAGCTGGCGGATCGTGGGGCTGGGGATTGTAGTGCTGTGGTGGAAGGAGGGTAGAGGCCATATGGTGAGGAGGTGAGTGTTGGATGGGGGCGAGGTGATGGGGAGGAAGGAAGTGTTGCTGGTGGTATGGAGCTGGCTGCGGGTGGCGGTGAGGGGGAGGGGGTGGAGGTTCGACGATCTTGGTCCTTTTCGACACGGCGTCGTCTTCTGCAATGTGTGGTCGCTTGACCGTCGTCCTCGCCGCTCCTACCGACGCCAACGCTTCGTCGAATAGCCTCGACGCTTTCGTCCGCTCCTGCCGCCTTCCACCGTTCTTGGAATAGCTTCCGGCTTGGCTCAGTAAGGCGTCGAGGGGCCGAAGACACTTTTTCGAGCGCTGGAATAATGTTGATGTTGGTTAGGAAGTTCAGAGTTCAGAGGCAAGGCGTGACAGCGTACCGGAGAATATTTCGCTTCAAGTTTGGCGATGCTTTGCTTGACCGACTCGGCCTCGTGCTCCTGGCTAACTCCAGGAATAGACGACGGAGCAGGCTCGGGGACGCGCTGGAGCAGCTGGGGGTGCGCGGCTCGTTCGCGCCGCTGCTGAACCAGTCCCGCGACCCAAGTGATGGCGTTGTGGTGGTGCACGAGGGCGCCGAAAGCGTTCTGAAGGTCGGCGAGAGAAGCGAGGTGGAAGAAATCTCCGAGAACCTCGTCTGGCGACATCGTTGGATCTTGGAAGGAGACGACGAGGAAAAAAAAGGAGGAAAAGGAGGGAACGCGACGCGACGCGGGAAATCGAGCAGAGTCAAGACCGGGTTCCGAGACGTAATCCTGCGGCGTCCTAGGTTACAGCTTGCTCTCCCTCTTGAGCCCTCCCGCAAACGTCGACTCCCCACCAGCGACATGCTGGACGATCCGATCCACCTCGGCAAGGACCCACAAACTCCCCTCATCACTGGTGAGGAAGTCCTGTCCCTCCACCTCCACCTCCCCCTCCGCTCCGCTCCCCTCCTCGAGGCTCTTCTTGAGCCCAAAGACGTGGCTGATGACCTGCGGCGTCACGCCCTGTTGCGCGCGAAGGCAGGCGATCGCAACGACGCTCGTCAAAACGCGTCCGACTTTTGCTGCGCCTTCGAGAGCGATGGGCGAAGGGTCGGCAAGGAGAGGGCCGTAATGGGAGGAGAGGATGTGGACTGGGAGGTCGGGGTGCGAGTCGGAGAGCTTGCGGAGGAGTTTGGTGGAGTGCGGGTCGTAGATGCTGTTCCAAAGGCCGAGGGCTCGAGGACCGACGACTTCTGAGACGTTGGAGGGAGTGGGGAGGCTGTAAGAGGAATTAGTGAGAGAAATAGGCAAAGGAGAGGAGTACGGACCGAGTAGCGACGGTGCTCAAGGATGAGGCGACCTCGGGCTCGAGGTGAGACCTCAACGCGCCGAGAGCGTTGATGATCTGGTCGTGAGTAAGTCAGCTCACGTTGCTTCAGCTGGGAAGAGCGCGCGTACCCTGGGGATCCCAGAAAAGCTGATGCACTTCAAGCCAGCTTCGCGCATAATCTGTGGGGTAGCTCGCCTCCATCAGCTGTCTCCCCCTGCCCTTCAATCCGCACCAACTCACCGCGGCCCGCTCTGAAGACTCCTTGACCCTTTCAGCACTCTCCTTGACGGAGAACGGCCGCGTCGAGTACGAGTAGAGCTCGCAAAGGGTTGCCGGAGAGTTGAGGGTTACGAGAGCGGCTGTCTGCGGGTCCAGCCAGGCGTCAGCTCCACTTCCTCCCCCAGGTTCTCACTCCGCTGCTCACAGATAGCGTAAGCCACGTTTGGTGGCCGACGCCGTTCGCGGCTGCCGACAGTCGGAGCGCATCGAACAGCGCGTCTGAGACGGGCCGAGGCGGGGCAGGGATGGCCGCGCCGCGCGCGTGAGGCGCTTTGAGGAGGGATTTGAGAGCGGGGGATAGCTTGGTGGCCATGTCGGAGCTGGTGGAGTTGGAGCGAGAAGCCATTCGCAGGGGGAAGAGCGGCCTCGCGTCGGCCAAACTGTCTCCGCGTTCCTCCTTCGCAAGGTCTTCCTCTCCCGTTCTCTCGCTCGGAGCTCGTTGGTTCACAGTATCTTGTGACACTAACGCTGATATTTCTCCGCCTGAAAGATGAGAAACGAGGACAAAATCGTGTTGAGCCGCATTGAGTCCGGATCTCAGCTCCTCGAGACGGTCGAACCTCCAGCTCCTCCTCTCCTCCTCTCGCAATCGCAGTGCTGCCACAAAGGAAGCGTTAGCAAATTGTCAACGTGTTTTTGATCCAAGCCAGCTCACCTGAAAGACCTTGCCGACCACTCGTCCTCAGTTCTTCGCAAGCAGCTTTAGCCTCCTCCCTCTCAGCAGCTCGCCCAGCCCTCCACCTTCCCTGAAACTTCCTTTATCTCCATTCGCACCTCATACCACCAGCGCACGGCGCGCCAACTTGTTCGTCACGTCGCAACCCGATCCACCGTCCGTCGCCGTTCCCTTGGAGCTCGCGCCACAGTCGACTAAAGCTTAGTTTTGGAGCGACGTACACTTGAATGACTCAAAAGTGATTCAGGAGGGTTGCGCAAGCTAGGACGGCTCGAGTCGGGGAGGACAGCGCTCGCCAAACCGCTCCGGACGTCCCAGCTCGCTGCTCCTCCTCATGAGCTCCGGTCCGTAAGCCGAGCTGGCGGACTTCACCCTCAAGAACGAAAGTTCTCGTCCTGCTGATGCGCGAGCTCCACGATGCGGATCTTGGTTTCGGTTGGGAAAGGAGCAAGAAGGAGGCGGGGGAAGCGGTGTTCGAAGAGCTCTGTGGAGAGTCGTCAGGTTCGTTTGGAAGCGCACAGGGGATAGAAGAATTACGGCAGGTGTCATGAGTAGTCTGGGGCGTCCGGGAAGCGAGCAGGAGCGTTCGGGGTGACGGTAGAAGCACAAGAGGCGAACCCTTCCTCCCTCTCCTTCTCCGCCAACCCTCTGCAGACCTCGCCAGCTGCAAAGCCGATCCAGCTCAATGGCAGCAGCGAGCCGCGCCAACCCACCGCCGTCTACCCTCCTGCACACCCTCTCCTCCCACAAAGGAGCCGTCCACACGGCCATCTATAACGCTGGCTCTTCGTACCTCCTCACCGGCGGCCAGGACCGCCAAATCAAGCTCTGGAACCCCAAGAAGGGCACAGAGGTGCAGGCTTTCTCGGGGCATGGGTACGAGGTGCTCGGACTAGCCTGGTGAGCTTCCTTCTTCCGCGCGAGGGAGTCGGGACGCAAGCTGATGGGTTCGCTCAGCTCGCATGATAACACGAGGATCGCGTCGTGCGGAGGAGATAGGAGCGTGTTCTTATGGGACGTCAAGACGGCCGAGACCGTCAAGAAGTTCCAGGGGCATTCGGGCAAGGTCAACGCGGTCGCGTTCAATGCTGATGCCAGCGTGCTTGCGAGCGGTGAGTCCTTTGCTGTGAGCGAAAGTGAGCCGTACTGAGGCAGTGCACAGGATCTTTCGATACGACGGTGCGGCTGTGGGACCTGAAGTGCGTTACTGAAGGATGAGAGGGTGCGGAGTGCGGGAGCTGATGAGGAGTGCAGGTCGCAGCAGCGAATGCCGATCCAGGTTCTCGAGGAGGCCAAGGACAGCGTAACAAGTCTGGTCGTCCAAGGCCACCTCGTGATCACTGGCTCCGTGGACGGCTTCGTTCGCACCTACGATATCCGGCAAGGAGAGCTTCGCACCGACTTCTTCGACCGTTCGTCCTTTTCGCTCCTGCCTACACGCGGCTCGCTAACGATTAAGTCTTACACAGAACCTGTCACTTCCCTTCAGCTCGCTGCCGATTCGGCGATGCTCCTCGTCTCAACCCTCGACTCGACGATTCGCGCCATGGACCTCGAGCACGGGCAGATGTTCCAGTCGTTTGTCGGGCACAAGAACTCGAGCTACCGCTCAAAAGTCTGCTTCGGCGTTGGCGAGGCAACTGTCGTCATGGGCGGCGAGGACGGGAAAGTGTGGAGCTGGGACGTCGAAAGTGTGCGTACTCGCCTTTGTCGCCGAGTTGAACGCAACTGACTATTTCGCTGTTGCAGGGCAAGATCATTTCCGACCAGCGCGCGCACGACCGGACGATCCTCTGGACAGTGCATCACCCGAAGGAGCTGCAGATGATCACCGCTTCGGCAGATGGAACGGTCAAGATCTGGGGGACGCCGGAGATGTTGAAGGCAAGGCGCTGAGGAAGTGAGCCTGGAGCTCGAGAGGAGGGGACGAGAGGTCTATACCGGTTGTAGTGCTGTTCGATACCACTTGCATTCATACCACACTTTGTTTGTTCGAAACGTCGCCGAGCAGCGGCTCCTTCAAGACGCATCTCCGGACCTTCCAGACTTGATTCTTTCGGAGTGCTTCCTGCCGTTCGCCATAGGTGTGCAGCTCAGGGAAGCAAGAAGAAGTTGAGGAGGAGGGAGAGAGGCGAAGGGGCGAAATCGACAGCTTCGGTCTCGCTGCTCTCTCCGCAGTTCCCTCTCGACTCGACTATAAGAATCCTAACGGAAGATGCTTGCGGCAGCGAATCATACAGAGTACTAACAATATACGAATACCCTCACGTCGCCGTCGACGGTCCCGCCTCCTGCGCTCCCCCAGTCTGGCCCCTCCGATTCGCCACATACCGAAAGAAGCGACTGCGACTAACGACCGTCCCCGTCGTCCCCGCCGTACTCTCCCTCGCATGGCTCCCTCCCGCAGTCGTACTCCCTCTCCGATCCTGCCACATCTGCCTCAGATTCGATATCACCCTCTCGCTCCTCCGCCGTCTACTCCTCTTTTGCCGTCAACCCCGGCTCCTCTTTTCCCGCCGAGAGGTCGAGTCGACAGAGAGGACAGAGGGAGGAGACTTGGAGGAGCCAAGGGTCGATACAGTCGCGGTGGAATTGGTGGCGAGCGTCGCAGGGGAGGATTCGAACGTCCTCGCCGTCCTCGAATTCGCAGACGCAGATAGGACAGGTCGTACCGTGATCGACGTCGGCGGGGTTGATGGTGAGGGGGAGTGCGGCGGCTTCGTGGTAGTCTTCGGAGGAGGAGGAGGTCTTATCAGTCTGATCCGAGGTCTCGGCGATGGCAGAGGAAGGCGTCTCGGCTGCCTCCGCTGTTCGCCGAGAGCTCTCGTCTGCTCCAGTCGCTCCGGGAAGGACGACGACAGGAGCGATGTCGTGAAGCTCGACGTCCTTCGGTGCGCCTTCCTCGTCCCTCTCCCTCGTCTCGTCCTCGGAATCTTCCGTTCGCCCAAACTTGACGACGGGGAACGTGTCCAGGATCGCGCGCGTGAGGCCGCGAGTTCGCGATTGACCTGCACCGCCGTTGGCGCCGTCTTGGTTATCCCGGCCAGCGCGAGGACCGTAGCGCTCGGGATGACGGATAGCGCGAATGGCCTGCGCAGGAGAGATTAGCGGCAGAAACGACCAAAAAGACGCACGACGCACGCCGGAGAGGATGACGATGAGGAACATGGCGGTAACAACTCCGGTGATGGCGTACTGCGAGCGAAGGTCGATGAGTTTGAAACAGCAGAAGTGAAGAACGAGACGCACGAGGATAATCATCGCGAGTCCGGTGTTTGGCCCCGAGTTGTTCCCAGATGCTGCCGTCTGAGAGGGAGTCGAAGTCCGTCCCACTGACACGTTCCTCGCGGCCATAACAGCCACGAGGTAGGAGGCCCCCCTCGTCGTCGAAGTCGACAAGGCAGAGCTGGTCGTCGCCTGTCGCCGAAGGAGACGCCGCGTTGCGACTGGAACAGTCGAGGAAGGAGTTGTCTGAGTCGAATCGGTTGCCGATGTTGCATCCGACGAAGAGGTAGTCTGAGGGTCGGCGGGGGTCGGGGTTTCGGTCGAAGGCTCAGTGAGCGAGTCGGTGAAAGGGGGATCTTCGATGGGGATGGTAGCGATGGGGACGGCGGGAAGGCCGACTACGGCAAGGGAGTCGCCTGCGGTGTCGGTGTTGATGATGGCGGCCGAATCGTTGAGCATTTGCGAGTTGTAGTGGTACGCGAAAGCTCCGACGTTGCTGGGATGGAACGCACATTAGTTCGTTGCCACTGTAGCAAAAGTACGAGCTGAGAACTCACTTGAACTGGCTCTCGAGCGTACGAGCAGCTTGGAGCGAGGTGGTGGCGTAGACGTCGATAGGTTTCTCGAAAAGGCCGACGTCCTGCGGAGGGGTAAGTAGATGCCAGATCGAGAAGAACCGTTTGCAAACGCACGAGGTACTCCCTGTTCATCAAGCAGCCCTGCAGGAAACGAGCGTCAGCTCCGAGCTCGGAGAAGTAGCGAGAAGCGACGCACTTGAGAGGTGAGAGAGTAGAGCAGAGCCGCCTGCGCTCCGTGATCGCGCGATAGAGTGAAGATGTCGTCGACTATCGAGAATGATCCCTCCGTTCCGTTCGTATCGCAGTTGATCATCGCGATCCAGGGAACGGTTGAGGGAGCTTGAGTTGCGTTCTCCTCGCTAAAGTGAACGAGGACGCCCTGGGATCGCGCAAGACCGTTAGCTGCTGCCCGCCGCCCCATAACTTCAATCCTTACCTTGGAGAACTTGGTCCAGTCGGCAGCGTTCGTCGTAGCGTTCGTAACGTTGCCCCCCGCAGCGTCCACAGGGTCGGCGACCAGCTGCCTCGAGAGTCCCGCGCTGCGTGAGGACGTAGACTCCGGTCAGCTCCCACTCTCTCCCGTCTTAGCCCCACCTGCCGCCCTCCTCCCGCACCAGAGAACCTCGCTTGCGAAGCCGCACGCACCTGAAGATGCCGTTCGGGAGCCAGGCGAGGTGAATGAGATCGTCCGAGTTGATGAGGCTGCTCGTGTCGTTGACGCCTACGGCAGGGATGTACGCATACGCTGTACTGCCCCACAACGCAGCTGCCGCCCAGAGACGAAGGCTGAGCATCGTACGAGGTGGCTGCTGGAATCGGCGTGAGGATGCCCAGACGTGGGCCTGACTTGTCGTGGAGGGGCGACTCGGTGGTGGTGGTGGTGGTGGCGTTGGTGTGGTTGCTTCTGAACTGCCTGGTGAAGCTCTGATCGAGTTCTTTGGGAGTCGAGGACGGAGAGAGAGAGCAAGCGACCCTCCCCTCCGAGAGCTGGCCGATATCAATATCCTTGTACCCCTTTGAGATTGCGATTTATATCACTCTCTCTGCGATCTCGACAGCAGCAGAGGTGCCGCTAGCTAGATAGATACTGACTAGTAATTCGAGGCGTGCACGAGAGAGAGAACGCCGCGCGAGAAGAGAAAGAGAGGTGCTCCTCTCGAATCCGCCTCGCGCACGCTCTCGCAAACGCATTCGCTGTTACGCACAAGCACCCTCGTCGGTACACCTACGCGTTCCACCTAAACGAAGAGCAACGACCTCGACCACCCCCTCCGCTTCCTCTTAACGACGCATCGCACCGCCTTCCCGAACGACTTGGACGTCGGCAGCTTCCAGCAAATCTCGACGCGCTCGACTCTGCTCTCCTCCTGAAGAACGAAAAGTAGCGAGTGAAGCAACGGGAACGCGCCAGCGCATCCGACAGCGCTACTCCTGCCCATGTAGTCGGCGTCGCACGGCTCCATAAAGCCGATGAAAACGACCTCCTCGAGCCGTCGAAAGCGCTGGAGCAAGATAAGGATAAAGCGGAGGGTTTGCTGCCAGATTCGTGATCAGCGAGGCTCGAGGACGAGGAGCTGTAAGCGCACCTCGGATAAGACTTTCTCAAGAGCGGCGGTAGGGCTGGCGCAGAGCTCGATGCGCCTGATGTAGATGTCTGGGCCCCAGCGATCGGAAGTCAACCCGTTCAGCGAGGTGTGGAACTCGCCAAAGTCGGAGAGGCGGAGGGTGGTGAGGTTGCTGTTGACGTGTTCGAGGAGGTCGCCGACGCCGAAACACCTTGGGTCTTTGTCTTCTTGGCCGATGAGATAGATTTCGCTTGATGAAGGCGGAGAGGGAGTCCAGGGAGGTTGCGTGAGGGCGCTGAAGGTGGAGAATGTCGAGAGTCTTGAGGTGCTCCAACTCATACATCGCTTCCGGGCTCTCCTCTTGCTGCCGACAAGGAATCAGCGAACGGAATGCATGTGCTTGGAGAGATTTCTTACGTCGTCAAAGAGGTTAACGAGCGCTGATACCGCCTGAGAGGTCAAGCTACTCGGCACTCCGCTTCGCGACTTCGTGCCGACCAGACACAGATGCTGGAGCGTCCGCGCGCAGCCGAAAATGAGCTGTGCCATCTCCATGTAGCCTTCTTCCGACTGCCCCTCGAGCGCGAGCGAGGTTATCGGAGGCCAGGCGCCGAGGATTGAAGGAGGTGTCGGGGAGGTGAGACCGAGGTGGATGAGGTTCGGGAGGCTTTGCGCGATGTTGAACTCGGGATCTTCAGCTTCGACAAAGGCGGGGAGGTGGAGGGATCGGAGGGACGGTAGTTGGACGATAGCCCGAGTGAGGCGGGAGGGGAGGCGGGGGATGAGGTGCGACCGTCCTCGAGGTCGATTTGAATCGAGTGGGGCGGCGAGGCGGAGATGAGTAAGGCTGGAGAGGTGGAAAGTTGAGGTAGATATTGCCGAGAGAACGGAGAGTTGGCATTCGGGGAAGGGTTGGACGATGGCGAGCTCGAGTCGTAGGACTAGTTGGGCGATGTGCGGCTCCTCGAACAGCCGGCTGAGCAAGCGATCCGTACGACTCCTAGAGCTATCCGGGGAAACACTCGCCGCGGCAGAAGCATCGCAAGAGTACGTGCACCATACGACAGGCTTGCAGATGCGGTAGAGTCGGCGATTTACGCCTTGGAAGGCGAGGAGATCGGCGACGGCATCTTCGAGAGGAATGGATGTGATGATCTTGGAGGCAGTGAGGGCGAGGAGCTCGTCGGGGAGGTCGAAGAGGGACTTGGGAGTGGCGTGCTCGAGGGCGTAGGCGATGGGTGCAGCCCTCGGTGGCCCTGCTTCGGCTGCCCTGCGAAAGAGACATCAGCTACCATAGGAGAGCGCTCTGGAGTGCGACTTACTCCGGAATCTCAGCTGGGTCCATCGTGCGGTGACGCGGCAAGCGCAACTCGAGAGGTGGGAGGAAGTAGACGTAGCTACCTGCGGGTCGTCTCCAGGGAGGACGCGGCAGAGTCTCGCACTCAAGAGCAGTTCCTGAGGAGTTCTGGCGAGCGATTTGCGGGAGCCAAAGGTGTGGCACTTCCTCCTCCCAGCTCCTCCCCTCGCCCGCTTTCCAGCGCGCATTCAAGAACAGAGGAAGTACGCGAGGTAGCCGACGACTCCCACCCCTCCTGCAGCGCGGGTGCCCCCCTCCCTCCCTCCTCCATGCGCGCCTGCCGCCTCTGTCCTCTCTCGTTTCAGTCGCGGCTCCCGGTCTTGCGGTTCATGGTGAAGCGAGGGGCAGTAGGTACCTATAGGAGGATCTTTACTGGGCTGGACGAGCACTGAGGAGCCAGGAACTGCAGAGCTGGTGTCGGGCCTTCTCCGAAGGTACGTCTCGGCTGCTGAGGTGAGGGGAGATAGCTAACGCTTTAGTCTCGAACGCTGGTTCCACTCTATAGTTCTCGAGCTCTCATTCTGCCTCGCGCCATCCACCATCTCGTCTTCCCCTCCTTCGAGACTGCGTTGTCCTCGGAGCCAGCTCAACTTCGTCTTCGACGCTCTCGACCACCATCACGCCTGGCAGCTGAATCTCATCGCTCAAAACGAGCGACGTACTCGCTTCTCGAAGGAACCCGTCCTCAGCGCTCTCAAGTTTGAGGCCGCAGAGGTGCCGCCGGAAGGAGCGAGTGGAGCGACGACGCATGATGATCATGATCAGCTTCATCAGGTGGCTGCGAGGGAGGAGGTGCAACTGTTGGGATTGTTATGGAGTTCGCGGGGTTGGGCGCTGCAAGGAGGGAAGCAGGCGGTGGCGCTTGCGGGCTGGAGGACGGTTGGAGAGAGGAGAGTGCCTAGGACCGGCGAGCGCTTTGCAAATCATTCCTCTTCTCAGTATCCCAGCCTGGCTTGCTGTTCCTGTTGAGAGAAGGACGGGAAGTGGAGAGAAAGGAGAACAGGAGTTCCCCACAGCGAACCTTGGCAGCGCGCACCACTCTTGTCCTCTCTCCTCTCAGCCCGTTGGCGATGAATCTGTAAGAGCTCGCACGGCAACAGCGCACCAGCTAACACAAGCCCCAGCAGGACCAGCTCCCTCCTCCGTTCAGATCCCTATTCGTTTCGCATCTCCACCACCCCGCAACACCGTAAGCGCCATTCCGCCCCGCTCAGCTCTCCTCACAGGCTGATCCACTTCCAGCTCAACTCAGGGACCTCCTCGTTGCACCGCCTGAGGCACCTGGGACCGTCAGCACGATCGAGTGTGACTCGATCGTGCGTCACGACCTGAGTGGGAGGGTGCGTCTTGCCGCCGTGGTGGCGGAGGACTCAAGCTGACGGCTCGTGTGGGTCCTGCAGAAACCGCCTTCGTACACACGATTACGCTTCGCGCCTTCAGCCCTCGTGCACGGCTGTGGACTCGTAGCTGCCGGTGGACAGAATGCGGAGCTTGCGCTACGAGCGGCGGAGCCTCGCTCGACCTGGTACGTTCGTGCGCAGGGAGTAGGGAGTAGGAGCTGATGGATTACTCTGCAGGTGCCACCAGATCACGGAAGCTACCGCAGGGTCCATCAATAACAGCATCTACATCGCCCCCTCCCCCCTCTCCGCCGCCGTTCCTCGCTTGACCGTGTCCAACAACGACCAGTCCATCAAGGTGTTTGAGGTATCGGGACGAGTACCAGACTACAAGGGCTCGAGGCGGAGACGGGCTCGCGAGCGGGAGAGGGCGTACGAGGACGACGACGAGAGCGGAGACGAGGAGGCGGTCGAGGAAGAGGGGGTGCACGACTTGGGAGGAGAGTGCAAGCTCGAGAGCGTCGAGTGTGCGGAGATCAAGCTGCACACGGCCGTAAACCACTGTACGTCCTGCTGATCGTGTGCGAAGGGAAGCGGGAGCTGATCATGGCGGTACAGCGTCTGTGAGTCCCGACGGACGGCGTATGGTGGCAGTTGGAGATACTCCAGAGATCTTCCTCTTCGACGTACTCCACAACGGTACCTACGAGCTCGTGCACGTATTCGAGGGCTCAGAGGACGCCTCGTTCTCCACCGACTGGTCCAGCAGCGCCGATAAGTTCGCCGTCGCGTCTCAGGGTGCGTCCTCTCTCTCCGTGGCTCCTTCCAGTCGATGAGGGACGCTAATTGATTTGCTGCAGACGGATTCGTCCATCTCTACGACATCCGGAACCTTCCCCGCGCCTCGACCTCTTTCACGCCTTCGCCCGCTTCTCCTCGCAAGCTCGCGACGTTCCAGACGACCCAGCGAGGTCCCGCAGGCGCAGCTCGCAAGGTCAAATTCAGTCCTCAAGGAGTGGATTCCGAGCTGCTGGCTTTCACCGAGGTGCGTCTTCCTATCCATCTCTCCACGGACCTTGCGAAGAACGCCTGGCAACTTTCCGCCCCTTCTCACCCACTGACGTTCCTCTCTATAGCACCGCTCTTTCGTCCACGTCATCGACGCACGCACTTTCGACCAACTCCAAATTCTCACCGTCCCTTCCTCCTCCCTCCCCTCCCCGTCCCCGTCCCCACCCTCCTCGCCGATCCCGCCCTTCTCCCCCTTCAATCTCTCCACCCTCCTCCAACTCCCCCGACTCCCGTCCCTTCTGGCGCCGCGTCCTCATCGACCCCGACCCCGCTCCCGCCGCTCCAGAGGAGGAGGAGGAAGAATGCCCGGACGACCCGCTCTTCAGAACCTTGTCGGGTTACGCTCCGATGTTCTTGACGGGGTACCATAGTACGAGTCTGTACTTTCCCGACGAGACGAGTCCCGAGGATCTGGTGGGGATGGATTGGGGGGAGGAGGGAGAGTTGTTTGTGGCGACGGGGAAGAGGGTGTGGGAGTGGAGTGTGGATCGGAGAGGGAGGAGGTGTGCGGGGAGTTGGGGAGTTAGGTAGGCGCATGGGACGGAGGTGGAGGAGAGGGCGCAGGTTGTTGTAGTCATCTTTGCATTTTGCTTGTCTTGTCGGGTTCGGAATTTCGCGTAGAGCAGCGGTTGAGTGCGGTGATGTTCCTGAACTAGAACAGCAAGATGTGTGAGAGGAAGGGAGCGAAGCGGTAGGCGACGTTCGGAGATCCAAATCTACTCGCAAGAACGGTGGCGTTGTTCCGTTTCTGACTTCGTGAAAGTCCCTACCTCGCTGGCGCGATAGGCTGTTGAGCGAGCTTGCTTCTGCGACGGCAATCTGCGAGAAGCTGGGATAAACTGGACGAGCTAGCGAGCGCACCGGTGCACTAGCAGGTCGGCGTCGGCGTTCTCTTCGTCTTGGAAAAGGGGACACGCAGGCCGTGGTGCCGAAATGATACACGCGCACTTTCAGAAGAGTGGAATTCCTTCCAGCAGCTTGCCGTCCGGACTGGGTGCTCGAGAGACCTGGTAGAAAGGTCGGTAAGCTGGAAAGACGGAGGGAAGCAGCGCTGGGCTCGCCGAGGCTAGCTGTGCTCGACGGTTACGAATGCTTGTCTGTAGCTGCGCCTGGAAAGCAGAGAGATTGGAGGAGAGGCACTTATAGAGCAGGAGACCTCTCTCTCCGCTTAGGTCGCGGACGTGAGACGAAGAACGACGGACGCGAGGACGGGAGGGCAGTAGTTCGAGCAGAGCAGGACCACAGTGCTTAACCAAAGTAAGCACCGAAGCAGGTTGATGGACGGAGGACAAGAGAGCTCCCTTTCAAAACGTTCAACTGCTTCGTCACGGCGCTCACCTCTCTCCTTCCTACTCCTCCGCGTTGTTACGATGGCTTTCCTGTGGGGCTCAACAGCTCAGGTTGACTTCGACGCCCTCCTAGGTGAGCTGACCTGTCGTCCACCGCCGCCCAGCTCGAGCTGACTCCGCCCCTGACCTCGTACAGACAAGACCACCTCCGACCTCCTCCCCTCCTCCGCCGCACCAGACCTAGTCGCCTCTCTCGAGCTTGCCGACCTCATCCGCTCCTCCGCCATCCCTCCCCTCGCCGCCACCAAGTCCCTCCTCCGCCGCCTGACTAACTCGAACCCCAACGTCCAGCTCCTCGCCCTCTCGGTCTTTGACATAGCAATCAAGAACGGAGGGACTCCCTTCCTGGCTCAAGTTGCCGGCAAGGAGTGCGCTACGGAGCTCGAGTCGCTGGCGAGAGGGAAGCCAGACGGGAATCGCGATGTCAAGGAGCGCGCTCTCAGTCGCCTCCAGGACTGGGCGACGGCGTTCATGGGCAAGGAGGGACTGAGGAGCTCGGAGCTAGTCAAGTCGTACGAGCGGATGAAGAGTGAGGGGCTACCGTTCCCTCCTCGAGACCCCACCGCCACCGCCGCCATGGTCGACTCTCTCTCCGTGAGCTTTCGCCATTCCGTGGGTCCCACCCACTCGCTAACTACAATCTACAGGCACCCGAATGGACCGACTCTCCTTATTGCACTCGCTGCCGAACCGACTTCTCCACCTTCAACCGCAAGCACCACTGCCGGAACTGCGGTCACGTCTTCGACCAAGCCTGCTCGGCTCAGAGCGCGCCTTTGCCGCACTACGGCGTCGCGGAGCCCGTGAGAGTTTGTGATGGATGCGTCAAAAAGCTCAAGGAGGGGAAGGGGGCGATAGGGAGGAGCAGGAGCGCGTCGTTGGGAGGGATAGGGACGGACCGTCCGGGGCTCCCTGAGCGCAGCTCGACGATGTCGTACGGCAAGCGACCGCATACGCATAGGACGTCGAGCTCTACTTCAGCACTCAAGAGTACGTCGGGCAAGCGATCGAAGGAGGACGAGGACCTCCAGCGCGCGATAGCTGCATCCCTCCTCGACGCTGCGCCCTCGTCCTCGACCTCCGGACCCGCCTACCAGCTCCGTGACCCTCCCTCTGGCGTCAGATACACATCCTCCTACTCTCGACCCGCTCCTCCGCCCTCTGTCTCGAAACCCGTCGCCGAGGAGGAGGAGGACCCCGATCTCGCTGCCGCCATCGCCGCCTCCCTCCGCGACCTCGCTCCGGCCCCTTCAGCCCCTTCAAAATCCTACGCCTCCCTATATCCCTCTTCCTCCAACGCGCATTACCCCTCCGCCGCCCCCCCACCCCGATTCGCCCCTCTCCCCTCTTACGACCTTTCGCCCTCGGAATCGTCGTCCCTCGAGACTTTCTCCTCTCGCGTACTCGAAGGCCCTAAGGAGCACATGGGGGAGCGGGAACGGGAGCTATATGAGCGTGCGAGGATGGCACAGCCGAGGTTGGAGAGGGGACTGGAGGACGCGGCTCGGCGGAGGGAGATTCTGGTAGAGATGAATGAGAAGCTGGGGGAGGCGACGAGGCTGTACGAGGGGATGCTGGAGGATCGCGTTAGGGGATCTTCGGAGAGGGTTGCAGGTGCGCTTGGGTTTCTCCATCGCAGCGGTTGGGCGAGAGCTGAACTTATGAATCGCAGGCTACTCGTACGGCGCGAACGCTCGGTCCCAGCAACAGCAGCAGCAGCCCTACTACACCGCTAGTCCACCACCACAGCACGCTCAGGAACCCTATCCTCCCACCTCCTACGCACCGCCACCGCAACACTCCTACACGCCGCAGCCCTACCCACCCACCTCCTACGCCCCTTACCCCGCCCACACCAACTCCTACGCTTCCACCCCCGCCCCTCCAGCCCATTCAGACTCTTACGCCCCACCATTAACCTCCTACGCCCCGCCACCGACCTCCTACGCCCCCTCTCACTCCGAGTCCCTCCCTCCCCAATCCTACGCCGCTCCTCAACCTTACGCCCCCGCACCCCAATACGCCCCTGCCCCCGCCACGCACGCCGAACCACCCTCGCAGCATGCAGGCTACTACAAACCCTCGTCCTTCCCTGCGGTTCCGACGGGTCCACAGGCGGTGCTGTTCCCGAGCGTACCGACTGAGAACCCGTGGGAGAGGGAGGAGATGGAGAGGAGGAAGGAGGAGGAGGCGAAGGTTGGGGAGTTGATTGAGTTGTAAGGCGAAGTGCTGTTTTGGACGCGAGGGAATGAGACGTGCTTGTTGATTTTGTGAGCTGGATGTGGTGCTTCCTGTCGCATTCTGTTGACCTTTCGACTTGAGAAGGAGGCCTGCATACGGCGTCGACGGCGGAGGGGGGACTGGTCGTCGACGCTCGCTTGCGAAGCCGAGGAATGCGGATTTGTTTTGTCGAGTTCGGTGCGCTTGTTTCTTCAGCACTCCCTCCACTGCTTCTCTTACTGCACTTCTACGCTCTCAGCCCCTGCTCTGTTCCTGCTGTCGACGACGCTGGAGGAGTCGCCCTTTCCGCCGCAAGCTCCGTCGATCGATCTCAAGCCTCTCTCAGCCAATCCGGCTAGCGCTGTTCTCCCTCCCACTCCTCCATCCAGCATGCATCTTTCCCGCAACGCCTCGCGCCTCCGAGCTCTCCTCCATACCCCTCCCCCCGCGCGACCTTCCGCCAGCACAACCCCATCCTCGATCGGCCGCCGCCCCTCTCGCATCGGACGCTCCGAGTACGCCGTAGCAGCCACGACGTCCCTCCTCGCTGGGGGTGCTCTCTTCTACATCAATCAGCCTCTCCGACTCGACACCTCGACGCCAGAGGTCGATCCGCCGTCCGAGTTCTTGTTTGCGACGGGGGGACGGATCAAGAGTCGCGATGCGCCAGCGTTCAGCAGGGACGAGGTGACGGTGGTGATGTTGATCGGAGGACCCAAGGGAGGAAAGACCGAGCAGGCGAAGCGTATCGCAAAGAGGTTTGACGCGACGTACGAAGATTGTGCGTCTTTCACTCGGTTCGCGTCTTTGCGAAGCTCATTAGCGATCGGAGAACAGCTTCGTCCGACCTCTATTCCGACATCGCTCTCGCCCTCCCCATCGCCCACCTCTCCTCCCCAACTTCAATATCCCAAATCCGAATCGTCGTCGATTCTCCTTTCGTCACCGACGACCCCCTCGCCGAAGCTCTCTCGTTCGAGAAGCACGTCGCTCCTATCCTCCTCTTCATGTTTATCGACTGCCCACCTGCCGATGCAGCGAAGCGAGCACCAGGAGAAGATTCCGAGGCGATCGCGAAGGAGCATGCGGAGTGGATGCGGAAGAACGCTCCCCTCATCAAGCATTATCGGCATCAAGGCAACTTCCTCGAGGTGAGTCCGCCTGCGCAAGTTTCGGAAGAGGTGCTGACCATGGTTTGAGCAGATTACGGGACAGTGGCCGGCGGATGAGCAGTGGGAGCAGGTCGAGGCGAAGCTGGAGAGCGCGTTGGAGCTTGAAGCGAGAGGAGAGCTGTAGCCCCCCCTTCATGTAAAGCTGCATTGAGATCATGATAGGAGCAACAAGATGGAATATTGGGGTATAGTATGCGATGCGAGAGATAGACGAGAGGGAAGAGGTAGTTCAGCGACCAGGTCTCGCCACCACCGCCCGCTTCCTCGTCTTGGGATCAACGGGCTTCCAACGCTCTCCGCCCGTAGCGAGGTTATGCCAATAATCCCCAGGTCCCCAGCTACGAGAGCCGAAGTCCCAGGCGCGCGCGGTGATCCTCCTCGCCTCTCCTCCCTCTCCTCCGGACTTCTCTCGCCTCGATCCCTCCGCGATCCCTGCCAAACTTCTAATGAGTCCTCCTTTACCGTATCGACGTCCGTCGCGTGCGTTTCGGGAGAATCGGGGAGAGGAGGAGAGGGCGAGCGCTGGATCTCGCGCGGACGATAGGCGGTTCCGACGATCCCTGGTTCTCCGGGCGAGTAGGTTCGTTCGATAGAGGTGATTTCGTGTTGGTGGAAGACGTAGCGATGGTTATTGGCGGTTTGTTGGTGGCGAGCTACCGAGGCCTGCGAAGCGAGAGATTAGGAGCGGGACTGCGGAGGGGAGTAGGAAGACGAACGGTGCAGCGATTGCAAGGTTGTATGATATGGTCTGAGAAGGCAGAGAATCAGCTGCTGCGACAACGGCGAAAGGAACGCAACACTCACAGCCGACGACAGCTCCGCAACCGAAGCAGCCGAGCGAAGAAGTGAGGCAGTTGCAGGTCCTTTCGACGCTGGTATCTTCCGAAGTCGGCGAGTGGGGCCACAGAGGACCAACGTTGGAAGGCGCAGCGTCGCTGGAAAAGAGGACGACGCTCGGCTTGAGCAGCAGTACCGACTGTGGACGGAAGTTCAGCTTCGCAGGTCGGAAAACGATAGGAACAGGACGTACACGCATTGCCCGATCAGTAACAAAAACATCGCATGATGCGCAGCGAAGGGAGTAAACGCGATGGAGAGGCGGGAGGGAAGGGGGAGAGCTCCACGCTGAAGAGCCTGAGGCTTGAGCGTGGTGTCCCATTTCGCGGTTGCTGGGTCGTTGCCGAATCGAAGGATGGTGTGGATAATGGGTATGCGATGGGTGAGGAGGGACGGAGTGGTGCTGGCGGGAAAACAGGTACGAGGTGGAGGAGGAAGGGGAGAGGGAGGAAGGGAGGAGGGACGCCTGGGGCTCGGAGGGAGGTGTGGCGTAGGCGTCGAGGGTGGTAGCTTGGAGAGATCCGTTGCGTGGAATGTTGTTTCGTGCGCTGAGCTGTGCGTGGGTGTGCGAGGCGCGTGCTGCGTTGGGAAGAAGGGCGGGGTCGCGCATATGCTGGAGAGAGAGGGATGGGGAAAGGAAAGGAGTAGAGGTGGGAGAAGAACGAGTGCGAGAGGTGTGTGCTTGAGGGGCGTCCTTGGTGGAGGGGGAGAGTGCCTGACGAAAAGCCTGGGAGAGGAGGGCCTGTCCTTCGATCGACGAGCGCCTTCGGAGCCGCCGGCGAATGTGAGAAGTCGGAGGGAGGAGGAGTGGAGGGCGTGCCAACGAGAGGACGTGGAGGGAGAAGGAACGAACGCAGGGGAGGGGCAGCGGAGCAGGGAGGGCGAGAACACGGGGTTAGAACGACTTGGGTCGTGGGCATCGCCAGTTCCACGGCAAGGAGAAGCTGGTAAAGTTTGGTTCTCGAAGCAGGAAGCGAGGAAGAGAGAGAGAGACAAGCGAAACAAGATTCGTCCGGAAACAGAAAAACCGACACCGAATTTGCGAGGACTGCGACAGCATCGCTGATGCTGATGTGTGAGGACTGGCGCGCGTGGGCGTTTGCACCACTTCTATTTAATTCCACGCCATGATGGGGAAGGTGTTTCGCGTGCACGAAGAACGACTCCCCAACCAGCCCTTCCCGCCTCCCCTCGAGCCCTGGTCTACCTTACGGACTGCTACGAACTGTCTCTCTAACAGGTTCGGCCGTGTCTTCCCCGTCGAAAAGGTCGTACAGATCGACCGACACCTTGATCCGGAAAAGGAAGCTGGCCAGGGGCGAGACTTCAACTTTTCATCAGGTCCACTCAAATCTCGGAGTTCCGGAGCTCCGGAGCTCCGAGCGAGCACTTTCTGAATCAGTTTCGAGAAGGCGTGGCTCGATACAGCTCTGCAAACTTTGACAACCGTCGAGGTCTGTCTCTGTTCCCTCACCGCGACAGGCATACGCGCAAACATCACAGAACCAGCTCGTTGCAAACCCTAAAGCGTTCCCACGATTCCTCCCGTTGTACCTGCGAGGGGACGTCAGAAGTCGTAGCTTCGCAGGGAACGAAACACGACTCACCACCTTCCTCACGACCTGAGCAAGTCCTCGATTCCCAACCCCGGCAGAACGTCTTCGTAGCGGACGTCGAAGAACTCACTCCCTACCCCCGACGCCAAGTTCTCCATCGCAACCGCCGCCTTCGCCCACATGATCCCCTCCGCGCGCTTTCCCGCCGCCTTTCACCTCCCAGCATTCGTAAGGAGCGCCATGACCGCAAAGACGCTGTCCCCGATCGGTGCGGCGCGAGGAACGATGTCGACCGGCGCAAGACGTCCGCGCGAGCTCCCTGCGGAGGGGTAGACGCGCTCGACGACTCCTCCCTGCGCCTCGATAGACTTGAGCTCGTAGTCGACCGCCTCGCCGAGATTCTTTGGGTCGGAACGACTGGCGGTGAGGCATTCGGCGAGAAGGTGGTAGGCGGGGCTGAGTTCGGGACGGAGAGGGCGGCGAGAGGGGAGGTAGGTCGCTTCGAGGGCGGAGATGTAGGCTTCGATTCGGCGGCGAGCGACGGGGTCGACGCGCGAGTTCTTGAAATTCGAGCGGACCAGAGCCTGAAGCGTTCCGTACTGGTTCTTGACGAGCTGCTCCCGCTGCCGAACTTTGACGACCCCGTCGAGCTTGTCCATCATGCAGAGATCGCAGTCGCAGCCGTTGACGAAGTGCTTGGAGAGAACACTCTTCTCGTCGCCGACCTTGCGGTGGCAGTACGGAATGAAGATCTCGGCTCCGAGAGAAATGTCGCAGCGAGCTCGAACGACCATGAGGTCGCCGTACGTCCTCCACATCGCGGAGGGAGCGCACGAGTGGTTGGCGAGGGAGGAGAGGAGGAAGAGGGCCCTTGGAGATTCCTTCTTTTCGTCGCTGTCGCCACCGACGGTGAAGGAGGCTTTGGGGAAGACGGAGGGACCGAAGCTGTGGATCAAGCGTAAGTGACAGCCCTGGAGATAGCGGTGAAATAAGGCATACGAGTTGTACGTGCAGACCTTCTCGATTCGGGCGGTATCGATGTCGCAAGGTGCCACTTCGTGAGGGTCAAGACGGCAGCGGCTGTCGAGTTGGAAGGGATCCGCGGAGTACGAAGAGCCAGCGTAGAGGGAGTTGATGCGAGCGACGTCGCTGGGGTTGTCGAGGAGGCGAGCGATAATCCGGGTGACAAGGTCGACCTGAGTCGTCTTGTTAAGGACATTCTGCCGTAGATCGAGGGAGATGACCATTCGCTTTGACGCGGGCGAGTGGAAGGCGACCGAAAACGCCTTTTCGACGATGAGCAGCTCGCCCGCTGCGATATCCCTCGTCGCCACCATGCCTCGTCCTCCGCCGCGAGACTCCATTTTCTCGACGCGAATCGGTCCAACGAAGTCGGCGACGTCCAAGCGAGGCTCGCTTTCCATCTTGAGACCGGCGCGAAAGAGCGAGATCCAGTCGTAGTTCCCGGAGCTCACTTCGGCCAGGCAAGCCTTCGTACGCTCGAGTCCCGCAACGGCGTCCTGGCTCGAGGGAAAGTGGGCGAGAGTCGCTTGAAAGGCCTCCGCCGCCTGTGCGAAGTATCGCAAGCCCTCGAGCGCCTTCGCAGCTCGGAGAAACGCCTTCTCCTGCGTCGCTCCCTGCGAAGCCTCGCCAGCCGAATCGATGAGCTTCAAGACTTTCGAGGCGTCGCGGTAGGCGGAGGCGAAGCTCTGAAGGTGAAGATTGGCGGCGGCGCGATTGAGGTGGAGGAGTAGGAGTGCTGGAGAGGAAGGGGGGAGGCTGAGGATGCCTTGGGAGTACTTGGCTTCGGCGAGACGGTACTTCTTCTGCTGGAAGAGGGCGTCGCCGGCGGCCTTGAAATCGATGGAGGAGGACGAGGATTTGGCGAGGGAAGGGAACGCCCATCTGACCGACTTGGCGAGGTGGTCGTTTGGTGCGAGAAAGATCACGTCGGTTGGAGAATCGATGCGGATGAAGGGGTAGTCACCCGTCGCGGGTATCTTGTAGACCGGTTCGCGAATGGCGAGGATGGTACCGATAGGGAAGATGTTGTCGAGGTCGGGGCCAGTGACGATGTCGAAGAGAGGGAGGTTGTAGATGCTCAGCATGACTCTGCAGGGAGAAAAGATAGTCAGCTACGCCGCAGGTGATAGAATCAACGAGGACGAGACCACGCCCGAGGCTCACGCTCGTCCGGCAGGATTCTCGATCGCGAGCGACACGCCGACTTTAAGATCTGCGTAAGAAATGATGGTGAGTCCAATTTGCGAGCACACGAGGGACCGCCTCACCAGGAGCAGCGACGATTCGCGCCAGGAGGTAGTTTCCCTGTGAGCGAGCAGTTTGAGGTCAGGCAAGGGCGCCAGCTTCTTCGAATCCTACGCACGCGATGGGTTTGGTTCACTAGCATCTAAGAGAGAGCAACTGCTCAAGAACGGTCAGCGAGAACTCGGCGTGAGCTGGGGAGAGAGCAGGCTCACCACGCTTGAGCAAGGCGAGAGGGGTCGACGAGAACCTTTTCTCCATCCCCGAATAGGTCTTCATGAGCATAGGCTGGTTAACTGTCTGCAATAGGCGGTCCCTATCGGCGTTGAGAGCTTGGATGAGAGCGGGCGGGGTGTCGACCTTGCGCGGCGGCCGCCGCTTCTCCGCCTCGAACCTGCGCCTGACCTCCTTGACTTCCGCTTCGATCTGCGCGGGGTCGCGGTCATATTCCTGAATAGGCGCGGAGTGTGGCCTGGCGCCGGGGTTGCGGTGCACTTCGGAGAGGATCTGGAGGAAGGCAGCAGGGTTGTTGAGAGAGGCGGCGATGGTGTTGGGGTCAACGCCGAGGCTGCGAAGGGCGTTGACAAGAGCGTCTACGGTAGCCATTCGTTCTGCGAACTGTTGGGAGCAGAGGTGGAGGAGAAAGGGAGGCCCTCAAGCACGAACCTCGTGTCACTCGAAACGTTCGTGTAGGTATTGCTGCCCAACGAAAACGCAAGGGCCTCCTCTCCTCCAGCCAGCTCCAAAGCGGCTTCAAAAGAGGGTCGCCCTTCGAGGTGTAGAGGGTGGCGAAGCAGACGGCTTGAACCGCGTCGTTTGACCTCGTTGCGAAAAATGAGGCTCCGCGGACTTGTGCGTTCCTCTCTCCCCTATCCTCTCGCTGCGTTGCAATCTTCCCGGAAGGATTCACATAAAACGATCCTTGCAAGGTCTTTGAATGCCAAACCCAAACCAACGACCTCTGCAGAAAAAGGTCTCAGTCGTAGACCTTCGCAGTGCGCACGCAGCGACTCACCGGACTCCCTCACAACTCCAACAAACGGGCAATACCTCCCTCAGGCAAGAAGTCCCCATACTTCATATCGAAGAACTCCCTCCCTCCTCTCGACCCCAATCGCTCCATCTCCAGCGCCGCCTCCGCCCACACTCTCGGCTCCCGCGTCCTCCCCAGCCTCCTGCACCTCGACACGTTCCCGACCAACGCCGTAACCGGAAGCAAGCTCTCCTCAATCTTCGTCGCTCGGACTTTGATCGCCTTCAAGCGACGAGCTCCGGTGGCGCAGATGCGCCGCCGACTGCTTCGAGGGCCTTGAGATCGTACTCGATAGCTTTGGAAAGCGGGGCCGGCTCTCCAGTGAGGGTAATGAGCTCGGCAAGGAGGTGATGCGACTGAGCGAGGTCGGGTCGGAGGGGCGTACGTCGCTTCGAGTTTCGCGATGAAAGCCTCAAGCGCTCGTTGAGCCCTCGGATCGACGCGCCTGCTAGTTAGGCTAGGGGGGAAGACCTATTCAACCTTCTTGTAATCCTCTCCGACGAGCTTGGCGCGCTGGCGAGTCCGTTCGAGGCCATCAAGCTTGTCGAGCGTGCAGAGGTCGCAGGTGAAGCCGGCTGGGAAGTGCATGGGGAGGACTCGCTCGTTAGTGGAGCTACAGTGCGAGGCCGTGATGAAGAGTGCGTTTTGCCAGTCGAGAGGCTTCTTCTCGTCGTCCCCGAGGTTGATCGCGGCCTTCTGAGTAATGTATCGGACCAAAGCTGGGGAGAATGGTCAACGCTGCGAAGGCGAGAATGAAAGCGGGACGAAGAAGCGGTTGGCGTCGCGGTTGGCGGAAGGAAAGCGGCCGAGTAGGAGGTTGGCGGCGGAACGATTGAGGTGGAGAAGCAGTGCCGCAGACGGATCCGGATTGCGAAGGATTCCCTCGGAGTACTTCGCTTTGGCCAGAAGGTGCTTCTTCTGCTGGAAGAGGGCGTACCAGGCGGCTTTAAAGTCGTAAGATGCGGAGAGAGTTGGAGCGAGGGAGGGGAAGGACCATTTGACGGCATGGACGGCGGAATCGTCGGGCGCGTGAGGGACGACGTCGCTCGGAGAGTCGACGCGGAGGAGGAAGCCATCGCCGCCAGCTGCGCTCTTGTAAAAGGGTTCGCGGATCGTGAGATATTTGCCGGGAGGGAAGAGTGCGTCGAGGTCGGAGCCGGTGGTGATTTCTTGCAGGGGAAGGTTGTAGATGCTGCGCATGGCTCTGCGAGACGGGTCAGCGGAGCTCAGAAGTCGGCTTAACGACCTACGCTCGTCCGGACGGATCTTCGAAGGCGAAGTAAAGTCCGACTCGAAGATCTGAAAGAACGCGTTGGAGAAGGCGACTTGGGGGGGAAGTCTGGACGAACGAGGAGCGAAATGATGCGCGCGAGAAGGTATCGGCCCTGCGAAGAGTGAACTCGAGAGCTCTGGGCGTCGAAACGAAGCTCACCTTGTGAGTCTTTTAGAAGAGCATCTCAGAGAGATCAACTGCGGGTCAAAGGTCAGCGCGGATTCCGGTCTCGGGCATGGAACGTACTGCGAGAGAGGAGTCGAGGAGAAGCTCTTGTCGATCCCACAGTGCTTCTCGAGGAGTGCGATCCCCGGACCGGTCGCCAGTGTGTCCCGCTCCTCCCGCATCATCTTGATCATCCCAAAGCGAGACGGGGTGTCGACCTTGCGCGGAGGCCGCCTGCGCTCCTCCTCGAACCTCCGCCTGACCTCGCCAATCTCCGCCGTAAACTCGTTCGGATCGTCTTTCCATGCAGTCTTGACCGTCGAGCGTGCCGGGGGCCTGCGCCTCATCTCCTCCAGGAGGGACAGGAGAGCTTCAAGGCGGGTTGTTCGAGGCGATGGAGGAGGCGATCAAGCGCTCGTCGATCCCTATGTCGCGCAGGGACCTACTAGCGTATCCGAATCCATCGTCTCGCGAGCAGAGGGGAAGCAGGAAGACAAAGAAGAAGGCCTGCGATCCTCTCCCTTTGTGCTGGATACTGGGTCACATTTAAGAATCAGAGGTCGGACTCCCGTCCACTCCCTCGAGCTTCGGAATCTTTCTCCTGCTACAACACCTCCCTCCCGATCCTCACCAGTCTCGAGAATGACCTCTACTGCCGCCAGCCAGAAAGTCGTCGTTATCGGCGCAGGAGGTAGGCAGCATCTCGGGGCTGGGAAGAACGAGCAGCTCACCGTCTCCCTGCAGTTATCGGGCTCACCAGCGCCCTCGTCCTCGCTCGTCAAGGTCACCAAATACAGATCATCGCGCGCGACCTCCCTTCCGACTTCAGCAGCCAGGCCTTTGCTTCTCCCTGGGCCGTACGCTCCTCTCCCCCGCGCTAGCTCCTCCGCTGACCTCTGGGCCACAGGGAGCCAACTGGTGCCCGTTTCAATCGCCTACCGCAGCGCCCAGGGTGTGCAAGTGGGAGCGGGAGAGCTTGTGCGTGCTTCTGAGGACTTCGGATGGGGCGGGAGCTGACGGAGGAGGTCGGCCAGTGCGCGCCTATCGGAGCTCATCCCTTCTGGGCTGGCGATGAAGCTAGAAATGATCAGGTTCGCGGCGAACGAGGCAGCGTTGCTCGAGCACTGGTATCGCGATGTGGTGCCGTCGGTGAGTCGTGATTCGTGAAGGAACGCACGGAGGCAACGGAGCTGATGGATTCCTCGCGTTGATCTTGTGCAGTACGAGATCCTACCTGCCTCTGCTTGCCCTCCGAACGCCGTTGGTGTCAAGTTTGAGGCCCTCTCAGTAAACGCGCCGCAGTACTGCCTTTGGCTCGAGACGGAGCTCCGCAAGTTGGGAGCTTCGATCGAGCGTCGCAGTCTCTCCTCTCTCGATGAAGCCTTCGCATCTTTCGGAGGAGTCGATGTCGTCGTGAACGCTACTGGACTAGGTGCGTTTCTTTACGCCCGTGTAGGGCTCCCGAGGGCTTATTTCTTCATTCCACAGGCGCCAAGTCACTCATCGGGGTTGAGGACGCCGCTGTCGAACCCATCCGCGGACAGACCGTCCTCGTCAAGGCGAACATGACCAAGTGCACGATGGACGCTTCCAGTGCGTTTTCTTTTCATCACTCTCCGCCACTCAGCTGACGCCTTCACTTCGCCAGACCCCGCCGCACCTTCCTACATCATTCCTCGCCCCGGTGGCGAAGCTATCTGCGGTGGCTCTTACGGTGTGCGTTTTTCCCCTCTGCCTCCCTCACTACGACCGCTGACCCCAAGCGCACAGATCGGCAACTGGGATCTCTCCGTCGACCCCTCCCTCACTCTCGCAATCCTCGAGCGATGCCTCGCTCTCGACCCCTCCATCTCCTCCGACGGCACCGTCAGCGGCATAACCGTTCTCCGACACAACGTCGGTCTCCGCCCCTCTCGCGCCGGTGGACCCAGGGTCGAGGCGCAGAAGGTGCAGGTTGGCGCTTCGAGCTTGAATCCGGCCGTCAAGAGCAGGGGTGGAAGGGAGGGTACGGTGGTGCACGCTTATGGACTGGGTCCGGCGGGGTACCAGACGAGTTGGGGGGTGGCGAAGGAGGTCGGCGAGTTGGTCGAGGGGGCCAGGAGGGTGTCGAAGCTGTAGATCGCGGGTAATTATTGCGGATTGAGCGAAGGACTCTCGATACTCTTTCGATCAACAAAGGCTCAGCTGAGCGTTCCGTCCGAGAGAAGGAGCGGAGCGCTCCCCACCGCTGTTCAGTTAAATCAGCAAAGTACCTGAGATTAGCTGGCATTTAATTGACAGGCGAGGGTCACCTGCTTACTGCTTGTCCCCCTCGCCCTCCTCCAGGCCGTTACTCAAGGCTCGACCTTCTAACAACGTGCGCCAGTTGCACGTCGAAAGGAACAGCGGCTTCGATCGACTCGGATCGACTCAGGAACGACTCTCACCACCTGCCAACTCATCCGACGCCAACGACCTCCAGTTCTCCTCCAGGAGACAACGCGCCAACGACCCAGCGATGGGAACTCCTCCACTACCAATCTCAAGCTGGCCTATCCCCCTCTCGCCACCCCAGCTCCCCATCTCAGTCCCCTCTCCTCCCCTCGGCTTCACGTCCTCCTTCAACGCGTTTAACCTCCCGACTCCCCGACACCACTCCCCCAGCTTCGCCCCTCCCAACCCCGTAGACTTCTCCTTCAGCACCCAACGCTCGCCGACCCTCCCGCCGACCTCTACCAATTTCAGCTTCTCCTCGAACCGCAAGCCTTCGATGCTAACGCAAGAGCTCCTTCCTCCCGCCTCGCGCTCCCCACCCGAGGAACCAGAGGACGATTCTATGATCCTAGGATCACCAGTGATGAGCTACCAGATTCCACCGCCGAGCGGGAGGAGCAGGAGCGCAAGCGACGCGATGGGGTCGGTCCCTGCGTCTCCTGTCACCGTCGCGCGCGCTCTGGGGACTCAGAGGACTCCTCCGCCGTTCTTGCAGAGGAAACTGTTTAGTGGGATGCAGGAGGATGAGAGTGGGAGTAGTGGGAGTGATGGAGGGAGGAGGGAGGACGAGGAGGATGCGCTTGAGGGAGGGCTGGGAATGGCGTTGGGTGGGAAGAGCGGTGGGAGTGGGAGTGAGGAAGCTACTAGGACGGGAGTCGTTCGTCGACCTGTATCGCGCAAGCCTAACCTCCTCGTACGTCCTCACCTCTCGCCGACGTCTCTCTCGCGCTAACGCTCCGCACCTCCGCAGCCGAAACCCAAGTCCCACCTGCGCGTTCTTTCCCAACTTCGCACCGAGGACGGTCCAGCAGACCAGCTCGAAATTGCCTCGGAAGCGACGCTCCATCGCCTCTCCCGCTCCGCTTCCGTCCTCCCCATCCTCCGACCTCCGCCCACTTCGGCCATCTCTGAGCGCCCGACCTCATCCCACGGCGCAACACTCTCTACCTCTCGTCCTACGCCCAATCGTTTCCCGGAAGCGGCGGAGGGTCAGCTCGTCCAGCTCGGCGATTGCGGGCAGCGATGAGGTCTGGGATGCGGGCGATTGGGGAGCGATGAGTCTGGGATACGGGACGGAGGAGGAGGACGAACGGAAAGCGAGTATCTGGACGGGGATTCGAGGGGGAGGGATCGGGATCGGCGCGTCGAATGGGAAGAGTCCTGGGAGCGACCGGAGGATGGAGTTGGAGGGAGCGTTGCCCGTCTTGCAGAACTCGCCTTCTTCGACGCCAGGCTGGTACACGAGTGCTCGGCCGGGCAAAAGAAAGAGTTCGTCCTTTCTCTCCTCCTTCATTTCCCTACTGACTCCTCGCACAGTGGCAGAAGATCGATTCGAGCCCTACGCCCAAGCTTTCAAGCGCCGCGCCGTCTCCCCCGCCGCCTCCGCTCTCAACTCCCCAAGCCTCTCCTTCTCCTCCGGCTCCTCTCCCTTCCCTCCTCCCCTCCCCTACTCCCCCTCAACAACGACCTTCCCCTCCGCCCCCTTCCCAACCTTCCCTTCCCCCTTCCCTCCTCTCACCCTCCCCATCCCAATCCCTTCCCCCCCCGTCGGCCCGCACCATACCTTCTTCAGCTCGGTACATGCCCAAGCGCCGGGGAGGAGTTCGAGAGCGGGCTCGCCGGCTAGTGTGGGGAGCTCGACGGGGAGGGGGTGGTGGAAGGAGCGGGAGGAGGGAAGTGGGAAGATGGGAGAGGCGGGGGATGGGCTGGGGAGGATGTCGTTGGGTTAGAACTTAGCGCGCGCCGGGGGGAGATGTTGTTTGTTTATTGGATTCGCAGGTTTTGCTATGTCGATTGCGCGATGAGTACGAGTCGTTGCGCGCTGGGCTTCAGTGTTAGAGTATCTTGTCGTGCGAAGCTCTCGCTCCGCAAGACGTCAACGCATTAGGTAGAGCTTGTGCGTCGTCCCTCTCGCTTTTCTTTGAGGAGGCCTGACGACGCTTCTATCGCAGGACTGAAGAGAGAGGGGGAGGATTCTGTACACGGTTTCGTCTTTCTTGACTACCCTGTTATCAAACTCTGCGCTTGCGAGCCGCTACTTTGGCGGGAAGCGGAGACGAGCGTGCGAAGGTGCCAACGTGTGAAGGTGCGAAGGCGCGAAGGTGCGAAGGTGCGAAGGTGTGAAGGTGAGGTGAGAAGGCCGACCGAGTTTGCTGGTCTCAAAGCGAGGAAGACGCTGGGACACTCGCTTCTTTGCTCTACCTCTCGGAAGCTGGGATTCCTTGCTTGAAAGTGGTCAGACTCTTCGAGGAGGAGGAGGAGCTGAGACCCTGGCGATGAACGCACGGGAGAAGGCGAAGAGGAGGGTGAGGAGGTCGGGAGCTTAGCTGGAGGAAGCTGAGAGAGCTCGTTATGAAGAGCCGTACTTCGTAGCTTGATAGCTCGACCTCTTCCCAGTGCGAAGAAGAGAAAGAACGCGACGCGACGTGATCTCGACTTGGGGGCGAAAAAATCCAGAGGAGAACTTCTTCGACGTTGACGACAACACACGACAACGATGGCCCCTCGTAGACCAGATCGAGCGCCCAACGCTGGCGGAACCTCTCAGCCCATCACAGGGCCAACGTCTGCGCTCACCTCCTTCCTTCGCGTGCGTCCCCTTCCGATCCACCGCCGATCTCGCTGACACCCTCAACAGGAGCAAGGCATTACAGGCCAGGTACCAGGCTACAACCCTCAGCAGCAGCAGCAGCAGCCAGCGCCACAGCAGACTGCCACGACTCCCGGTGGCGCCGTAGCTGGCCCTGGCCCCTCTACCGCAAGCACGACGGCGACGGTGGCGGTCGAGAGCGGGAAGCGGAAGAATGCGGGAAAGGGAAAGGCAGCAGCGGCGAAGAAGGCCAAGGTCGATGCGAGTGAGGGCTTCCAGCTGGCGGGTATGCCCGAGGGGCCAAAGCAGGGGAGGTACAACGACCGGATCCCTGGGGCGATCTCGATGTGTGGGGAGTGTGGGAAACGGTTTACAGTGACCAAGGTGAGCTCGTGCGCCTGGTGGGCGGAGGAGAGGGAAGCTGATACGCGATGGGCAGTACACGGTCAAGAACCCGCTCGGAGGAGGACTGCTCTGCAGCCCTTGCTCGAACGAATCGTTCGAAAAGCCCGCGCTGCCGAAGCCCAAGGCGGCGCCGAAGAAGCGAGTGGTCAAGACGCTGGAGGAGCGCGAGTTCAAGGCCATCAAGACGCTCCAGCAAGTCTGCATCAACGTACGTCCTCCGAATCGCCACCTCTCTTCACTCGACCACCGCTGACTCTCCACCGTCGCACGCAGGTCATTGGAAGCCAGATCGACAACGTCGAAGCTTTGGGCGACATCGGACCAAAGAACGTCGACAGGATCGCCAAGATCGTGTGCAAGCATCGTGCCTTGACGAGCGACAACCTCGAGCTCTTCCTGGACGTCTCGCACCGCGAACTGAGCCTTTACGACTGCACCAGTGCGTCTCTTTCTCCCACTCCTTCCGAGAGTCCCGCTAACCCGGCGATTGCAGACATCAAAGCCGACTCGCTCGCCTCGCTCGCCATGTTCTGCCCCCATCTCGAGCGACTCACCCTCCGAATGTGCGGCCGGCTCGACGCTTCAGTTCTCCAAGCCTGGGCCAAGGGACTCAGGGAGCTCAAGTACCTCTCGCTTTACGGTTCGTCCCTGCTCGCTGGCACAGGTCTCAAACAGCCGCTGACTTTGATCGCGCAGCTCCGTACCTCGTCACGTTCGAGCAGTGGAAGACCTTCCTCCGCTCGTTCGGCCCTGATCGCCAGCTTGAAGGCTTCGGCATCGAGCAATCCCCGCGTACGTACTCTTCAATTTCGCGCACACCCCTCGCTAACCCTCTGGCACAGGATTCGACGACAACTGCATTAGCCTCCTCGTCTCGCAGAATCCAGGCCTCTACAACCTGCAACTCGCCGAGCTCGGCAAGCTCTCCGACGTCTCCCTTAGCCTCCTCCACCCTCTCTCGAACCTCACTTCGCTCGACATTTCGCGCGCTGGAGTCATCCAGGGCATGGTCTTGACGGATACGGCCGTCGTCGAGCTCCTTAAGCACGTTGGAGCGAGCCTCGTCGAGCTCGTCCTCGATCGTGCGTCCTTCTCCCTCCTCCTCACCAAACTCTCCTGACCGACTCGTACTACGCAGAGAACTACCTCCTCACCTCCGACATCCTCACCCTCGGCGTCATCCACTGCCCCCTCCTCCGCTCCCTCTCTCTTAAATCCCTCGCCCTCCTCTCCTCCCTCGAAACCGCCGCCTTTTTCAGCACCTGGTCCAACACGGGCTTGACGCACCTCAACCTCCACCGCTGTATCCACCTCGAAAACGACGCTCTCTTCGCCATTCTCGAGCAGTCGGGTCACAGTCTGCGAAAGCTGGACCTGCATTCGCTGGACGAGATTGATGGGGAGGGACTGGCGGCGTTGGCGAAGAAGGCGGTGAGGGTGGAGAGCTTGGATGTCAGCTTTGTGAGGGCGGTCGATAATGCTGCGATCGTGGATATGCTCAAGGGGATGGAGCAGCTCGAGGTGCTGTTCGTTCATGGGTGCGTTTCTTCGTCGTGCTCGCAGGATCGTGGCTGATGCGGTGCTGCAGGAATAACCATGTGACGGACGACTGCCTACAGAAGAAGGGCGTTTCGATTAGGGGACAGGAGAACTGCCAGAATATCGAGCTGTGAGGGCGGCGGGCGAGGGGGGAGCGGCTTGGGGTGTAGATACTTTTGTTGCGCAATATCGATACGTTCGTGAAGCTTGCCTGCGAGAAGCGAGAAACGAGCAGTCGAAGCGAGTTGCACGAACACAAGTACCAACATTGCATGCGACACCACCACTACTTCTTCCCCTTGCTCACTCCTCGCGACCGAGCCAGCTGAAGCTCCTCCCTAATCGCCCAGTTGTTCGGATCGAGTTTGAGCGCCTGCTCCAGATCTACGCACGCGTGGTCGTCATCAGCATCGAGCGCAGCGAAAGCAAAGTCGTTGAGCGCACCTGAGATCGCGAGATCAAACTTCTTGAGCCGAACGAGCGCCTGCCCACGTCGGTAGAACGCCTTGTAGTTCTTCTCGTCGTAGTAGATCGCAAGCGTGCAATCGGCAATCGCTCGCTGCAACCTGAAACGCACCAAGCGAGTCAGCTCCTATCGCGGAAAGAGTGGAGAGGAAGACGAACTCGTTATTGGACCCGATCTTGAGACGAGCGAGCGCAGCGTTCGTACGAGCAGGGACGGAGAGGGGGTTCATGAGGGAGGCCGTGGCGTACGAAGCCGTGCTGCGGGAATGGTGGCGTTTCTCAAACTCTTCGTCGCCCTGCGGTCGTGAGGCTCGTCAGCGGAAAGTCGTCACGGGAAGAGTGGCGACGTACCTCAAGCTTGATGTTCTCCGCGCTCACGAAGGTGAGCGGCTCTTTCATCTTGCGCGCCGTTCCAGCGAGCAGGACGAGGTCTTCCCAGTGCGCAAGCGGCATGTTGGAGCTCCTCTAAAGCAGAAGCAAGTCGTCAGCTCTCGGAATGAAGCCTGCGAAAAAGCGACCGAACGCACAGATCCTTCGAGAGGAAACGACTCAATATCGTCTCGCGGAAGCCTCGAAGTCTCCTCGTACACTCGTACTCCTCCGAGCCAGCTGATCGTCTCCAAATAGTCCGCAACGAAGAAGGCGTCGTCAACGCTCTCGGCCGCCTCGTTGAACGTACGCTCGATGAGGAGGACGACCTTCCTCATGCTCGCCTGCCACTTCGAGTCCTTCCAGCACGCGCTCTTGAGGGTCCCCATCTTGATCCCGGCCGTCGCCCACGTCTCCCAATCCACCGGCTCGACGGGTCCGAGGTTGCGAAGCTCCATCTGCGCCGCCGTCGTCTTCGCCGTGAGGCTGGATGCAAGCGACTTGAGCGCGTCCAAGCCCGCTGAGAGTTGGCAGATGCAGCTTGACGAGGGCGTGGCTGAGATAGCGGACTAAACGACGCATTCGCAATTCAGGATCAGCGTGGTTTCCCAGAACACGAACGAAAAAGCCAACGACGTACCACGATCCCTAGTCCAGTCATGAGACCCGTGAGGAGCGCACGACGTCCATACATGGACTGCGCGGGCGGGTCGCAAACATCCTCCCCGAGCGCCTTGTCAACGTTGTCCTCGACCAGCTTGCGCGTCGCAGGATCGGCGACATCGAGCTTGTCGACCTTCGCCAAGATGCCCGCGACGACGATGCTCCGCAATTCCTCGAGGCGCGCGCCGTTCTCGGCCGCCATGGCGTTGATGACCTGCGTGCGGAAGACGTCGACGAGGATCGCATCGAGCGCGCTGAACTCGAGGTGGCCTGGTTGGGTTGAGGAGGAGTGGTGCGGTTGGACTTTGGTGCAGCGGTCGGGAGGGCAGCAGGTCGGAGGGACGATGCGAGGGAGGGAGCCGTAGAGAGTCGAGGGCTTCGAGGCGGGGAGGGTGCGCTGGGCAGGGGTAGGGACGGTGGGGATGACCTTGGGAGAGGTGATGGTAGGGCGAGTGGCGGGTTTCGGCTTGGGCTTGGAGTTGTTGGGTTGGCGAGTCCGAGGGGCGGGACCGTGAGTACCGGGCGGGCAGTTGCAGGTAAGCGCTGGTCGATCGACGGCGGCGAGGTCGACGTCGTCGGGATCCGAATCTGCGAGGGCGAAGCTCGTCAGCCCTTCCTCGCAGCACGAACGTAGCGAAACAAACACACCTCCTTGCTCAGTCGACCCATCGCTCCCGTCATCCGAGTCCCACTCGTCCTCGTCCGAGTCCCACTCGTCCTCGTCCGACTCCCCAACAAGCCCAGGCACATCGTCATCCGAATCGACCGTCGCAGCTGCAGGTGGCTTCGCGGGCGTCGCTCTGCGTGAAGGTACGTCAGCACGGTCCCACATCACAGTCGTCAGCAATGCAGCAACGGCAGAGCAAGCTAAGGAAGGACGTACGCCTTCTTCTTCGCCGACTTGGACAGAGGCTTGGGTTTCTCGTCGTCGTCCGAGATGGGTACGAGAGCAGGCATGTCGTCGTCGGAGACTGCGATGGGGGTTCGTTTGGGCTGAGGAGTCGGAGGGGTGGCGGGTTTGTTCGTGCTAAGTTGGGGAGGAGCGGGCTTGGACTCGGAGGGCTGGGGAGGGAGCTTGGAGGTGCTCGCGGAGGGCGTGGGACTACGAAGGATGGCGTTAGCGATGCAGCGGAGGGAAGGAGGGGAGAGAAACGTACGCTTTTGAGGCGGCAGCAGTCTTGGGAGTCGCTTTGGGCGCTGGGGTAGCTTCGTCGTCTGAGATGCCGACTAGAGCTGGCATCTCGTCGTCCGATTCCGGAGCAGCGGGCTTGGGCTTGGGCTTTGGAGCGGGCGCTGCTGTCGTCCTAGGCGGAGCGGTGGCCTTTGGAGCGGTAGGAGCGGGCTTGGGCTTCGGTCCCTCGTCGTCGGAGATCGCGACGAGCGCGGGCATGTCGTCGTCGGAGCTGACGGCGGCCTTCGCCTTTGGAGGTGCGGGCTTCCTCGACGGTGCAGGACTAGAGGAGAAAGACGTCAAGACGCGAATTAGTTGAGCGAGATTGAGACTCACGACTTCTTCGGCGCAGGAGCGGGAGGAGGTCCTTCGTCGTCCGATTCGCCAACGAGTCCAGGCATCTCGTCGTCGTCCGAGCCTCCAGCAGCAGCAGCCGACCTCGACGTCTCGTTCTTCGGAGGAGCGGAGACGGCCGGTGCTGGCGGTGCAAGCACCTTCTCGAGCTCCGCACTCTCCTTCTCCATCTCTCCAATCCGCTTCCTCAAGCCCTCGAGCTCCGACTCCGCCAGCGACTTCTCCTCCCGAATCTCGGCGAGTCGCTTGAGCGCCTTCGAACGGACCATGACCGCGTCGAAAGCGTCGTCCTTCATCTTGGCGGCTGCAGCGGCTTCTTCGGCGGGAGTGGAGAGAGTCGAAGTCGATGCGGAGGGGGTGCCGTTCGTCTTGGGAGCGTTGGCGAGTCGTTCGGCCTGCTTCCTCTCCTTCTCCTCCTTCTCCCTCTGCTCCCAACTCAGCCTCTCCAGCTCCTGCACCGCGCCCGGCCACTCGCAGAACTCGACGATGTTCCCAAGGAACCCCGTTGACCCAAAGCGCACAGGCACCGATCTCGAACCGTACGCATCGGAATCCCTGCTCGCAAGCGTCCACAATCGTACCGGGTCGATGAACTCGAGGAGGCTCCTATACGCCTGTCCGACGGACTTTTCGTGCGCCAGCTCCCGAACGACCTCATCGAACACCTCGTACGCGACTTCGACCGTCTCGCGCAACTTCTTCCGCCATACACTGCTCCTCATGTACTCGGCGCCTACGAGGTCGCGGCGCGAAACGCGCGCGCGCACCTCGTCGACGAGCGCCGTCTGCGGTCCCGTGCGCTCCTCGTCCCGCTTGGCTCTGGCCGCCTCGAAATCCTTGAACAGCGTCGACAACACGCTCTTCTTGACGCGCTCGAGCTCCTTGAGTCCAGCGGCGTTCGGGTCGACGAGGTCGTGCAGGCAGAAGAAGTTGCTGGTGTTCCAGGAAGGGCGCGACTGAGTTTCGCGGGGAAGGGCGTTGGCGAGAATATAACAAGCGTCTCCAAAGGCGTTGCCTGCGAGCGCAACCCCTAGAGTCCTGCCTCGATCCGTGTTGGGTGTTGGACCCTCGAGCGCTTCGCGGAGGAACTGGCGGATGTTGTTGAGCCCTTCGGAGCGGACAACGGAGGCGACTCCGGAGGGAGGAACGCCGGTGGAGAGGATGCGGAGGATGACATGGGGGATGAGGTCGGTGAGGTTGCCGACGCTAAACGAGACGCTGGTGACGAGGGTGGTGTTGTAGAGGTCGAGGAAGGTCGCGCGGAGTTGAGTCGAGGTGGAGGAGGTGGAGGGGACGGGTCGGCCGGAGTAGTGACAACGGTTTGGCGGGCAGAGGACTGGGTCCCAGAGCTCGTAGGGAAGGGAGGGTGGCATAAGTGCTGGTGAAGGGAGAGGGGAAGTCAGCTGCGACTCGGAGACGGCAGAAGGAGGTGGTGGTCGAGCTCAGCAGCCAAATCGGACGCACTCTCTCCTCCTCCTGCTAGGGACAGTGTCCCGAGACTGGTATTGACCTCGAGTTTATTGTTATCCAGCGATTACCAGCCAGGCAGCCCTCGTCTCCTGAACGACCCAAGAAGAGAAGAGCCCTGCAAGGAGCGCTCAAGCTCAGACGAACTCGTTGGCCGACTCTCTTCCTCCTCCCCTCACCTCCGCCCACACGACTGGCGTTCCTGAGACTGCAGACGCGCCTACTCGTACGCCGGCGAACACTCTGCACCCTCTACGTGAAGCTCTACCCGCTAGCCGTCCCAGCAAATCCCCTCTTCACCTTCCTTTCCCGCCGTCCCTGAGGCTTCAAGATGGACCTGATGAACGCCCTCGACCCCGCCCTCGCCTCCCTCGTCTTTGGTTCGTCCGGGGCCAGCTCTTGTGCATTCCGCGTCTCTGCTGACCCTCACCAGAAACAGTCTCCTGGGCCCCTTGGGAGGACCTCCGCCTCAGGAGCCTTGTCCAGCAGCACGGCCCCTCCCCCTCCTCCTGGAACACCATTGCGCTCAACCTGCAGAGTGGACGAACGCAGCACGAATGCGCAGGCCGTTGGGAGAGGATAGGTCGCGAGGAAGGCGATCTGGAAGTCGGTCCTGGTGCGTTGTTGTTTTGCTTTTGGCGGGGAAGGGGGAGAGCTGACCTAGCGCAGGATCAGACTATGATGCGCAGGCGGAGGCGCAGCTTGTAGCTTCTGTTTTACAGCAGGAGAGGCAGCAGCAGCAGGATCTTCGTACGTCCCTCGGCTCCCGTCCCTCCCTCACGCTTCTAACACTCCGTAGCCGACATCCCAGCCGAACCCACCCCTGCCGTACCCGCGGGCGATACCTCCAAGCGCCACTGGTCGGGACCGGAGGATACGCTGCTCCTCTCCCTCGTCGAGACGCATGGACCGAGGAACTGGGCCAAGATTGCGGGATTGCTGGGGAGCGGGAGGACGGCGCCGAGTTGCTGTGCGAGGTGGTGTAGGCTTGCGGGACCGAAAGCGGGTACGTCTCGTCGCTATTCACAAGTGCCGAGGACTGACGGAGAATTGCAGGAGAAGCGGAGGTCGATGAGCCGCTCGAGAGCAATGCCGTCGCGTACAAGTGTACGTCCCCCTCCCTCTCCCTCCCTCCTCCTGCTTTCAAACTGACTCTCCGCCTCGTACAGCGATCAAGAAGGGCAAGCGCGTCAAGTGGTCCAAGTGGTCTCCAGCCGAGGACGCGCGCCTCGTCGCGCTCGTCACCGAGCACGGCCCGAAGAACTGGAACTTCATCTCGAGCCAGATGGAGACGGACAGGAGCGATGATTCTTGCTGCGGGAGGTGGACGCACTACCTTGCGCCAAAGGAAGTGGTCGGGGAGGATGGGACGATCCAGGGTGCGTTACTCAATTCGCTACCTCGCCCTCTGTGTTAACTTGTCGACTCGCGCAGCGAAAACGAAGGCGAACACGAACGCTGCCAACCCCCGCTGGACGCCTGAAGAGGACGAGCAGTTGCGCAAGCTCAAGACGGACGACCCTCGTGCTTCGTGGGCGGCGGTGGGTGATGGGATGGACCCGAAGAGGAGTGCTGGGAGTTGCAGGGCGAGGTGGGTTCAGCATGTTCAGGAGAGGGTCACTGGTGCGTTCCTCTCCTTTCGCTTGCGCGCTCGCCGGCTTCGTGGTGAGGTGGCTGACGACTCTCGCAGGAATCGCCCCGTCCAAAAAGTCGAAGCGAACCGCCTCTCCCTTCGGCACTCAACATCTCTCCACCTCGCAGCAGAATGCCTTCGCTTCGACCTCCGCCGCGATTCCCTTCCAAGCTTCTCCCCGCCAGGCCCCCGCTCCTCGCACGACTCCTCTCGGGCCGATGCTCGATCCTGCCCTCATGGACGCCGCGTACCAGCTCAACGAGAGCGCACTTTGGAGCGACGGGAAGGGGAAAGCGAGGGATAACAGTGCGTCCTTCCTCTACTCCGGGTCATCGAGACCGCGCACTTACGCCGGCCGCTCGCAGGACTCGATCCTCCCGAAACTGGTACGTCCACGTCTCTCCGTACCGTTACGCCGCTCATCGGTGTTATTTTAGCAGCCAAACCCCCTGCGGCGAAGCCCTGGACTCCGGAAGAGGAGGCGCGCCTTCTCGAACTCGTGACGGAGCACGGTCGGCGTGGATGGACCAAGATTGCCGAGCACCTGGGGACGGGGAGGACGGCGGCGAGTGCTTCGGCGAGGTGGCACAGGCTCACGGGGATCAAGGGTGCTGGTGCGTTCTTCGTCATTCGTGCAAAGGGGCGAAGCTGACGAGGAGTAGAAGCGAATGTGGCATCGGGAAGCGGAGCTCGTAAGTCCCTTCTCCTGTCCTGGGTTCTCGCCGCTGACGATGCGAGCAGCGACGCCGATGAAGGCTCACTCGAAGGCGTGGACGCCGGAGGACGACGCTGAGCTTCGCGCGGGCGTTCAGCGGTTGGGGAAGAATAGTTGGGCGCTCGTGGGGCAGGGCATGACGCGGCCGAGGAGCGAGTACGCCGCGAGTTCGAGGTGGTACGAGCACATCGTCAAGAGCTCGAGTGGTGCGCTCCGTTTCCTCCTTGCTGCGATGAGAGCTGACGGGCTGGGAGCAGACGCGCACAAGGGGAAGGTCCAGGTGGAGGGACAGCCTGAAATCGTCGCAGGGGAGGAAGAATCGATTTCTGCGCCGAAGCGTCGTTGGGCCCCAGACGAGGACGCCGAGTTGCGCAGGCTCGTCGCTCAGCACGGTACGTCCCTCCTTCGTTGCTGAGACGCTGAACTGATACCTGGGAGCAGGACCGCAAGGATGGGCTGCGATCGGTCGCGCCATGTCGTCCAACCGACCCGGAACGTCCTGCCGTCTTCGCTACATCAACTACCTCGAGAAACACCGTGCGTTCAACTTCTCGCTCGCTCTCTTGCGTGTACTGACGCATTTTTGCAGCGGTACCCGAAGAGGAGGATTCTCAGAATGGAGCGACGTTGAGCGATTTGGTGGAGATGGCGATTGGGGAAGAGGTGGGGAGGGGGAGGGAGGAGATGGTCGAGTCCCAGCTTGGAAGTGGGGAGAAGAGGGCTCATGAGGGGTGAGTCGCTCGCGTTATAGATTGTATGATGGAGAGTAGCTGATGCGGTGCTTGCAGGGACGATGGAGAAGGGGCCGACAAGAGGCAGAGGGTGTGAGGGGGACGAGGGTTCGGTGCGTTTTTTGCTCGCTGTCGATGTCGAGACTGGGCTTGCTGATGCTGTCGACGCAGTTCCTTGGGGCTTGACTTGCTTGTTGTGTTCGGCGGGTGTGGGTCCTCGCTGGAAAAGATCTCAGAGATGTTCTCGTTGATGGGAGGGCTCGATTTCTGCGCGCTCGCTCTGCTTCAGTCTCTGCTTGCGGTCGAGAATTACGCACGACGACAGTGATGTGATTCACTGCCGATCAGGAACCTGCGTCGCCGCCGTCCCAGGTCCGAGGATGCGTCGACGAGAGGGACGCGCGAAGGCAGGACTCGAGTCGTGGCGTCCGAGTGCAAGAACTGCCACAATCAAGCTTGTGCCTCGCTTCCCGATGAACACCAAGCGCATTCATATTTCTTGCCTGCTCCGAGCTGGGATACCGTGCTGTAGGCTGGGAACCAGAGAAGTGAGTCGAGCGTGCGAAGGTCAACTTTCTCGGCCGACACCTCGCTCCAGATTTTTTCGGCCCAAATCTTGGTACGGGCTCCTGGTCCTGCGCAAGAAAAGGTCAGTTGGCTTCTCGTACTTGGGTTTTGATGAGTAGACGAAGAGCAAGATATTGGGAAGTTGAAGTTTTGGGGAACAGAACGGCAAGAGGAAGGGGGTTTTCGAGAGGTTTTTTTTTTTCCCTCCTTTGTACTCGTCTTATGTTCTTCT